>SJYF01000810.1:753971-780320 GCA_006410515.1 Procapra przewalskii | reverse complement strand
AGGATTTGAAACAGCTCCACTGGAATTCCATCACCTCCACTAGCTTTGTTCATAGAGTTGCTTTCCAAGGCCCACTTGACTTCACATTCCAGGATGTCTGGCTCTAGATGAGTGATCACATCATCATGATTATCTGGGTCGTGAAGATATTTTTTGTACAGTTCTTCTGTGTATCCTTGCCGCTTCTTCTTAATATCTTCTGCCTCTGTTAGGTCCATACCATTTCTGTCCTTTATTGAGCCCATGTTTGCATGAAATGTTCCCTTGCTATCTCTGATTTTCTTGAAGAGATCTCTAGTCTTTCCCTTTCTGTTCTTTTCCTCTACACATCTAATGAGCACATTTTCGTACATATAAGTTACACCTCAATAAACAACGGCTAAAGATAAAGGAGACCAAAGTTCCAAACAAGACCTCAGACAGACAAAAAGCGCTTCCCTTGTGTTCTTAAAACGGAGCCGCCAGACATATGCTCCTACAGATCACAGCTTCAGGGCCCTGTGTATCTGCGCTCAGTCGTGTCTGACTCTGTGACCCTGTGGACTGCAGCCTTCCAGGCTCCTCCGTCCATGGGGACTCTCCAGGCAAGAGTGCTGGAGAGGGCATGGGTTGCCATGCCCTCCTCCAGGCGATCTTCCCGATTCAGAGGTGGGACCAGCGTCTCTTATGCCTCCTGCATTGGCAGGTGGCTTCTTTACCACTAGCGCCATCTGGGAAGCCCCCTTTACTGGGTCCCACTAAATGCAAACTCCTCCCTAGTGTGGGAAAGGGCAGGACCTTCCCCATCAGTGGCGCCCCCTCGCCCTTCCACTGTGTGAAAATCGCAGGCCGCGTGAACATCACGTGAAAATGGTTCCGAAAGCCCTACTTCCTATAAAGGGTCTGGGCCCTTTCAGAAAACAGCTTTGGAAGAACAGTTTAACTAATGACTCTCTGAGGAAGAGGAAAGCAGAAGATTTGGGGTACGTTGTACTCAAATATGGTAAATGTCCACTAAAATCATAAAGGAACTAAAGTTAAAATCGGAATTAAAATATGGCAGGCGTTTACCAAGACCACATAACAATCTACGTAAAACTCAGTGACGATCTCAATAATGAATCCCCCACGTGTCCTTTCCACCACCCCAGCTTGCAGTTTCTACTGTAAAAGCATCTAACAAGCTCACCTGACCCTAGCTCCTCACGGGTCTGTCTGACGAGTGGGCCAAGCAGGCAAGAATGATACGACTTCACACATAGCGTGAATAGGCAGTGTTCTCCTTACGTCGTCTTCAGAATTCTTTAAGACTCATCATTTTTTGGACATTACCATAAGCCTATCAGATAATTTGTAGGTCTCACTTCACAAATGAAAAACAATATTTTCCTCTATTTTCTTGGAGGAAAATAGCACTGGTTGTGGACAGAAGCCACACCCAAGGTTCCTGACGCTGTTCATCACCTCGTACCACCCTGCTGGGAGACAGAGCTGGAGGCAAGCCTCCCATCAGGCTGTCCGCGGGGCCTCTTCCCCTCCCGTCACCTGTCCCCACGCGCCCTCTGTCCTGGCTCAGGAGATGGCAGGAGGAAGAGGTGTGTTCTGATTTTCCTAGTCCACCAGGGGAGGGGATCGCCAATCAGGGAATTTCAGGAGGGTATGGAGTGGTGCACGCAGGGAGCATTCCAACTGGAATTCTACACCCACCCCTGGGTGGTCTTGAGACTCTGGGCCTGGAGGGACCTCCAAGTTCCCATAAACATCTGAACTCCAGGGCCTTCCTGCAGGTTCCCTTGGGCAGGAAGGGTCTTCCTGTCTACCACGGCCTCCGCTAAGCGTCCACCTCTTTGTCTGCAGGCCCAGAAGAGGCACAGCTGTTCTCAGGCTTCCAGATGAGAGCATTTTGTGCAAAAGCAGCCGCGACCCGGGCAGCGCCACCAGTTGAGGCCTGGCAAGAGGAGAGAGAGTGGGGCCGCACTCAGGGGTCACCTACGAGGTGACCCACACCAGGGCCCCGCCACCCAGGCCCGCTTCCGCCTCTGTGGGGGTGGCACGGGCACTGGGCTTCGGCAAGCACTTGGGCGGGCTCAGCGCACAGTAAACCTTGGGACCCACTGAGCAGCCTGAAGCAGACGGGCCCAGCCACCGCTGGGGGAGGGTCCTTTGGGGGCAGGGCTCAGCCAGGGCGCACATGACCAGACACAGGCTGGGCAGTCCTACAGCTTCCCCCCCAGATCCCAGAAATGCTGCGTCACCGGGTCCCTCCTGACATCTGAGAAAGACGTGAGGCGTGGAGCCAGTGCCCCAGAAGGGCTGGCAGCAGCTCTTCACGCAACCTGGACTGCCCCCCAGACACACGCAAAGCACCCACGGACACAAACGCCTGTGAGGGCGGAGGCGAAGAGGGCGACAGGAGGAGACGGCTGGAGGGCATCACCGACGCGACGGATGCGAGAGTGAGCAAGCTCCGGGAGTTGGTGATAGACACGGAGGCCTGGCATCGCCAAGAGTCGGACACGACTGAGCGGCTGAACAGCAACGACACACAGCCGCATGCACACACAGGCCCTCACACAGAAAGCACACATGAACACAGGCACAACCACACGCTCACGTGTGCACTCACACACACACACAGTCAGTCCCTCTCTCCTCCTAGGATCCCAGGTCCAGCCTGGGAAGGTGAGACCACGTCCGGGGTCCAGGAGGTCACACAGAGATGCCATCACTAGGTGTCAGCAGGTGACGAGCAGCCACCCTGGGATCCCCGCCCTCGCTGGAGGATGACAACCCTGTGCCCTGCAGGCCATGTGGCGCTCACCCTCGGACAGGCTGAAACAGATGGCTCTGGCCACGAAGAGGCAGGACGTTCATCTCAGCCCCACATGGGCTGCCCTAAGTAGACTCCCAGAAATCGGGGTCATTAGAACCAGGTCATGACAGAAGCCCCTGCCAGCTGCCTGCCGGCTCATCAACCTGCCACCTAGGACTCTGGGAGGGTCCTCCCACCTCCCTGGACCTCCGAGGACTCTGGGAGGGTCCTCCCGCCTCCCTGGACCTCTGAGGACTCTGGGAGGGTCCTCCCACCTCCCTGGGCCTCAGATGCCTCCTTTCAGCCTGGTCTCCTCGGGTCTCAGCCCCTAACCCGGCAGCCACCTGGTCACAGTTCAGAGGATGCCCTTCAACACCCAGGTGTGTGTGCTCACACAGGACAAGGCCAAAGGCGGGGTCTCAGACGTGTCCCCTCTGCTGCCGACCCCAGCCCCCAGGAGCACGCATTCGGTCAGCACTTGTGGGAGGCGTGAACGGGTGAACCCGCAGGCTTCCCGAGCGTCTCTGATCCCTCCATGGGACGCTCACGACCCTGGGTGCCCCGGGACCCTGGAAGTGCTGTGCTTCCTCTCCACCCTGACCTCAGCGCCAGCAGGACGGGGGGAGGGGAGTGGACACCTCTTCTCTCGAATTTCCACTCCAGGTGGTAGCTGCAGGACTGAGTCTCCTAAGGTGAGTCCGAGTCCGGAGAAGCATCAAGGTTCCAGAAGGTCCAGGATGATCACTGGGCCCTGTCAACCTCAGAATCAGATGCCAAGGTGAGGGGCCGCGTGGTCCAGGCCACGGAGCTCTCAGCACGGGGCGGGGGAGTAGTGCTTTCATCGTGGACTCGGCTGAACCCCGCGTCCGTGGGGCCCCTGTTGGGGCTTTCCTCCAGCTCAGAAGTGGGCGAGCCTGGGAGAACCACTTGAACCGCCTTGTACCTCACAGGGCTCACCGCCTCAAAGAGTGCTGTGCCGAGCTTCATTAATTAATGTTTGCAAAGTGCTCTGGGCTCCGTGGATGAAAGGGCACTCGAGCAGCGCAACGTGTTATTATTATTATGAAAATGGATTGGCAGCCGGGCCAGATGCTGAATGCAGATAGAGCCTGATAAAAGATGGGCCACAAAAGAAGAAAAAGTTAATAAGGATGTTTCGGGCCTGCTGCTAATGGTCTCCCTGAAATTACTCCTCTCTCCTATAATGATGATTTTGAACAGAGATAGGATCTTAACTGCTTGCAGAACCAAAGGGTATTTCCATGGCAGGCGTTTGGAAGACCCAGAGGCAGCTACAAAACAACCCAACCCCAGCCCCGCCTGGCACAGGGCACCATCACCCGTCTCCCAGCTGCAGCAGGATTGAGCTGGGGTTCTTAGGTGATTAGAGCACAGTTAGTGGGTTATCTGGGCCTCCATGTGGCAAGCTCCATGTGCAAAGGTGCCCTGAGAAAGCCGGCAATAGATGAAGAGTTAAGTGGAGAGAAGCAAATCTGCGGCACGCGGTCCCTGCCTGGGTCCTGCACGGCCAGCTGCAGACTCGAGTGCCCCAGAGCAAGTCCAAACACGCACGTCTTGATTAAATCTTTCTTAAAACCCAGAAGTTAACTGTCTCCTGAAGTATTTGGGGGTGTTGAAACATGTCACAGCTGACAGAAAGTCATGTTTGAAGGTCCTGCCACAAAGTTGCACTGGGTAACGTGGCTCTGTTTCTGCCCAGGAAGGAAAAATGTAAAAAATAAAAACCCCACAGCCAGGCAAACACCTTCTTCTCTGCATGCAGTGAAGCTGCTGAAGCCTGCAAGTTCTGAGGGACGAGCCTGCTGTTCTGACCCCAAATGGCCCAGAGAGATGAGACCCCTTGGCTGAAGCCACACGTCTAGGACTGCAGGACCCTGGTGGTTGGGGGGTTGCCCCAAATCAAAGTTTCAGGAAAGACTCTTCTGCTCTTGTTAATTTTTTTTTTAATTTTATTGGAGTATGGTTGGTTAACAATGCTGCATTACTTTCAGATGTACAGTAAAGTGATTCATTTATACATATACAAAAAAAAATGGATACTTGTATACCTGAAACTTTGCTGTATACCTGAAACTAACACATCATTGCAAATCAAGTCTACTCCAATAAAATTTTTTAAAACCTAGACAGCGTATAAAAAGCAGAGACATCACTTTGCCGACAAAGGTCCATATAATCAAAGCTATGGTTTTTCCAGTAGTCACGTATGAATGTGAGAGTTGGACCATAAAGAAGGCTGAGAGCTGAAGAATAGATGCTTTTGAACTGTGGTGTTGGAGAAGACTCCTGAGAGTCCCTTGGACTGCAAGGAGATCTAACCAGTCCATCCTAAAGGAAATTAATCCTGAATATTCATTGGAAGGACTGTTGCTGAAACGCCAATACTTTGGCCACCTGACATGAAGAGCTGATTCATTGGAAAAGGACTTGATGCTGGAAAAAGCTGAAGGCAAAAGGAAAAGGGGGTGGCAGACGAGATGGTTGGATGGCATCACCAGCTCAGTGGATACAAGTTTGAGCAAGCTCTGGGAGACAGTGAAGGACAGAGGAGCCTGGCAAGCTGCAGTCCTTGGGGGTCACAAAGAGTGGGACATGACTGGGCGACTGAACAGCAACAAAAGCAACAAGTTCTGTTTCAGATTCTTTTCTCAAATAGGTTATCACAGAACACGGAGTAGTGTTCCCTCCGCTGCACAGCAGGGCCTTGTCAGCTATCCATGCTGCATACAGCAGGGCTGTATATAAACCCCACGCTCCTGTCCCACCCTCCCCGCATGTTTCCCCTTCGGCAACCGTAAGTTACACGTAAGTACATCTGCAACAGTGTCTGTAAGTCTGTTTAGTAAATACATTCATTTACATTCATTAAAAAAAATAGATTCCACATATGAGTAATACCCTGTGCCATCAAAGGGCCATCCAACGGCAAGGGGTCCACGGCGTGCCCTCCCTCTGGACATCATCTATAGCCGTCGTGCAGGGCTGTCAGAGCGCCGGCCCTACTCGGCCCTCAACCTCGGCTAACCACGGACAGAAGGTGCAAGTCCACGCGTCACCCACTGGGACGCGGGCTCCAGCGACCGGCAGGGGTGGAACCAGCCTCGCATTGCCCAGGGCGTGGCTCCGCGTCTGTTGGTTTCCGTGCCGCGTGCCATCACAGCTCGCCTTCTAACCGTCTTCCGTCTTCATCCTGACGGCTCATCTGAGACGACCACCTCTTCCCTCCTAAGCTGTCACTTTGTTTTTGTTTAGTTGCTCAGTCGTGTCTGACTCTCTTGCGGCCCCATGGACTGCAGCCCACCGGGCTCCTCTGTCCGTGGGATTTCCCAGGCAAGAGTACTGGAGCGGGGGCCTTCCCTTCCCCGAGGGATCTTCCCCACCCAGGAACCGAGCCTGCGTCTTCTGCGCCTCCTGCATTGGCAGGAGGGCTCTTTGCCACTGCAGCACCTGGGAAGCCCTAGCGGCCACTTCCCTGGTGGCAAGCACAGGATTCGTGTTCTCTGCGGTTCTCGGTGGCGATGAGTAAAATTAACACGCGTATAGTTCTTGCTGTTGTGTCTGAACTCTGCAGGGATTTCCGAGTGGCTCTGCACGTATGTGAAAGTGCAAGACGGTGCAAGCCCCTGGACTTGGGTGTACAGCCTCTGAAAGAAAGCATGAAAGGGGAACCTGAGGGGGAGGAAATAAGTGCAAGTAAAATTAAGTCACCTTTAAGTGTTCACAGACGAAGTGGAGATCAGAAGGGGCCTTCAGGTCAGCGAGAGGCCCCACCCTCGTTTGTAACTGAAGAGGAGGCAGAACCCAGACGGCTGGTGGCCGGCCCAGGGACGCGATGGCCAGTGGAGGAGGCAGGACCAGCTGTCTGGAAACGGAGCCCACTGTCCTCATAAGGCCGTGAGGACCCTCTGTCCCAGGGGAATCTTCAGTGTTTAAAGAAGTGACCGCTGAAATAGAGTGTCGGTGTGGCTCTTACTAAGAATGCTAAGATTTCATGTGTCTTGGAATTACAGCATCTTGAGCAGCTTTGGCAAAAGACACTGAGCCAAATTTTTCAGAAACTGTCTCCTTAGCGCCGTCATTTCTCCCTGACTTTCGGACAGTGGAGCCTTTAAAACCAGTAGCCAAGTCTCAAGACCAAGGTCAGTTACATGGCACCGACACAGAAGGAATGCTTCATTTCACAGAAGGGGTGGGAGCTCCCAGATCTGCCAGAAAGAGAGCTTTTGTGCTAGAAGTCGCACTTCTCAAGTGGAACGTCTCTGCAGAACAAGACCTGGGATTGTCACACGTCACTGTAGCCGTGCGCATGTTGCCTCCAGACAGCCATAAAGATGGCAGCGGCAATGAGCACGTCCCACAAGCACGATGCTTTGAGATCCCCTGTGTACAAGGCACGGCGATTCAAACCACGAACCCCCCGGGGGGCTGGTAGCCTAAGTCCTCGGCCTTCTGTTCCTTCCAGGTCGCGGTGGCTACTCTGGGCTTCCATCTCTTCACGCGGATTTGAGAATCTGTTTGTTGATGGCTAGTAAGCAACATGCTGGGGTTTTGACTGGACTTGTTGAATCTGTAGATGAAACTGGGAAGAACTGACATCTTAACAAAACTGCATCTTGATGATTTTCTGTTTCTTAATATTAAAGGAGGACTATAATTCAATCAAGTCTGAAAAGGGACCATGTAAATCTGATGAGATGAAAATCCCAAAAGTATAAAGCCTCAGCTGAAAACTGAAATCTGGCTCAGGTAAACATTTCAACTGAAAAACGTATGTCATCTAGTACAAAAGCCTTATAAAATCCTCAAATCCATGCTAACTTTCTAAATTTATACTAACTTATTTATGAATTAATGTATTAAGATTCAGTTCAGTTCAGTCTCTCAGTCATGTCCGACTCTGTCACCCCATGGACTGCAACACGCCAGGCCTCCCTGTCCATCACCAACTCCTAGAGCTTGCCCAAACTCATGTCCATCAAGTCGGTGATGCCATCCAACCATCTCATCCTCTGTCGTCCCCTTCTCCTCCTGCCTTCAATCTTTCCCAGCATCAGCCTCTTTTCAAATGAGTCAGTTCTTCCCATCAGATGGCCAAAGTAATGGAGTTTCAGCTTCAGCATCAGTCCTTCCAATGAATATTTCGGACTGATTTCCTTTAGGATGGACTCGTTGGATCTTTTTGCAGTCCAAGGGACTCTCAAGAGTCTTCTCCAACACCACAGTACAAAAGCATCAATTCTTCAGTGTTCAGCCTTATGTATAGTCCAATTCTCACATCCTTACATGACCGCTGGAAAAACCATAGCTTTGACTAGGTGGACATTTTTACATTAAAATTAACGTTAAACTGTCAGAGTAAAATAATTTAACATTTGATTAATTAAATAGAAGAATTAATGATTCTTACACACTGCTATATTTAAAATGGATCGCCAACAAGGAGTTTCTGTGCAGCCCATGCAACTGAGCTCAGTGTTACGTGGCAGCCTGGATGGAAGGGGACTTTGGGAGAGAATGGGTGCGTGTGTTTGTGTGGCTGAGCCCCTTCAGCTCATCTGAAACTGTCGCAACATTGTTAATTGGCTATGAAGTGACAGTGTTAGTCACTGTCTGACTCTTTGCGACCCCATAGACTTTAGCTCCCCCAGGCTCCTCTGTCCATGAAATTCCCCAGGCAAGAATACTAGAGTGGGTTGCCATTCCCTTCTCCAGGGGATCTTCCCAACCCAGGGATCGGACCTGGGTCTCCTGCACTGTAGGTGGAAAGTTTAAAAAGAAATGATAATTGATTATTTAGTATTAATTATTTAATAATCAGTGATAATTAAACTCAGCTTGACATATTAGTTTATTTAATAAATTCCTAAATCGATGTGAATTTCTGTTACACGCACTAAAATACAGTTTCCATCCTATCCTGTTATTATCTATGCTGCTGCTGCTGCTAAATTGCTTCAGTCGTGTCCGACTCTGTGCGACCCCATAGACGGCAGCCCACCAGGCTCCCCTGTCCCTGGGATTCTCGAGGCAAGAACACTGGAGTGGGTTGCCATTGCCTTCTCCAATGCACGAGAGTGAAAAGTGAAAAGTGAAAGTGAAGCCGCTCAGTCGTGTCCGACTCTCAGCGACCCCGTGACTGCAGCCCACCAGGCTCCCCCGTCCACGGAGTTTTCCAGGCAAGAGTGCTGGCGTGGGGTGCCATACTTGGATGCTGAACAGCTTTTGCATGTTTCACGTGCTTTAGCACTAACTGGTGGGCTAGCACAGTGAGCAGCCATCTGTGGCGATTAATCCACAGGACAGGCGCATCCATCACTCAGGGAGCCAGGCTCTGCTTTTTGGGTCATTCAGGCCCTGGGCTCCTCTTGCTGTGAGGCGTAAGAGCCTGTCTGGCCCCGTCAGGGCAAAGGAAAGAGAAAACAAACTCATCAGTCCGCCGCCGTTTGGGGGTGGTCTGATTATCGCTGTAACGGGAGAAGGCGATCTCATCCATGCGGTCCCTTATCACTGGAAATGAAATCACGCCTATTATGTTGTCACAGGGGAAAACGAGGGCGGCGACTATTGAGAGCAGCCTGACCTCCGGTCTGAGGACTCCGACTGCCTCCTGGTTTGGGGGGAGCAGCTGTAAAGTACACACTGGGGGCACAGGGAAAATCCGCGTGGATCAGGTAACAGATGGTGCCAGGGAGCCAGCATTACTAGGCAGGCATTTGTCACTGCGGGTATGAGGGAAAATGTGCCTATACTTTAGAGATACGTATTGAAGAAATCAGGGATAAATTATCAGCATGTCTCAACTTACTCCAAAATGTCACTGCAGAGAGGCAGCTAAAGAAAGCATAGCCGGCAGGTCACAGGCCACTCCCCATTCACTGTCTATTCTCTTCATTTTTTCATGTTTGAAAATTTTCTTAATGAAAGATAATATACACTTTATTAAAATGGGAGGGTGTTGGACGCATTCTCTGGGACACTGGGGAACACGTGGAGACCAGGAAGGAGGCTGGACACGGCACGTTCACACCTGCGTTCTAGACAAGATTCTGAGGCTTTTAAGTCATTCACAGTCAAAAAATTTTGTCAAGTCCCAGGAAGAAAAGTCACAACTGGTTAACATTCAGAGGGTGGGTTTGAAAAATGATTCCAGGCTAATGACAGAGGAAAGTTACCTACAGAACTTAAGTTGGAAGTCGTGTCCGACTCTTCGCAACCCCAGGGACTATACAGACCAAGGAACTCTCCAGGCCAGAAGACTGCAGTGGGCAGCCTTTCCCTTCTCCAGGGGATCTTCCCCACCCAGGGATCGCACCCAGGTCTCCCGCCTCACAGGCAGATTCTTTACCAGCTCAGCCCCAAGGGAAGCCTGAACTTAAAGCCACGCAAATCACAGAGAATCAGTGCTCTGACTCGGGGGGTGATGTGACTGCCCACGAGTCTGCCAGCTCATCGACGTCTGTCTGTCCATCTGTCTCTCTCCTCTTTCTCTCTAGTCTTATGACCCTTGACAAGTACCCGTCAGAACAGGTTACTCAAGTGCCACTTTGACCTTGTCAGGCCCCGGGTACCAACTGTCCTTCAGAGGCTCCTGGGCTCCCAAGGCCTGGCTCGAGCATCCTGCCCCAACCCACTTCATTTCTTGGTCCTGACCGCCTATCACCACTGGACCTGCCATCCCTGGGCCTAAGTCTCATCCAGTCCCTCTCCACGTGGCCACACGGGTGCACACGTGTGTGCAGGCATGCCTCCTGCTCCCAGCGCCCTGTGCATCTCCACTTGCCCTTGGAAACCAACCGTCCTGCCATCTCCCCTGGGATGCTTCCGACAGCCTCCAGGGAGGCCAGGCACCTCCGTCTCCCGCGTGCTCCCAGAATCAGGCAGCACCCACACCCGTAAACTCACCCTGGGCCTGCAACAGCCAGTGTGTGCAGTGGGCCCCTCCTCCCTCTCTGCACCCCCAGCCTCATCCCAGTGCTGACGCCAGGAGACGGCATCCTACAGTGAACTAAAGTGAAACTAACCCAGGAAATGTTGTCATGAAGACTTCTAGGAAGCCCGGAGGTAGATGTTCTCAGGTCAGAGTCTTCCTACGGTCCTCAGCCCCCCACCCACATGCCCTTTGCTTTTGGAGGGTTGATTTCCTCACGACCTTCCAGATATTTAAAAAAAAAAAAAAAAAAAAAAAAAGGAGGCAGGACCTATGGCTTTAAGGTGCTACCCAGGTGGTGAAATTGAAGTCGCTCAATCGTGTCCAACTCTTTGCAACCCCATGGACTGTACCCTACCAGGCTCCTCTGTCCATGGAATTTTCCAGGTAATAGTACTGGAGTGGATTGCCTTTCCTTCTCCAGGGGATCTTCCCAAACACCAGTGGTAAAGAACCTGCCTGTCAATGCAGGAGACGTAAGAGACACGGGTTTTACCCCTGGGCCGGGAAGACTCCCTGGAGGAGGGCATGGTAACCTGCTCCAGTATTCTTGCCTGGAGAATCCCATGGACAGAGGAGCCTGGCAGGTTACAGTCCATAGGGTCGCAGAGTCAGACACGACTGAGCAACTCAGCACATGTGGGATTTACGATCTTACTAAGTAGCTATCTGTAGAAATGCACATGGGTGTTCCTCTGGTCAGACCGGCCGGCCGTGTCTTCTGGTTTAACAGGAGATGCCTTGCTACCCTCTGAAAAGACAACGACGAAAAGAGGTGCGAAGACAGACGTCTCCAGGCAGTAACTTCCGCACGTCACAGGAAGGACGCCACAGCGGCCAAGAAGGAGCCAGCTTGTGTCCGCCCCTCCAGCTGCAGAGGAGGCTGCCCTCACAGTCCTGGTGCTCGTATCTGCTTGGCTTCTGAGAGCTGGTGTTTGGGGACGTGCCCAGAATTCTGGCACCCTTTAAAGGGAATCTCACCCTCCTCATGGACGGTGACTGGGTGTTGGAAATACCAACAGCGTGCCTTTTGATTATTCTGGAAAGCTATGTTCGTTTTCACCTGGCTCTGCTTAAAGTGCTACTATCTACAGTGTATGCTGTGATTTTTTCAATCTGTTTTTGCCAAAGGTGTCAAAGAAATGATTTCAGTCTTTCAAAATAGCTTTAATTCTGCATATGCTTGACCTGCGCGTTTGGTTTGCAGTGAGCTGTCCATTCACTGCCCAGAGTCACTCCTTGACTGCTCTGAGGTTCGTGTCTCTGTTCGCAAACATCATCCACAAGCCGCTTCCCGCCACCCGTGAGCCTAGCTCAGCCTCTAGCAAGAGCGGGGCTGCAGGGACTCCGAGACGCTCAGACCCTCGAGCTGCTGCGGGTGCAGTAACGAGGAATGTCTAGTTCTGTGGATTTATTTGTCCCCTATAATGTCAACAAGACTGATAATGTATTCATAAACAATGAAATACCCTATTAACACACTGAGAAAAAAACTTCCATATAGATTGTTATATGGATATTCAAAGATGTTCATTCTCAGATAGGCGGGTCGGTTTGCTGTACCCGAAACCCTTTTATTTTGAAGCTGAGAAGAGTATTTCGTTTTCTTTTCGTTTCTTCTTTTCGATCTATCACAGGATGCTGACTGCAGTTCCCGGCGCTGTGCAGCACATCGCATCCATCCCGTAATCATAGTTGGCATCTGCCGATCCAAACTCCCACCCCTCCCCTCCTCAGCCCCCTGCCCCCTTGGCAACCACAAGTATAGAGAACAGTGAGGCTTTTTAAAATAAAGATGTTTATACTGAAGGTGTGTGACATGGTGATCTGAACACACAAACGGTGGGACCGCAGGGACGCTCACTGACCGCCGTCTCCTCACACGGCTGGTTCTCTGCGCGTGCACAGGCACGAGGAACGCAGACCGCCACCCCGCGTCAGCACAGGGGCCCTCGCGGGGGTCCCCAGGCCCCACTCCATCCGCTAAGCCCCCTCCTCCTGCACAACGGCCCCCCGGGCCAGTGGCCAGCCTCTCCCCACGCCTCCACCGCAGGCGGGCGCTGCGCTGCTCTCAGCCCCAGCTAGCTGACTCCCTTAGGTCCCAGCTGGAAACGCGCTCACGCAGCTTCTGTCTGGTCTGCTTCACGTGGCATAACGTCCTGCAGGTTCTCGCATGTTGCGTGATGTAGACACACAGAGTGTGCACGCACATGCCACACGCCCGTCTCCTCCTTCCCTCCCTCTGCAGACGCCCCTGCCGCGCCCGTGGCCTGGCCGGTGCGGCTCAGACTCCGCCCTCGAGCCCCACCAGGCTCTGGGCCGGTCCTTCATGGTCCAGCCCGCTCCGCCTCCCGGCCGCTCGGTCCGCGCCTTCCAGCCACTGTCGGGGTCCAGGCCCGAGGCTCTGCAGCCTCCCGCCCACACGCGCGCGCTGAGGTCCTTGGCCGTCTCTGAAGACTCTCCTTTCGGCCGCCACTAAGAGGCCACGTTCGGTTTTACTCTCGTTTCAGTTGCATCTGGTTGTCACTTCAGGATATTCTGCGATGAATCAATGAGCTCTCCCCTACAGCTTCTCACATCATTTTCCAATCAGGGAACACCGCAATTTTTACGATGGCGCCCACATGTGCATTTTCCACCATCCACTTGACACATTTTCTGAAGAATTTAACTCTGGTGACTGGGGGCCTGACGGCCACCACACCAGGAGTCCCGTTCTCTCCTTCAGTCCCTGTGGGCGAAGATCAGGCATCTTTCTTTGCGGGCATGAACCTAGAGATGCAAGCTGTTCTTGCCAGATGGCTGGACGCTCCCTGAGGACAGGCCTATGACGGGTGCAGAGATGAGCGAGCATTCTCTTACACTGCTACATTCTAGACAAACCAGAGACTCGGGCTGATTCGAAAAGCTGCGACTCAAAGCACGCTTGCTCTGAGAAACTCAAGAACGAGGTCAAGTGTTTGGCAGTCTCTCAAAGAAAAGCGAATTTCCCACATTTTGATTTCCATGCCTCCGGTCGGTGCTAGACGGACGCTCACACGCTGCACTTCGCAGGACACCTTCCCAGGATAATCCGGAGCTCGGGAGCAGGGCTTACAGCGCGAGCCACCACCCTCAGCCTCAGCCCGTGAGCAGCCAGCAAAGGTGAACTCTGAGTCCACACCAAATGGACATCTCGGCCCGGAAAGTGGCAAGTCAGCAGTGGCTGCAGCGTCCTCGAGAGTGAAGGGCAATGATACAGACGGGCATGGAGGCGGGAAGCGGAGGGAACTGTGCTCGGGGCCTCTCCGGGGCTCAAACCCCTTCCTCCTTCGGAAGCTTTCCAGTCTCGCCAGCTTTCTTCCCACTTCTCTGTCCGGAGAACCATTCCCAGTCTGTCAGAGGTCTCACCACGTCTTGAGTACCCATCCTATTTAAGGAATTATAAGAAAATGCCAGGTCTTTCATGACTTAGTGGAGAAGGAAATGGCACCCCACTCCAGTACTCTTGCCTGGAGAATCCCATGGACAGAGGAGCCTGGTGGGCTACAGTCCACAGGGTCGCAAAGAGTCGGACACGACTGAGCGACTTCATTTTCACTTTCACTTTTCATGACTTAGCGTACTTGACATTCTCTCTGAAAAAAACCAGCTGTTGAAGGATTTTTAATCCATGCAACCTTTGGTGCAAAACAAGATCCAATGTGAAGGACTCAAGAGGACCTCGGGGAATCAAGACCTAAATAAAGTAAGATAGCATAGTGAGGTTGCTCAATTGAGTCTGACTCTGTGACCCCATGGACTGTATTCCACCAGGCTCCTCTGTCCAAGGGATTCTCTAGGCAAGAATGCTGGAGTGAGTAGCCATTCCCTTCTCCAGGGGATCTTCCTAACCAGGGATCAGGCCAGGTCTCCTACACAGAAGGAAAGAAGGCAGATTCTTTACCATCTGAGCCACCAGAGGATTGAGATAGGACCCTAGGAAGTAATTATCTTTTCTACTGAAGTATAGTTTGATACAATAGGATCATTAGTTAGTCAGTCAGTTCAGTTGCTCAGTCATGTCTGACTCTTTGCAACCCCATGGACTGCAGCACGCCAGGCCTCCCTGTCCATCACCAACTCCTGGAGCCTGCTCAAACTCATGTCCATCGAGTTGGTGATGCCATCCAACCATCTCATCCTTTGTCGCCCCCTTCTTCTCCTGACCCCAGTCCCTCCCAGCATCAGGGCCTTTTATGAATCAGTTGGACAGTCAGTTCCACCAGGTGGCCAAAATATTGGAGGTTCAGCTTCAGCATCAGTCCCAAAGAATATTTAGGACTGATCTCTTTTAGGATCGACTGGTTTTATCTCTTTGCAGTCCAAGGAACTCTCAGGAGTCTTCTCCAACAACACAGTTCAAAAGCATCAATCCTTTGGCACTCAGCTTTCATTGTGGTCCAACTCTCACATCCATACATGACCACTGGAAAAACCATAGCCTTGACTAGACAGATCTTTGTCAGCAAAGTAACATCTCTACTTTTTAATATGCTGTCTAGGTCGGTCACAGCTTTCCTTCCAAGGAGTAAGCATCTTTTAATTTCATGGCTTCAGTCACCATCTGCAGTGATTTTGGAGCCCAAGAAAATAAAGTCTGTCACTGTTTCCACTGTTTCCCCATCTATTTGCCAGGAAGTGATGGGATCGGATGCCATGATCTTTGTTTTTTGAATGTTGAGTTTTAAGCCAGCTTTTTCACACTCCTCTTTCACCTTCATCAAGAGGCTCTTCAGTTCTTCTTTGCTTTCTGCCTTAAGGATGGTGTCACCTGCATGTCAGAGGTTATTGATATTTCTCCTGGCAATCTTGATTCCAGCTTGTGGTTCATCCAGCCCAGCATTTCTCATGATGTACTCTACATATAAGTTAAATAAGCAGGGTGACAATATACAGCCTTGATGTGCTTCTTTCCCAATTGGGAACCAGCCTATTGTTCTATGTCCGGTTCTAATTGGTGCTTCTTGACCTGTATACAGATTTCTCAGGAGGTAGGTAAGGTGGTCTGATATTCCCATCTCTTGAAGAATTTTCCACAGTTTGTTATGATCCACACAGTCAAAGGCTTTTGTGTAGTTAATGAAACAGAAGTAGATGTTTTTCTGGAACTCTCTTGCTTTTTCTGTGATCCAACAGATGTTGGCAGTTTGATCTCTGGTTCCTCTGCCTTTTCTCAATCCAGCTCGAACATCTGGAAGTTCTGGGTTCACATACGGTTGAAGCCTCATTGAAGCCTCACTTACAGAATTTTGAGCGATACTTTGTAGCATGTGAGATGAAAGCAGTTGTGCAGTAGTTTGATCATATGCTCAAATATTTCTGAAGATCCTGAAATGATAACTGGATGTGTAGACCTAGAAAGTAGAAGAATAATGCTGAACAGGAATACTGGGCAAAGAAATGGTGTAACTAGCAGCATTCAATGTTTACCCAGAATTCGGAGAAAACGGCTCTTTACGCCTCTCTGGGTCACTGTTCAGTGAGCAAAGCTGGTGAATGGATTCTAAATGACCTTTCTTGAAGACAGTGCAATGTGGCTCAAGGTCATTGTTTCAAAGCTTGGCGATGACCACCTCTAACTACCGGTGGACGTGAATGTCCATGTTATCTGCCTCTGGGAACTGTCATAAATACAAGACTCTAGGCTGTCGCTGAAATGACTCCAGAAAAGCACCTTTTCTTTCTTTTTTTTTTTTTTAACTGACTTGCTCTTTAATTTTAAAAGACTGTGCATCATAATTTGTGGTAAGATCGTACATGACATATACAATCTTTTGGCCGCCTGATGTGAAGAGCTGACTCATTATAAAAGATCCGATGCTGGGAAAGACTGAAGGCGGGAGAAGGGGACGACAGAGGACGAGATGGTTGGGTGGCACCACCTACTGAATGGACATGAGTTTGAGTAAGCGCCAGGAGACAGTGAAGGACAGGGAAGCCTGGCGTGCTGCAGTCCATGGGGTCACAGAGTCAGATATGACTTTGCGACTGAACAACAACGCTGTACCTGAACGTGTTAGCTGCAGCTAGATGGGAGAAAACCAAAGGGGGACATTTCAACGGGAATGAAAAACGTAACATTTCTCCTTCATCTCCAACCCTCTCCATAGCAGGAACACCCCCATGCCATTCCCCAAAGGTACCATCCATCCCTTGGTTCTCCAGAAAAAAATCTGAGCTCTGTCTGTGATAAGGTCAAGAATTAATACTGAAACAAATTAAACAACTGCTGAAGTTGAGAGCCAATTCAGGAGAAATTCTGCAGGGGTCAAGAAGGCGGCCCGGCCGCTCTCAAGCCCAGCTCCTCGACTTCCTAGCCCTATCTCCTCCAAGCTCCAGTCCCCCGTCTGCAGAGCAAGGACGGCGACTGCAGTGATGTCACGGGCCCCTTGTCACCATTCAGAGCCGTCACTCGGCGCGGGGCTCTAGGACGTGTCCTCTGCCCTGAGGACCATCACCTCCTGCATCCGGATGGCTGGCGTGAGGGTCTGCACCATGGTGACGCAGGACGACATGGACCACAGCGTGACCAGATGGATTCTCAGCCGGCTGAACCGTGAATATACAAGGAGAGCATGTGGACTTTAATCATTCTGAAAGAAGGTGCTGTAAGGCCAGCTTTTGAATTAAACCTGGCTCCATTTTAGTGTATTTGTGAATCGACTGGATGAAGAGAGAGGCAGCATGTCCTTGACTGAAGAAAAGCCCTCCTTTGAGCTGGGAGGTCGCATTCTTCAGCTGCAAGTACATCGAAGGAGCAGCGTGGGCGGCCGCCTGGGCCCTCCTTAATCAATGACGAGAAGACACTGCAGCCAGATCAGCCTCCGATTCTAAAATAAAACATGCTTCACCAAGCTGCAGAGGACACGCAAAGGCAGGGGATGCAGCGTTAAGTCAACAGCGACTCGGGGTTCAGCCAGATCTCAGAGGCCAAGATGGGTGCCGAGCAAGCCTGCAGCTCCACCTGAAGGATGGGGAGCCCTGCCCTCGGACTTACAAACCCACTGTGGTGCCCAGGATCAGGAAGCCCGGCCTCGCCTCTAGTCACAGTGCGTGTGAATGCCTCCGGGGACTGTCGGAGATACAAGACAGCAGACTGAAGGTGAAGTGACTCCAGAAAAGCACTTTTTTTTTTTTTCACTTATTTGCTCTTTAATTTTAAAATATACAAACCTGAAGGTCTGGGTTGGATGACAGATTCAAGGGGCTTTCACAACAACGCAGACCGCACAACGGAAGGCTGCTTAAAACAGACCCAGTCAGTTTACACAGGCGAGCGTTCAGAGAAAACCATGGAACAAGCCACACCCCTCTGCCCAGTGCTCAGGCACTCAGTCGTGTCCGACTCTTTGCAACCCCCTGGACTGTGGCCCGCCAGGCCCTTCTGTCCACGGGATCCTCCAGGCAAGATACTGGAGTGGGTTGCTATGCCCTCTTTCAAGGGATCTTCCTGACCCAGGGATCGAACCCACCTCTCCTGCACTGGCAAATGGACTCTCTACCACTGCACCGCGGGCAGCCCTTTGCCTGGAGTAACATTCAAGGCAGCGCACACAAATGGGAATCCTTTATTTCAGTGCAGCTGATGAGCCCCCAGGCCGGGTCCAGCATGGAACAAACAAGACGGTGAACAGCAAGGCCCGGCATCCCACCAGCGGTGACAGACGCTTACGGCATCGGACGTCGCGCCAAGCAGCTGCCGGCAGAGTCTCATGACTGTCTTATTTTTCAGGGCCGTCTCACGAGATGGCATTTGCTCCCAGTTCCACCAGTGAGAAAACACAAGCTCACAATTAACCTCAAAATGTGAACAAACGCACCCAACCTCATGCAGCTAGGAAGTGGCCAACCTCAGGTCTGGCTCCAAAATCCAAGTGATTTCCATGATGCAAAACATTCACGGCTGATAAGAATGGCTGAGGCCATCTGCGGGGAGGGAGAGTCACACTGCCCTTCTCCAAAATGCTGAGCTGCTTTCTGTGGAGCTCTTAGAGACGGAACTGGAGGGACTAGTTAGTGGAAATGTAAGACGCCATCCATGCCAGTGAACCAGCAGCATGACCGAGGGGACCACAGAGGCACCGGCTCCATCGCCAAGTGGTGTGCGGGCATCGAGGGGTGGGGGCAGCACGGTCACTGGCCAAAGCCGTCACGGACGCGGCCCTGAATCGCACGGGCACTGGCCCGGTGACCTGAAGCTCTTCCCCGCTCTCGATTCATCCCAAATTTCAGACCACAAGACGCGGCACCTTCTCCACCTGCACAAGGCCATGGATGGCCTTCTATCTAACAGGTGTGTCATTGGCTCAGCTGGAAATTAAGGAGTGACTCAGATACTTGGAAGTAAGGTTTATATCGGTGGGGACTCTTCACACATTCGTAAAGGGACAAATTCCTGTACGATGTTATTTTATCAATCTCTGAAAGCACAGCAGTCGTAACAGCATTTCTTTCTTTTTTCTTTTTTTAAACCGTGCCTCTCCTCTGAACCATGTTTTCAGGCCCCAGAGTCCACGAGGGACCTTCTCCTTTGAGGCAATCCCTGTTATTCTCCATTGAAACAGGTGCTGGTGTGACTTTCTCTCCCCCTCTGAGTGGTTCTGGGGAAGAACTGATCAGACTTCGGCAGGAAGAGCCCCCAGCACAGATGGACGGGGTTGGTGCGCCCACAGGAGAGCAGACCCGGGATTCTGAGGGCAGATATGAGAAGCGGGCGCTCTGGGAATGTCTGCCTCGGGGTCCAGAGAGGCGAGGAAGGGTTGGGCCCACGGGCGGGGGGCCCGTCACCACACTCGACTGTTTAGCTGTCTCTCCAACCCCTCGCCATCCTGCCCATCATTCGTGGACAGCCCTGCCCCGCAGGCCCCTGAGTCACTTCACCCCCCTGCTGACACCCTGGATAAGGGAGGGGCGTCCTGCAGACGGGCGGGAGCTGCAGGACGGGAGGGCTAGCTTCGGGGGGACGGGAACTCGAGGGGGTGAGGGAGTGAGCCCCTCAGTCACATGAGCACCCGGCTGTGACTTTCCTCAAGAGGTCCCGGAGGAGGGAGCAAGCTCCTTCAGTCAAACTAATACCTTCTTATGAGACCCATTTAACAACCATCTTGTGTCATGAATCCTAGGATCTGAACGTGGGGGGCTCAGTGCCACAAGTGCCCGCTCATCGGCCAGATCCAGGCTTTGGTGACAGACACGTCTGTGACTGCAGGTGAGCGGAGGACGTGACACTTAAGACAAAGCGGTCCTGTTGCAGTGCAGAGAGGCGAGTGGAAAGCCTTCAGCACTGAGACGCAGGAGGAGCGAAGAGCGTGGTGCGAACACAGAGGTATCCGGGCGCACGTGTGCAGTGCCTGCATCAGTCCAAGCTCATCTAAGGCATAAGTATTTACTGAGAGCCTACTATGCGCCAGACTCTTCCCTGAGTTCCTCAACCTCAGGGGCAAGTAAGAGAGGCCTCTGTCCTCCACTCACCCGGGAGACACACCCAGGTATGCAATGCTCTCACTGGACATGACGCCCGCTGTGGCTGACTTGCAGTGGACCCCAGAGGAAGACCACCTAAACAGGGTGATGGGCGGAGGGGCCAAGGATCAGGCACCTTAAGAGACAAAATCTCAGCTGGAACAGTGATGATGACCGGAGCCACTCATGTTTGAGGGCTCGGGGAGGTGAGTCCAGAGAGACTGACCCTGTCCCAAAAGTGTCGTACTGAACTACTGGAAACTTGATCTTGAAAGTCTGGCCAAAATGGACCCTGGTTCAGTCCCCATGCCGCCTTCCAGCCAGCAAGAGGCCGAGCAAGACAAAGCCCACGCCCACGTGAACCCCTGGGCTTCCCTTGCTCTCGGGGAGCTTGGTGGATGAGAAGGGAGCAGGAAGGCAGCCTGGTGGTGGGGAGGCCTGGCCAGCGAAGGTGGACCACATCCAACACCCTTCTCCGCCTGCAGGAGGAAAAGGCGCACGCTGACCCTCTGAGATTGGGCATCGTGACCCCCTGGGGAAAGGACCCCACTGAAAGCATCACGCCACGGGGAGTACAGGGTCTCCGCTCCCCGGAAGTAGAGCGTCCTTTCCTAAGCCGAAATGGCACAAAGCAAAGCAGAGGTTACCGGAGGACCCCTCCTGCTCACAGAATAGATGGAGCTGGAGCCCAGCAGCTCCCAGGTCAGCGCTGCGGGGGCTCGATGCTGTGTGCTCCTCGGGAGGAGGGGGCCGGGCGGGGCCACCCCCTGTGACACTCCCAGTGAGACACCGAGCTGAATGCAATTCACCTTTAAAAAATAAAGGAAAATCTTTGAATTTCTTTCCACTGGTGGTCTCTCATGAAAGCAAAATGACATAAAGTTAACTTTTGAAAAGCGGGCGATGCCCGTACATTGTGCAGATCTCCAGTCTGGTGAGACTATCAACACCCAGAGATGTATCCGGGAGCAGAGGCCGCATGAAACCAAACAGCTGGAGAACCCAGGGATGTGGTGCTGGGAGACCAGCCAAGCTACTGTGAAACTCTCAGAAAGAGAACTGGCCCCGTCAGTCAGAGGTCGAGGGGTGCTCGGCCTGCATGCACCGGGCGGGCTTCAGGGGGCGGCCCGAGTATCAGGAGGTGGTGAGGGGGCAGCTGGGGGCCTCCAGGGCAACGACCAGCAGGGCTGAAGCTGCTGGTACATGCCTCCTGCTCCCGATGCAGGCCTGGAACTCCATGTGGCTGGACTTGCAAGAAGGAACCCATTCCTAGGGACCCCAGCCTGGAGGAGAAGGGGCAGGGGCTTGTCGAGGTGCCCAATGAAGCAAGGAATCAGTGCACCCAACTCCAGGGCTGGAAAGAGGCACACAGTGGAAACCTGCCGACTCTTTGTTCATTTAACTTATTTCGAAAAGCAGTATCTGTGGGATGCTTTCTCCAGGACCCCTGGTCAACAGGCAAAGAATTCTGCTTTATACAGTGCCTCTCTCTCTCTGCTTCCTTTAAATTTCGAGAACAAGCATTTGCTATGGTTTGTTAATTACTTGTCAAAGGAATCAGGCAGAGAGAGATTTTTAATGTGTTAGGAGCTGATGTTGATTGAAAATCAATCAGAAATTAGGCTAGGGTTTCCTGCCCTGAGATGATTCCATAAGTCAATACAGAAATGGGCTGAGAGTTGGAAGATTCCATTTTCAGGCAACTTTTAGGATGACATCATTTCCAGGAAGTCAACACTTGAGTCATAAAATAGCACCTAAAAATAGAAAGGACCTCGCTCGGCCAGGACTCTGCCCGCGCCTCAGGCAGGAGAGGACTCAAGGTCATTTCTAGAACAAAGTCACCATCAGAAGCTGCAGCAGAAAACCTCCCCAACCCTGCCAGCTCATCGCACTTCTTCCAGCCCAGGGCCCGGGGCAGCCTGCATCCTGCGAGGGCTGGTTCTCACAAGGGAGCCCCAAGAGCCGCGGGACTCCGGGGCCAGGTTGGGGGACAGCCAGTGAGTGTGTGGGTCTAGGGAGGCAGCCCCACCCCCGTCACCCCCCGGTCAGAGACCCCATGTCCAAGCAGCATGAAGGAGGGGTAAATCCATGTGCTGGCCCCTCCCAGCCACCCACAAACCCCACCTCCATCCTCCATCCTCACTTCCTGCTGTCAATCAGGGGCAGCTTGGGGCGGGAGGGCCACCAGGCCAGCTACTGACCCCTGCTCACGGTGGCCCCAGTGTAGCAGGCTCCACGCCCCCAGTGATGGGATCAAGGATGCCACCTGGTCCATTTATTTTATTTTCTTAAGAATTGTACGCAATTAGATATACAACTGACGAAGGCAATGGCCACCCACTCCAGTGTTCTTGCCTGGAGAGTCCCAGGGACAGGGGAGCCTGGCGGGCTGCAGTCTATGGGGTCGCAGAGGCGGATGCGACTGAGCTACTGAGCAGCAACAGCAGCGGGTGCACAGCGTGGCGGCCTGACACACACCGGGACGTGATGGCCACAGGCAGGCCGACACTCACGCCCCACACGTTCCGCTCTGTGCAGACGTCAGGGGCACCGGATGTGCACCCCCACACCAGGTCCCCAGGAGCAGCGCAGGGTCGCTCCCTGCGGTCCCCAGGTCCCCACGGTGGCCTGCCTGCTCGAGGGGCTCGGCTCTCGTGCTAAGGGAAGCTTCAGCACGAGAAGCGGCGTCACCTGCTGCAGAGACGCTGGAAGGCGGGTCAGGCCCACCCCTGTCGTCAAGAGAGAGACACTGACACTGCTGGGGGCACAGGGGCTGCGAGGGCGTCCCGGCCACCCTCAGAGGCCGCAGCGCGGAGCCCGGAGAGCAGCTCCCTGGATGCGAGGTGGAAGCTCAGGACCCAGGGTCTGGTCTGGGGTCGCCTGGGCATCCCTGGTGGCTCAGCAGTGGAAAAGAGCCTGCCTGCGACACAGGAGGTGCAGGAGACGCAGTTTCAGTTCCTGGACTGGGCAGATCCCCTGGAGGAGGGCCTGGCCACCCACTCCAGCGTCCTTGGCTGGAGAAGCCCATGGACAGAGGAGCCTGGTGGGCTACAGTTCCCGGGTTTGCAGAGAGTCGGACACGACTGAGCAACAGCATGCACGCACACGCTGGCGTCTCCTGCATCGCGTCACGGTCAGCCCCGACGCCCGTGGCCAGGAGGGCGCGTGGCCAGCCGGCTGCCGCTGGGCTCACTGCTTCCCTGGCTACTGAGGCTGTGGTGGTGGTCTGGTTGATCTGTTTGCTCCCTGTTCAAAGGCAAAGCTTGGATTCGGTGGAAACATAAAGCTTGACCCTGTGTGGAAAGCATGCGTCCTTTATTTCAATTCCATTATTTTAATAAGAAATTCTGTTTTAATGTGTAAAAACACGTGGCAATACAGAAAGGATACTTCTGAGTATCACCACAGCTCCTTCCCAACCAACCTGAGGCCCTTTGGCGGGAACTTGTATGAAGAGGCCTTCAGTGTCCTCACCAAGACCCTCTTGGCAGCTGCCAAGAGAGAGGCGGCACCCAGAGGCGGCACCCGAGGGCCCCGGCTGGTCGGGTGACCACGTGACAGAGACCCGCCTCCACACACAGGTCTGTAACTCGGCTTCCAGTTCCTCCTGGGCTTGCTGCCTCCGCCTGCAGCGGTGTCCCGGTGAATTCTGAGGCCTCTGCGGTCGAGGACACCCTGCCCCACGCCCTCTACCGGGATCCAGAACCTCAGCTGGGCCAGCTGTCCAGCCCAGCCCCAACCATCCTGCCGTGTTCAGATGCTGCTCCGAGGCTCATGTTTCCCAGCCTCCTCGGCCACTCAGACCTCCGGTGACAGGCCAGCCTTCTTCCAACAGAGAGGGTCGTCCCCGAGCCGAGCCGTGCTCCCTGCATCCCGGGCTGGAGATTCTCCACCTTCGCTGAGAATCAGTGACGCACACATCCCACCAAGGCAGGGGACGCGGTCTGGTCCCCGCAGCCAGCCTCGCGCACGCAGGTTGTTCTCAGGCGACTGCCGTCGGTGGGCCGTTTTTGCGTTCAGTGCCTTTCTCCAGTTCATTGAATCGAGGGAGGCGTTATGAAGAGGCTTTGCTTGTCTACTTGAGCTACCGCAGTCAGGAAAAAGCAACACGCAGAAACGTTCCCAGCGGCAGACCCAAAATACTGCTCCCCTGCCGGCCTCTCCCGCTCTACTATGCCACCCGAAGGCGCTCAGGAAAGGAAAGTGGAGCCAGAGCCCTCGTGTCGGCTGTCAGCCCGCACCGTCATTCTCCCCAGTGTCCGTGGCTGTGCTATGAATTCATTCACCAGGCCTGCCTAAACATTTTAGTGAAGTGCCGGCTCGGTGGCCGGGCCTTATTCTCTGCCTTCTTCCCAGAAGTCGCGAAGGCAAAGGAAACAGACATTGCCTAGCGGGGGATCAGTCCCAGAACGTGTGGGCTCCTGGAGGCAGCACATCAGCACCTCTGCCGAGTGGCTCTTGAAGGAGTCCCGTCGGGGAGTGCTAGGTTTCAGGAGCCCCAGGGGGAGCCCCGGGAGTCGGCAGCAGCGGAGAAGAGCTCCTGACGGGGAGAGCCCAAGGCGTGCCCCCCAGCAGGGCTGCGGTAGCCCTGGCTGCGGGCCCTCGCAGGCTCTCCTGCACTCAGGCTGGTGGAACCCGAGACACGTGCACCTCCTGCTCACACATGGTGGGGGTCGGGGTGGGGTCGTGCTGGGGCTACTCCCGAGGGCGACCTTGGTGCCCCTTGGAGACGGCTTGGAGCCCGGAGCCCGGGCGGGCTCCCCACACTGCCAGCCGCCTCGCCCCCTCCCAGGTTCCCTGATGAAAAATGAAGATAAAAATGCCCGTCTGGGGGTTGTTGTGAGACTCAGATTAGATAACAGTGGCGCTCGTGCTTACGTGAACCAGAAAGCCCCGCCCGGGTATGCAGCGTGAGCATCGCTGTGACCGCAAGTCTGGGCACAGACGCTGCGGAAGGAGGTCCAGAGGCATCCCCCGGCCTGGAGCCGGGCACTTGGGCTGCAGGGCGAGGGCTCCCATTCTCCTCCAGCCACAGGGCCCAGGCCAGCCCCAGAGAGCCGCTCGGGGCAGGACCACACGGGTTCTCAGCTCCCCTCGCTCTGGCAAGTCCTGGGCGCATGGCTGGAGCCACCAACCAGCTTGTGATTGAATTGAGTCGATCCGCCGTCTACACTGGGGCTCTACTCTCCACTTCCCACTGCAGCCTCCAGGCAGTGCCCAGGCTTCCCTCCAGAAGGCCCCCTGGGCAGCACCTGTGAAACAGGCCAGCATCCCGAGCAGGGACCCCAGCTGCCAGCTTTATGCTCCTCCAGCTCCAGCCTGACATCTAACCCATCAGGAGGGCACTTTCCCCGGACAACCGACGAGGAAGCTGAAACCCCAAGATGATGGCGGGGGCTTGAGGACTGAAGCCCAGGATCCGGCCCAATACCAGCACTGGCCTGTGATCAGGGTCTCGTCAGGGTCTAAACCGACCGCGGATGAGGCCAGACTGTCCACTGCTCTTGGCTCTGGTGAAGCAGTGGGCAGCAGAGCCGGCGGAGAAGACGCTACGAGGACGGGAGGCGCCGTGCGGAGAGGGTCCCATCTGTTCCCATGAAGTGATGGGACCGGATGCCATGATCTTCGTTTTCTGAATGTTGAGCTTTAAGCCACTTTTTGACTCTCCACTTTCAGTTTCATCAAGAGGCTTTATAGTTCCTCTTTACTTTCTGCCACAAGGGTGGGGTCATCTGCATATCTGAGGTTATTGATATTTCTCCTGGCAATCTTGATTCCAGCTTGTGCTTCTTCCAGCCCAGTGTTTCTCATGATGTACTCTGCATATACGTTAAATAAGCAGGGTGACAATATACAGCTTTGACGTACTCCTTTTCCTGTTTGGAACCAATCTGTTGTTCCATGTCCAGTTCTAACTGTTGCTTCCTGACCTGAATATAGGTTTCTCAAGAGGCAGGTCAGGTGGTTGCAGAGTTCCAATGAATAGCAAGAAGAGATAAGAAAGCCTTCCTTAGCGATCAATGCAAAGAAACAGAGGAAAACAACAGAATGGGAAAGACTAGAGATCTCTTCAAGAAAATTAGAGATACCAAGGGAACATTTCATGCAAAGATGGGCTCGATAA
>SJYF01000810.1:721599-735868 GCA_006410515.1 Procapra przewalskii | reverse complement strand
TCAGTCACTAAGTCCTGTCTGATTCTTTGCAGCCCCACAGACTGCAACTCACAAGGTTTCTCTGTCCTTCGCTACATCCCAGAGTTTGCTCAAACTCAGGTCCACTGAGCTGGTGATGCCATCCCAGCATCTCCTCCTCTGTCTCTCCTCCTCCTCCTGCCCTCAAGCTTCCCCAGCATCAGGGTCTTCTCCAGTGGGTTGGCGCTTCACACCAGGCGGCCAAAGGACTGGAGCTTCAGCTTCAGCATCAGTCCCTCCAATGAACATTCAGGGCTGGTCTCCTTAAGGATGGACTTGTTGGATCTCCTTGCTGTCCGGGGCATTCAAGAGTCTTCTCTAGCACCAATTGTTTGGCACACAGCCTTCTTTATGGCCCAACTCTCACATCTGTGCATGACTAGTGGAAAAACCACAGCTTTGACCATATGGACCTTTGTTGGCAAAGTGATATCTCTGCTTTTTAATATGCCAAGTTTGTCACGGACATGAGTCTGAGCAAGCTCCGGGAGATAATGAAGGATAGAGAAGCCTGGCATGCTGCAGCCCATGGGGCTACAAAGAGTTGGCCATGACTGAGCAACTGAACAACAACAATGGTTTGTCGTAACTCTCTTTCCAAGGAGCAAGCATCTTTTAATGGCTTAAATTAAGCCATTAAATGGCTTAGCCATGGCTGCAGCCACCATCCACCCAAGAAAATAAAATCTGTCCCTGCTTCCACTTTTTCCCCTTCTGTTTGCCATGAATTGATGGGACTAGATGCTCCAATATAATACCCAATATAATGGTATGAGACAGGTTAATTCACAGATAAAGATTACAACGCTGCATTTTCCCTTTCAAGCTAGCAAAGATGAAACCTACGTTTGCCACATGTTCGGGGAAACAGGGTCACATGCTGGGAGTCTGAGTATAACCTTTCTGAAGGTCTCTTTGCAAACTGTAGCAAAAGGTGTCAAAGTATGAAGACTTCGATCTCTCAGGTGAGATGACATTCTCCATTGGAGCCCCTCTCTCCCCAAAGCCAGGAAATAAGTCAAAACATGCTTATAGATGCAAAGTCTAGTATAAGTGAACAGACTGCGAATCCTGCATTATGGAGGCCCAGCTGCCCCCGTGGGACCCGAGAGGATGCAACCGTTTCTAGCACTTCTTGTTCCCTTATATCACGTCGCAAGCAGCATCTAGTTCAGGCTACACTTTTTACTTTTGATGTGATGCTGGCTAAGTCTTTCTTGGGTTTATGTGATGTTTCTCCACATAAAACTCAGTAGTTTGCCTAAATGGACTAAATAAGACAGACAAAATCACATGTAAAATTCTAAACTGTCCGTTTAGAGAGCAGGGCCATTTCTCTCTGGACCGCCCTGCACCTTGACGGGTTCTCAGGGTCACAGTGTACGGGAAACAGAAGGGCTGCCTGTGCTGTGCGGGTCTGACTCGAGTCTCTCCTGCTGCAGTGCAGGACTGGTTGAAGGTCGGGTGTGTCCCGGCAGGAGTGTAAGATGACACGGGCGGCTGAGCTGACACCAGAAAGCCTGGCAGAGGAGGTTATGATGGGGGCTCTGGCAGCAGCATGGGGTCCGTAATGCCTCTAAAATCCAACAGCCAATTTGTAAATCAAATCAAAAGTATGTGAACCGAGCCTGAGTGGCAGGGATAAGTGGGGATGAAACAGAAGAAGCAGTGACGTGTCGTGCCGTGATGCTGAATTTAGAACGAGAGGCCTTCCTGGAGCCGGCGAGGCCCTCTTTGGCAGAAACGCTTCCTCCAGTGGACGTTCCCAAGTGGACTCTCCAGTGTTGTTTCAAATGGTTTGGGCCTCATGTCACCTTTCCTGTGATCTTTTTAAAACCTGCCATTAGGGTGAGTTCAGCTCTTACGCCTTTACTGCAAAGTCACACACAGAATATGTCACGAGAGGCAATACCATTGGAATGCAGTGTGTGGGCTGGGGTCCCAGCCCCTTCCCCAGGCTCTCCCCAGGCCCTTTCTCCCCCCAAAACCTTGACGGGCACATAACACAGCCACACAGACCACGCAAGCGTGGACGGCCCGGGGCCCAGACACGCCATACAGACCATGCAAGCGTGGACGGCCCGGGGCCCACATACGCCGCACAGACCACACAAGTGTGGACGGCCTGGGGCCCAGACACGCCGCATAGACCGTGCAAGCGTGGACGGCCTGGGGCCCAGACACGCCACACAGACCGTGCAAGCGTGGACGGCCTGGGGCCCAGACACGCCACACAGACCATGCAAGCGTGGACAGCCCGGGGCCCAGACACGCCGCATAGATACACTTCTCAAGACAGCCGGCCTCACAGAGGCCAACAAGGGACCCCACGGCGCTCGGGGGCTGTCTGAGCAAGGCCCCCGCCACCTCCTCCGCCCTCCTGGGTCCTGGCCAGGCCTCAGGCTTCGTGAAGCTTCTGAGTCGTGACGGCAGTCAGGTACGAGCCTGGGGGCAGAGCCCTGGGTGCCCAAGTACCCCCCATGGTGCCCGGCCCTGATGGTGCCCGGCCCTGACACCCCGTCCACGTATACTCACAGCACACTGTTGCCTCAAAGTGAAAGTGGCCGTGTTAGCTGCTCAGTTGTGTCTGACTGCGGCCCACTGGACTGTAGCCCACCAGGCTTCTCCATCCATGGGATTCTCCAGGCAAGAACACTGGGGTCAGTTGTCATTTCCTCCTTTAGGGGATCTTCCCAACCCAGAGATCAAATTCGGGTGTCCAGCATTGCAGGCCCACCCAGGGACAGTCAAACAGATCTCAGATGCTGACAACGTGAACTGAACGAAGGGCATGATTTTCACTTTAGTGGGACTGGAGCACATGAAATGTGGCAGGGTCTGCCCGGCGGCTGGCCTTCCACCATGCGGCCAGCCCGCCCGGCTGGAGCAGCTGGTTCCCTCGGGCTGTGCCTCAGACCCGGACCCTGGTGTCTGACTCTGGGGTCCACATCTCCCCAGGCTGAAAAGACCTGTTTCCAGACTCAGCAATCCTGCATTCCTGGAGCAAAGTCTCGGGGCAAACAGAAAACACAGACCACAACAGGAAAGGAGCCCAAAGCCCCATGTCTTCCTTCTCGGGAGCCCGAGAGCAGGTACCAGCCCTTCTCCCCGAGAGACCTTCCGGGCGCCGCCGCGCCGGCCCGTCTCCCCGTCCGGGTCAGCAGCCACTCTGATCGGCTCGGCACGGCGTCTCCCCTGTCCAGGGCACGCGGTGTGTCTTCTTTTATCCATTTCGCCCACCCTAGGCAAGAGAGCACGTCCTTTCATGAGCATACACTGTGATCGTTTTCGTAAGCATAAAGGTTGTTTTTTCTTAACTGGGAGAACCTTGCCTCCCGACTGAATCAAAAGCTGCTTGGGCCGCATGGGCCCCGCTTCATGCCTCGCACCCCTCGTCTCCAACTGCAGGCGAGGCACGCAGCAGGGGCTCGATGAGCGCCCGCTGATTAATGGAACTTGAGCCGTGAGCGACAGCCCTCACTGGGGAGCCCGAGCCTTCAAGTGGGCCAATTAGCATCTCTGCCGCCATCACCACTGATGGGGCATTGTGCGCTGCTCACGCCTACAATCAGCAGACCCAGGCACTCAGCACTGCCGACAGCTTGCCACGCTCTCAGGCGGCCAAAAATAGCTGTACAGTAAGCTCTCATTATGCAGGATGGTAAATTGGGGTGCTCCAATTAATTAAACATTCTGGTCAGTAAAAAAAAAAAAAGAAAGAAAGACATATATATGCAGAAGACCGGCTTTTACAAAATGAGAATACTTTTACAAAATAAGATATACTCGGCCCCGAAATTATACCCAACCATGGAACTGCATCGCTGGGAAATGACCTGAAGGACTCCGCTTGTGTCTGACGCAGCGTGTGCAGAAGGCATCAGTCTGGAAGGAAAACCTGTGTTCTTCAGCACTCAGTCGTGTCCGACTCTTCTCAGCCCCACTGACTGCAGCCCACCAGGCTCCTCTGTCCATGGGATTCTCCAGGCAAGGATACTGGAGTGCGTTGCCACGCCCTCCTCCAGGGGATCTTTCCAACCAGGGACTGAACCCACACCTCTTTCATCTCTTGCATTGGCAGGTAGGCTCTTTACCATTAGCACCATCACCTGGAAGCCCCGAAGGAAAGTCTGTGGTCCCTCAAATACAGCAAGTTCCAGGGAGAGGCTTACATCTCTCCTGGCACCAGTACCCACGAGATGCCAGTTCAGACGATCCAGAATCATCGTCATTTCCAATGACTGAGGCTTTAGCTACATGGACTCCCTGGTCATAATTCTGCAAAAGCAATCATTGAAAGGGCGCATTGTTTCTAGGTTTCAAAATGAATGAGAAGAAAGTTTGAGGGCAGATTTCCTGGGAGACTGAACGTTAGGGGTCTTTCCCAGTCTCAGAATTCTGTCTTGCAATATTGTCTTAAAAAATCCTGGTTTTGGTCATACGGGTTACCAGCCATTTCAACAAAGACCGACGCAGTTAACGTTAGTTTATGCATGCAGCTTGATTCATGCGACTTTCAGTTGCTTATTCCAAGACTGTCCAGTATACAAAAACAAATGTGTCAACTACTGTTTCCAACTTTTCTAGCTTGGGAAACTTAGGTTTCTTTGTGCTTACATGCTCAGAAGTATTTGAATAATGAGCATATTTTTAAATGAATAAAATCATATTAAAACCTTGGGTAACTCAGTCGATCTGTCCTGGTCGTACATTAAGGGTGACCCAGGAGCCTTATAAAAGGCAACGCCCAGGCCTAAGAGATTATTTTTTTCCACTTAGGTGAACTGGGCTGGGGTACAGGCATCTACATTTTTTAAATCTGGGGAGATTCTAACCAAAGTTAAAGCCCAAGACTGTGGTTGGTAGAGAGAAAAACTGGGCTTCTTTTTTTTTTTTAAGTTTAAACTTTTTACTCTGTCCTGGGGTGTAGCTGAGTAACAGTGTTCTGGTGGTTTCAGGTGAACAGCGAAGGGACTCAGCCATACAAATATATGTATCCGTTCTCCCCCAAAGCCCGCTCCCATCCTGGCTGCCTCATAACACTGAGCAGAGTTCCCTGCGCTGTCCCATAGGTCCTTGTTTGTGACCCGTTTTAAAGATAGCAACGTGTACATGACCTTCTCAAAGCCCCTAACTATCCTTTTCCCCCGGCAAGCACAAGTTCATTTTTCTAAGTTTATGAGTCTCCTTCTGGAAAAACGGGGCTTCTTAATCAAATATTTATTAACATGAGAAATATCCGTCTCATCCAAACCGGAGAGAAAGCAGCTTACATCTCTATGTGCAGAGATGCCGACTTGCAGGGGAGGGCTACTGAAGCAGGTATTTATTGCCGGATTACCGAGGGCTTGACTCACCTCGAGTCTGAGGAGTAAATAAACTCTGAGTTCTTTTATTCCCCCACCTTAACCAGCCTCCCTTACTTGACTCGAGATGTAATTCTAAACCTTCAAGAAAAGCGTTATCAACAAACTCTCATCTTTCTGTTAATTCAGAAGTGGACAAATTCCTCATAAAAAGTCCTGAAAGCAGAACCAGCTCGTAACTGGTTCCCACGTCCTGTACTGGGCGCACAGGTTTGAGGAGGAGATAGCATCTCCAGGGTGAGGCTGGGAGGCGGGGCGGTAGAAACTGCGTATCACGACATCAAAGCCAGGGAGAGATGAAAAGGCATCTCTCTATTTGCATCATAAATAAATTTTACATATTATGATATTCCAAGAATCTTTCATTTTAACAGGTGGAAAAACAAGGACGGAGGCCACGTGTGAAACACAGAGCCTCACTTGTGGCCGGTGATGAGTTTATGGAGCTTTGTTAGAAGCTATGCCATGAGTGCGCGGCAGGCAAGGGCTTGTCGGGCTCTGCCCAGGGCACGGTGTTTACCGATCCCAGGGTGATGGGATAAATCCATCGTCAGTTGGGCACAGCTGCAAATTCATTTTTAAAAGGACCATTTCGGTCCCAGTGAACCCATTTCAGATTTCTTTTACCTCCTTTTCTGAAGGGCTGTGACTTAAAAGGGGTGACTTGGTGGGTTTCAACCGGCTTGGCACGAGTGCAGATCTGCAGGGCTGGGTGAGCGACACAGGATGTGGGCACGGTTTTCCTGCAGGTCCCAGGACGGAGGCCGCCGGGGTGCAGACGCAGGCCGGCAGCTGCTTCCCGCCGCTTGGCGGTGAGCGTGGGCTCGGGGAGCAGCCTCAGCGGGGAGCACGCGGCTGCATCTGGGCCCGGCACCTGTTCCTCACCCGGGCAAGCAAGGGCACAGTGACAATGCTTTAATCAAGGGAGAGTGACGAGCGATTAGGTGTCTTCTAATTGTACCTGGAACCTCTGAAAGAGCCCCACTCAGGCTTGCTTGATTCCCTAATTACAGAAACGCCTCTCAGAAACGGCTGCCGCCTCCCAGACGAGAACGCACTCATCTCTGGATGTGATGGTCCACTTTCCAGCGAGAAGGGTGAGCATGACGAAGCCCCGAGGCTCTTCCAGCTGATGGACACGCAGGCTAGCTCACCGAGGCAGTCTCTCCCTTTCAGAGATTATCCGTTGCTGTGAGCTCAGTTTGTTTCGGAGCTGGATTTGGGTTTTTTTTCTGACTTGTTTTACCTGGCTTTACATTTTAATTTTGTTGACATATAGCTTTGAATTTTATTAGTGGTACTTTTCAGTTTTGAATTTTACTGACACACGGTTGATTTACAATGGTATGCTTAATCTCCGGTGCACTGCCAAGCGGCTCAGTCATACATATATACGCATTCTTTTCCATTACGGTTCATCCCAAGACATCAGAGACAGCTCCCTGTGCTGTGCAGGAGGTCCCTGTTTATCTGTCCCTTACATAACCTGCATCTGCTAAGCTTAAACTCCCTGGCCTCCCCTCCCCCACAGCTGCCCCCCCACCTTGGCCACCACCGGTCTCTTCTCTGTGTCTGTGAGTTTGTTTTTGTTTCAGAGACATATTTTGCAAACAAGGCACTGGGAAATGTTCGTTAAGTCAGTGACTTTGTGAGAATGAGGAGGCGCACACGGCAGGCCAGCACTGTGAGGCGCAGACTGCCGCCCCTCCCTCAGACAGCAGGCAGCGTGCGAGGGAGACAGAGGCCGGCGCGGCGTCCTGGCCGTGCTGCTGAGGGGGCCAGGGGCCCGGCCCTCGGTGAGATCCGCCCCCGGGAGACGCGACAGCGGCCCCACCGGGGTGATGCTCGGGCCGCTCAGTCACAGGGGGCCCGCCCCGCTGCACGGCGTCCGCCAGCCGCTGTGTCTCTGGGCGTTTACCCGTGTGCCACTATGGGAGTTTCTGGGGCGGGCCGACCAGACATGGGGAAACACGGCCACCCAGGGGGCGTGGGGGCGACAAGACAGCCTTCTGGTGGGCGTTGCACACTCCCTCTCGATGCAGCGCAGGACGACATCTCGTGACAAAGAGAAGGCAAGTCACGGACACCCCACATGCGGACTGAATCCCAAGAAGTCAGGCTGGACGCAGAGAGACGTCAGGCTCCAGCTCTTTGCTCCCGGTGAATCTGCCCATCCTGGGCGTGGGGGGCACCTGGGCACTGGTGGGCAGAGGGCTGGGGGTGGGAGCAGGACGGGAGATTAAAGCAGCCCAGACATCACCCCGGCCTGGGCCATTTCCACGTCTCCCGGGGGGTGCTCTTCCTGCCCCGGTGTCTGGGCCTCGGTGACCCGGTGGCGACAAGGACTGAAGGAGGCTGCTTGCAGGACCATCCCCGGACCACCCCGAGCTGCGGGTGCTCTAGCCTGGGCACCGGACTGGTCACTGCTGACCCGCACTGCGGCCAGCGCCGTCCGGGGCCCCAGGTACGGAGCCCCCGGGCAAGCAAATCCTCTTTTCCCCAAGCCCAGGCCTCTGCCCCCCCAGCAGCCCAGCCCACAGCTCCACACGCCTCCGGCAGAAGCCACCTGGGCTGTGGAGCCAGGCTCCACGTGGGGGATGCTTTTGCCCCACACAGTAGCCTTCTGGAGCCTTCGCTCTGTGGGGACCAGTCGGGATCGGACGCCTCCTGTCTGCTGTCTCCATCACCCCCGTTCGCCCATCTTCCCACGGGGTCAGAGGAGCCGGCCGTTCACGTCCTGGGCCTGCTCTGCTCGGACACGAGCGCTGCCCCACGGACCTCACCCTCAGCAGGACAGTGGGAATAAAGGACCTCAGGGAAGGTGTCCTTTCTTGACAAAGCCTGGCATTCCTGATGACTTTGGCATCATACAAATGCCGTTTGGAATGTCTCCAGTCGACAGTCAAGGTCCTTCTCTTTCCTCTCCTGCTGGGACACTCCCAGTCCTCGTCACAATGGTACACAGCCCGGGGAGGACTGGGGAGACTGCACACAGAGAGACAGCATTTTACAGTTACTGCCATTTTACTCCACCTAGAATTATTATTTGCTTTTCACCACATCACCGGTGAGGTCTGCACAAAGCAGGGAGAGTCTGAACCCGGCATTTAAGAAAGAACAGAACGTAGGCGAGGATGGTGGACTGGACAGGCCAAGTGGAGACCAGCTAGAGCAGAGACACAGGAAGTCAGAGCAGTGAGTGTCAACAGTCTGAACGCCTCCGAAGCCCTGACTTGTGCAGACACAGCATCTCCAAAGATCCACCGGACTATGGTGTCCAGGTAGACCTACCATCTTAACTTTCTAGCCAATAAACTGTTTTCAAAAACGGTTATCACAACGCATTGCAAGCTCTTCAGTTGCCAAACAGATATGCAACAATTACTCCAATGAACGGAAAGATTTAACTTAACAAACCACTTAGTGTTAGCTATTGGAGTTATGATGCTAAGTTGCTTCAGTCGTGTCCAACTCTTTGCAACCCTATGGACCATAGCCCGCCAGGCTCCTCGGCCCATGCGATTTTCCAGGCACGAATACTAGAGTGGGTTGCCAGGCTCTTCTCCAGGGGGTCTTCCCAACCCGGGGGCTGAACCCATGTCTCTTACATCTCCTTCATTGGCAGGCAGGTTCTTTACCGCTAGCGCCACCTGGGAAGCCCCTATGATGCTATCAGTAAGTACAAAAGAACAAAAAGAAAAGAAAAGAACCGCCGACCAGCTAATAAGCAGTGGAGTGGAACGCCAACACAATTTTCCGAACTTTGCACTTGGGATTCTTCCTATTATATAGCACTGTCTCTTTGTCAGCACCCCTAACACTTTAGAAATCAAAAGACAGTGGAGCACAGACGGCCAGAAGGACCTGCTCTGGAGCACACGGAGCTGCTCAAGAGCAGGCAATAACTGATAATGGAGGAGAATGCAGAAAGGAGTATACAGGCAAAACTGGCCACTTTGCTGTATGCCTGCAGCTGCCACAACATTGTAAATCACCTGCATTTTACTTAAAAAATGTTTAAAGACAACAGAGCAAATAGCCCCTTTCTGAGCGACTGGCTTTGCTCTAGGCCCACGTGTAGTGATGGCCACACATGGCCACCCTGCTGCTCGGTCCAAACCTGCCGCTGCTCCCCCAGATGTCATATCCTCGGGTCACACCACGGCCCTCTGGGCACAGAGACCTGTGTCGCTGCCCAGGAACCCACCAGCTTCGGGCCGGTTTCATTTCCATTTGCATGGACTGAACCTGAGGGCGTTGGGAAGGAAGCTGCTAAAATCCCACCGGCTCCAGCAAGCCCCCATGCGTGGACCTCTATCCACCTTTCCACGCAGCACAGATGCCCAGACCCACGTAGAAGGTCACTGGAGACGCTGCTCCGTGGGCTGGCCCAGCGCGGGGGGTGGAGCAGAAATCACAGGGGCTCACGGTCCCCCGTCAGGACCTCCCACAGAGGCCTTCTCCCTTAGCTCCCTGTACAAGCAGGTGCAGGCTATAATCTCACACGCTGGGGATCTCTCAGGATGGTTCTTAACCCCTGCTTGCACGCTGCCACCGAGCTGCGGTAGTGATCGAGACTGAAGAGGAGCCAGGACAGCCAGAGGCATCCCACCTCCCACCTGGACCGCTGCAGACACTCACATCAGATGGTGCACATCAGACTCTCAAGACCCAGTGCAACGATGACCAACATCCTGCCGTGTTTGTTTCACTGTCTTCCACTGGGATCTCAAGGTCCCAGTTAACTCTTACCATCCTTATATTTTTCTTTGGGGGGATAAACTTAAACACGCTGAAATGCACAACTCTTAACTGAATAACTGTGACAAATTGAATCACCTGTGAAGCCCACACCCCATCCCCCTAAAGAGCATCCCAGCTTGTCAGAAGGCAGCCTCCTGTTCTACCTCCCAGGAGCAATCACCATTCAGACATATCTCACCATTGATCAGCGTAGCTGGGATCCGAGCGTCACGTAAAGGGAGTCATATAAAGCATGCTGTGGGGGAGAGGCCTGGCTTCTGTTTTCAGCTTCATGTCCATGAGAGTCATCCACCTGGCTGACTCGGCCACTGCTCACTCCTCTGGCGGCCGGTGGCATCCACTGGATGACTATGCCAGAGTTTGCTTGTCCCTTCAGCCACTGGAGGCCTTCCCTGGTGGCTCAGACGGTAAAGCGTCTGCCTGCAATGCAGGAGACCCGGGTTCTATTCCTGGGTAGGGAAGACACCCTGGAGAAGGAAATGGCAGTCCACTCCAGCACTCTTGCCTGGAAAATCCCATGGACGGAGGAGCCTGATAGGCCACAGTCCATGGGGTCGCAAAGAGTCGGACACGACTGAGCGACTTCACTTTCACTTTCACCCACTGGTGGCCACTGGAGTTGTGTCCAGTTTTGTACAATTGTGAGTAAAGGTTCTGTGAACCCGAGGATGTGAATATTTTGGACAAATATTTTCCTGTGTTGATTTGTTGGTTTGTTTTTATTTTTTATGTAAAAACACGGTCGCATTACTGGAGTCTAAGGGCATGTGCTCAACTTTATAAGAAACTGCCAAACACGTTCCAAAATGGTTTCGCTGCTTTGCAAACTGCCCAAAATCCAGCGGGAATTGCAGCTGCTCTTTGAGACGTAGCCGTGCTCCTAGGCGGGTGGCGTTGCACCCTCGTGGCCTCTGTCTGCACCTTCCTGACAACTACGATGCTGAGCACTTCTTTATGGGCGCATTTTCCCAACGGGCATCTTCCTTGGTGAGCTGACTGGTCAGGTCCTTTGCCTGTTTTTAAAAATAAGGTGTTTAATTTTTGTTGTTGAGAATAAGAGTTATATTCTTGGTACGAGTCCTGCGTCACCTAGGAGCCTTGAGAATACTTTCTCCCAGTCCTGATCTGCTCATTCTCTTTCCTAAAATATACTTTTAATGAACAGGAAGGGTTTTTCTTTAATGAAGTCTAATCAGAAAGTTCCCTTTGAACATCGCTTTCTGTGTCCCAGGCAAGAACCTCCTGGTCAGAGAGATACTCTCCAGTGTTCTCTTCTAAACACTTTGTAGTTTTAGCTTTACTTTACATAGACGCGACACACCTCAGCTGTTGTCTGTGAGGGAAGGGAAGCAGAGTTTCTTTCTCATTCATTTGTCACTTATGCTCGTGCCAAGGCCCTGCTTCTGCACAGGCTCTTCTGGTTGCGGCGGGCGGGGGCTGCTCCACAGTCCCGGTGGCTGGGCTTCTCGCTGCAACAGCTTCTCCCGTCACAGGGTACGGGCTCCAGACACACGGGCTCCTTAGTCGTGGCTCACAGGCTTACTCTGCAGCACGTGGGATCCTCCCAGACCAGGGGTCAAACCCACGTCCCCTGCACTGGCAGGCAGATTCTTATCCACTGGACCACTAGGGAAGTCCCAAGTTTGTTTTTTTCCCCCATATGGGCATCAAGTCATTTCAGTAATATTTGTCTTTTTTTAAAAAAACTTACTTTTACCATTGAACATTTTTGATGTCTTTGTTAAAAACCAATCAGCCATATAAGGGTGGGCTTTGGAATATCCATTTTACTCCACTGTTTACTAATGCCTATTTTATATTCTCAGGCTAAAACCACACTGCTTGACTGCTGGACTTTCCAATAAGTCTTGATGTCAAGTATCACAAGCTCTCTCGCAGTCTTGAGGCTGGTCTATCTTTCTGAGGCTTCTAAATCAATGTTAGACTCAATTGTCTCAATGCTTCCTGTGTAAGACTGGGATTGTACTGAAAACATAATCAAATTGGAGATGAGCAACAACTTACCAGTACTGAGCCTTCCAGCCTTTCATGAACACGGTACATGCCTCTTCATTTATTGAGGTGTTCCCTATTTTCTCTCATCAAAGTTTTGTCATTTCAGTGTGACATACTCTGTATGTCTTTTGTTAACTTTATTTCTAAGTACTTTATGCTTTTTTGATGCTTTTACACATTGAATTTTTTAAAATTTTACTTTCCCACTGGCTGCTGCTAATTTATAAAAATTCAATTGTATTTTTGAATATGGACCTTCATCCTGAGACTCTGTTAAATGGACAGATTTGTCCTAATAAGATATTGTTGTGGAGGTTGCTGTCAATAACTTAGGATTTTCTGTGTAAATAATCAGCTTATCTGAGACAGCACAGTCTTACCTCCTTACTTCTATTTCTTCTTCTCATCTTTCTGCACTGGGCGGGACCCCCATACAAAGCTGAATGTAGTGATGGTAAGAGCTGTCCCCGCCTCGTTCTCGACTGTAGAGAAAAGCATCAGTGTCTCAATAACCTGAAGGTCTTAGTAAATGGCTTCCCTGGTGGCTCAGATGGTAAAGAATCTGTCCGCCGTGCAGGAGACCCGGGTTGGATCTCTGAGTCAGGAAGATCCCCTGGAGAAGAGAATGGCTTCTCCAGTGTTCTTGCCTGGAGAATTCCATGGGCAGAGCCTGCTGGGCTACAGTCCAAGGGTCACAAAGGGTTGGGCACAACTGAGCGACTGACACGCACACTTTTATCAGATTGAGGAACTTTCCTTCAGTTGCTAGATGCCTGAGAAGGTTTGTCTTGAACGGGTTTTAATTTTTACCAAATTGTATTATGATTCTATTGAAATGAATCTATTACTTTCTTTTTTTATTCAATTTCAATGAGTTTCCATTTCTAGGGTCTCCGATTTTCAAACATTAAACCAGCTTTACATTCATAGGATAAAGCCCACTTGGTCATGCCGTATTTGCCACATGTATTGTTGGATTCAATGTGTTAACATTTTGTTAAAGATTTCAGCATCAATGTTCTTAGAAGATACAGGTCTATAATTTGTTTTTTTCTGTGACTCTTTTTCTCAGGTTTGGGTATTACAATTATGCTACCCTCGATAAATGAGTTTAAAAGTATCCTTTTTCTATTTCCTAAAAGATTATTGAAGGATTGATGGTTTTTCTGCCTTATATTTGAAAGAATTCTCCAGCGAAACCCTCTGGGTCTAGGGTTCTCTTGTGGTAAATTACTTTGATAGGAATTTTAAGGTCTTGGATAGTATAAACTTACTTGGCTTTTTCCTTTCATTTTGTTTAATTTTTCATAAGCTGTATGTTTTTTGAGGAATCTGTCCATTTCAATTTTCATTTATTGACAAATGTCAAAAGACAAATGTCAAACTGTCAGATCTATCAAATTTATGGGCATAAACCTGTTTGCAATATTTCCTGATTATACTTCTGCAGATGCGGGCAGGATCTGTAACGTTCTCCCTTCTTTCATGACTAACACTATCAGTTTTTGCTTTCTCTCTTTTTTGCCGAATCATTTTTTCAGGAGTTTGTGACTTTATTAATATTTCCAATAGACCTCGCTGGGCGTTATCCTGTTCCCGGCTGTTATGGGCTGCTCCTGATTTATTTCTGCTCCCAGGTCTATCATTTCCTTCCTTCTAGCTACTTTGGGTTTCATGTACTCATTTTTTTTTCTAGTTTCTTGAAGTGGAAAATTAGATCATTGATTTAAATCACTTTCTTTCTAAATAAACATTTTGGAGTTATAAATTTCCCTCTGAACACTGCTTTAACTACATTTCATAAAATGTGATGTGCAGTATTTTTTTTTCATTCAATTTGAATTATTTCTCTTTCGCATTGTGATTTCTCCTTTGACATATGGGGCTTTTTCAAGTTCATCATTTAACATAAAAATATTTGGAACTTTTCTGGAGCTCTTATTCTTATTGATTTCAAATGCAATTCCATTGTTGCTGTAAGACACATTCTGTAATATTTCAATCTTCTGAAGTTGATTAAGTGTCATTTTATGGCCTGGCATATGAATTATCATGATAAGCATTCCATGTATGCTTGAAAATAATGTAAAATCTGCAGACTTGGG
>SJYF01000810.1:691198-705076 GCA_006410515.1 Procapra przewalskii | reverse complement strand
TGGATCTCCTTGCAGTCCAAGGGACTCTCAAGAGTCTTCTCCAACACCACAGTTCAAAAGCATCAATTCTTCGGCGCTCAGCCTTCTTCACAATCCAACTCTCACATCCATACGTGACCACAGGAAAAACCACAGCCTTGACTAGACGGACCTTACTCGGCAAAGTAACGTCTCTCTATGCTGTCTAGGTTGGTCATAACTTTCCTTCCAAGGAGTAAGCATCTTCTAATTTCGTGGCTGTGATCACCATACGATCCCGCAGTCCCACTCGTGGGCATCTTTCCGGAAAAGGCAAAAACTTGAATTTGAAAAGATCCATGCACCCCAGTGTTCACAGCAGCCGGGCATGGAGGCAGCCTAAGCGTCCACCAGCAGAGGAGTGGGCAAAGAAGCTGTGCCACATACGCAATGGCTGCCACTCAGCCACGACAGAGAATGAAGCAATGCCATCCGCAGCTGCAGGGATGGACCTAGAGACGGTCATACTAGCTGAAGCAAGCCAGCCAAAGACAGGCATCACATGATAGTACTTATATGTCGTATCTTAAAAAAAAATGGCACAAATGAACTTAATTACAGAGCAGAAATCGAGTCACAGACCAAGAACAACCGTATAGTCACCAGAGGGGAAGCGGGGGGGGGGCCGCCAGTCAGGAGTTCGGGACCAGCAGACACACACCACTGTGTGCACCACAGACAACCACCCAGGACCTACTGCCCAGCACAGTTTTGAAAATATCCAAGATTTTTTAATAACTTCTAGCCAAAAAGACTCCTGGAAAGCATTAACGTGTGTGTGTGTAACTGAATCACTTAGCTGGACGCCTGAAACTAACACAGCAGTGTAAATCCTTCAGTTTAAAAACAAGCGACAGTGACCAGGTCGTGAGTGTCCACCGTAAACGGGGGCTACACTCAAGGCTTCGGATAGCCGCTACCCTGCTCAGCCTCAAGCCGCCTGGAAACGAGTGGTAACATCATCCCTTCTCATAGGCGAGGAAGCAGACTCGGAGGAGTGTCTCGTGTGCTCAGGCGTACACGGCTGTGAGTAACTGAAAGATGCATGCCAACACCTATTAAAATGTCATTTTTGAAACAAGGGGAAAAAAATACCCACATTCAATCCTCCAGGTCGCTCCTTGCCCCTCTCCGTGTTGCTGTGTCTTGTTTTTCGTGAGTGAGCAGAAGAACCCTTTCACTGGTTACAGGCTGTCTCCCAGGCTGGGCCCTCCCACCCAGAAAAGAAAAGGACCTCAGCACCCCAGAGAACCTCGCCATCCCAGGACGCCCGCTCCTTCTGCTCAAGGTCCCTGCGGACCGGGAGCACAGGACCCGGCCCTTCTCCTGTGATGCGGGCCGCCTGCCCGGACCCCACGATGGGAGGGCGTGCAGACCGAAGGCTGGCGGGAGAAAGGGCCCCTTGGGGCTCACGCGGGGGTTGCAGAGGGCCTGGGGGCGGACGCAGCCCAGCCGGGCCCGCCTGCCACCACGTCGGCTCCAACAGTCCCACTCACTCAGAAAGGGAGACGGGGAGATGGCGGGGAGGGGGTCTCTCAGCAGAGGAGGAGCCCTGAGTTGAGAGAGGCCACAGTGCCGTGTCCCCCGGGAGCGGGACACTCTGAGCCCTCTCCTGATTCGGCATCAAGGCCTCCGAGCCTACCATCGCCCCAGCTCCCTCCTGCCTCCATTCTATGAGAGCCCAGTTAAGCTCAACACTGATATCGGTGCTCCTGCCTCAGAGATAAAAATAACTGGCTGAGCTAAACGGAGTTCTGCCCCAGTTTATTTAAGGCATAATCTCAAGCATCCCTTTGTCCTAATTACGGCGCCGCTCCCCAAAGGCGGGAGCGCAGAGAAAGCCTGAGAGCGGGCCATGTTGTCTTTCCGATCTTCAGTGTGACTCTCTCAAATATTTACAAACCTCCCCAGAGCGGGGGGCTTCCCGGGTGGCACTGCGGTAAAGAGCCCGCCTGCCAGTGCAGGAGACGGAAGAGACGCGGTTCCACCCCCGAGTTGGGAAGATCCCCCGGAGGAGGGCATGGCAACCCGCTCCAGTGTTCTTGCCTGGAGAGTCCTATGGACAGAGGAGCCTGGCGGGTACAGTCCACGGCGTCACAGAGCCGGACACGCCTGCGTGACCACACACGCACAGAGGAGGGATAGGAAGGCTCAGCTCTGCCTCTTGGAGAAGACAGCGGGAGAAGATGCGGCCAGGCCTTCCCGAGGAGCTCAGGCTCGGTTCTTCCAAGATCGAGAGACGGTTATGCTCTTCAGCCGCGGTGATGGCCCCTCCGTATGTGTCGCCGCGGTGCCACTTTCGTCCTTGTGAGGACCGTTTACACACCTGGGGGCTCAGAGCACTATCGGCCACGCCCAGTGCCAGCCACGGCCGTCGGAACCTGCCGCCCGGACACTGGCTAACATCTGAATGTCTCATCTCACAGCAGATTTCATGGAACTCCATTTTTTTAATTTATAAATATACATATATGTATATAAACATTAGAGGTCTACTCTAGCTCCAATCCGCCTGCAATGCAGGAGACCTGGGTTCAGTCCCTGGGTGGGGAAGATCCTTTGGAGAAGGAAATGGCAACCCACTCCCATATTCTTGCCTAGAAAATCCCATGGGCAGAGGAGCCTGGCCAGCTACAGTCTCTAGGGTCATAAAAAGTCGGACACGACTTAGCAACTAAACAATAATATATAATTTATGGAAAAGTGCTTAGGCAGATATTCTGTTTCTGGATGTTCTGCAAATCCATCTGAAGGTATAGCTTGAGGCCCTGAGTAAAGTAACTTATTCCATTAAAAGTAGAAAAACCCTTCAAACAGGACTGGGAGCAAACAAGTGGGACATTCCAGCAGCCTGACTCACTTCCTGCCAGCCAGCCCCACCCTCCCGCGCTTCAGGCCCCGTCCACCACTTCAGGGGCCTCCCAGGCACAGGTCTGGGTGTACCCTTCTTGCTCAGAGGCCGAAACGAGTGATACCATCTAGGAGTCCTCCCCTCAAGCCTCCCCACTGAAAACTCTGCTGAAGAAGCTGAACCTTCATAAAATACCTGCTCTATCCTGATGCAGGTGGCAGGTGAGCGTGAGTTCTGTGAAAGTGTTTCTCAAGCCTCCACTATGTGAAGGGCAGCCCACGCGGGGTCCTGGGGTCTGGGGCTTGCTGCTGCACTATTGAATGTGATAACAATTAAACTTCTCTGTGTCCAGAATGGTTTATAACTTGCTCAAAGTGCTCCACGCAGAGGGTGCCTTCAGTGTGCAGTGTGCCAGCCGCAAAGAATTTCATCACTTACAGGAAATCACACACATAAGCAAATAAGAACATTATTTGAATGAGAGGCCCTTCACTTAGAGAAACCATCTCACAGTTACTTCAAGATCCAGTTAGATTTAAAGCTTCATCTGGGAAACAGAAGATGGAAATGAACTCTTCTCCTAAGGCCGTCTGGATCAGGGTCAACAGCGCGTCTCATTTGACTTCATCGAGCAGCAAGTCTGCCCAGGTAACAGTTGAGCCGAAGGGCTCCGCCCGGGACCTCGGCACCAGGGAAGGACTGGGGGAGGGGGTGGGCCATGCTCACCACGCTCACGGGACTTCTCTTTAACCGCTGTTTAAGAAAAGAACAGTCTACTTGAGGCTTCCCTAGTGGCTCAGATGGTAAAAGAATCTGCCTGCAATGCAGGAGACCCAGATTCAATCCCTGGGTTGGGAAGTCCCCCTGGAGAGGGAAATGGCCACCCACTCCAGTATTCTTGCCTGGAGAATCCCATGGATGGAGGAGACCGGCGGGCCACAGAACCCGGGGTCGCAGAGTCAGCCATGACTGGTGATTCCCAGTACATCTGAGATGAAGAAATTCAGGGCTTGGACTACAGTTCCTGACACAGAACACCCTAACATGTAAACACGCAGATGTCACACTGAGGAGTCAGCGCTGAGTTTTCGGAAAGTTAAACTAAGTCTTAAAATCACATGGTGAGCCCCCCTTGGCAGGACCTGTGAGCCCCTGAACATATGACGAGCAACTCAGGTATCTGCAGACAACCTCCTAAGGCTTGCCTGCTTCAAAAGCACACGGCTTTGCCGTAAGCCCGTTGTATCAGCTCTCATTACTGCTTGAAAACAATGACAATGTTAACTGTCCTCTGCTTTGACTTAAAATATATATAATATCAAGGTGTATTTGCTTAGTCAGGTCCAACTGTGTGACTCCATGGATTATACAGTCTGTGGAATTCTCCAGGCCAGAATACTGGAGTGGGTAGCCTTTCCTTTCTCCAGGGGATCTTCCCAACCCAGGGATCGAACCCAGGTCTCCTGCATTGCAGGCGGATTCTTTACCAGCTGAGCCACCAGGGAAGCCCATATATATATATATATAACATTACATATAACAGTACATAAGTATATGATATCAACATGACATATTCATGAAACAGGTCATATGAAGAAGGAAAAGGCCTAACAGCAGGGATCATCCATCTGAGAAAAGATTTTTTACATTAAAGGAGTTGCTGGAAAGTGTTTTTGAACTTGAAGCTTCCAGAGGCATTGAACCGTGGTCTATAAAGTAGGTGCTTCTTGACAAACCCCAGAGAAGGCGGCTAAGGCCGAGGGCGACAAGACCCCAAGCGGGGCCCCTAGAGAGGACACCAGGGCCAGAGGAGGCGTCTGCAGGCTCTGGGGAGTCGGAGTTCCTGGAGCCAGGCGTGGACAGCGGGAGCAGGTCAGGTCGTGGGGCTCCTGGCAGGTCCCAGCCGCACCTGCCCGCCGCTCCAGCCAGACGGCCCTGGCCCGCAGGCGTGGGTGTCTGAGACGGTGCAGGCACCCCGTGTGGACTTGAGGGCCGGGAGCGACAGTGTGGTGTGGAGCCTCCGAGGCTCCCCGCTTCCCTGGCTCTCCCAGCAGGCGCGCGCTCACCTCCCCACAGCCAGGTCAGGGCGGTCCTGCTCTGCTTGCATGAAAGCCTGCGCCAGGCTCCAAGCTGGGGCCCCGACAGCAGGCCATGGGAATCCCCCCGCCGGAGCATCCTTCCCCCAGGCTCTCTACCCGAGCCCGGCCCCCTGGTACAGGCAGACCGCAGGCACCGGACCCAGCACACCATCGGCGGAGCTGGAGCCGGACGCTGCGGGGAGCTCAGGCCTGCTGACCGGCTGGAGAGAAAGGCAGAGCTGCAAAGGCTGGCCCTGGGAGGCTGGCTGTGGTGACCTAGGGGGCCAAGGCACGGTGCGGGCAACCACCATCCCCGCGCAAGTCCTCACAAAGCAGGCACGGAGACGGCAACGGGGGTGCCAGCACACGGAGACCCCAGAGGAGGGTGTGCCCCTCAGGGAGCGGCTCATCCCTCCAGCCGAGGGAAAACATGCTCCTTCCCCAGCTACACACAGCGTCGTTTGAGGGAAAAAAAAACAACAAAAATGTGCTGATTAAGGTGTCCAGCTCTCTGAACAGTCTGCGGTTACCAGACCACCGTTGTCCAGTTACGCTGGCTCTGAACATTAAATAACCGGGGACATCGAGCTGACCCGTGACCCTCTCCCCGGGAGGGGGAGGAGGAACCGGGCCCCCATTGGCACTGTGCCCACAGCAGGGAGCTGCCTGCCCAGGGCAAAGTGGCCTTCTCGGACCCGGGGACACACGCTTTCTCCTCTCCTGACCTCCCTGGCAGTCGATCATGCTGGCCCAGTGATGACAAGCGGCCCAGCAATGATAGGTCTTACGGGGTTGCATTTCTGCCTGATGGTTTCATGTTCGATAATCGCCATGAAACAAAACACGGTAAGACCCCCAGACCACATCTGCCGTGCATGTAGCGCCCAACTCAGAGAAACTGCACACGATTTCAGGGTCAGAGTCAACGGCGGGGGCATCGGAAGACTCTGGAAATAAGTGACAACTTCCTCCCTTGTCGGCCTCCCCCGAGGACCCCTGCCTCACCCTGCGGCAGGGGCCATACCCCAGGGCTCCTTCTGGACACCCCCCTCTAGAGCACCCCAAATTCACGCTCAAGCTGCTCCCAAAGGCCTGCCGGGTTTCCAATAAAGGGGCCGCTGACAGCCCGTCTCACCAGCTGAACCTGAGACCCTGCACACACGCCCACCCCCACCCAGCAGCCTCAGTGATCTCAGGGCCACAATCTGAGCTGGTCACCGTGTGCCCCAAACGTCCAATGCCTTTCCAAGACCCCCTAGATCAACCCCACACCTGCCCCTGCCCCGCATGAGCCTCCGCCAAGCCCACACCCCGTGTCTCTGACCCTCCTCCCACCCCAGGGCCTTTGCACAGGCTGCTCCTCCCACAGACTCCTCCACCCTGGGCTCTGCTCCGCTGAATGCCGCGCACCCACGAAGCTCCCCCAGCCCCTCTGTACGCCCTCACACGCTCTGCTTCTCCAGGAAGGTGACACTCACGTTCTAGTGGAATTAACTAACGTCCATGCTCTGGCAAGAATGCCTTCTGATGCTTGCGTGTCCTCTCTGCCCAGCACAGCTCCACTTCCTGCTGAAGCTTCCAGTGGGTGAATAAGCAAACCAGTCAAAACAGTCGATGCATTAATTCCACGGTGCGTGCGACCCAAGTGAGCTCTAGCGGGGGAGTGGGTTTCTCCCCAGAGTCCTGTGCTTACTGACTAAGACGACCTCAACACGTCGGGGCTTAGTCCTAGGATGCACGACCGCCTGGGTGAGGCGTCTGTGGTGTCAGCACAGACACAGTGGGGAGAAGAGCCCTCTGTGAACAGAGCAGCTGAAAGCACGTGTGATCCAGGACCTGCAGGCTCGCGGCCCCAGGGGCCCTGACTGTGGAGGTGAAGCGCCCCCGGAGTCACCCCACGTAGGCCACCTGGCTGCCGGCATCCGGGCACCAGGGAGACCCACTTCCAAAGACCGCTGGCCCTGGGAGGAGCACGGACCCCGACAGCCCCGACAAGGCAGGGAGGGAGCCGGTCTGCCGCGGGCCCCTTGCTGCTCCAGGAGAAGTCAGGGCCCACAGAGGGTGGCCCCCAAGTCCAGCACAGAGCCTGAGAGTGGCCCAGAAGGCTCGAGAGAGCTGCCAGCACCCGTCATCCCTGCGGTCCCGCCTCCAAGGGCCGAGCGTCACCCTTCTGACCCCTGTGGCTTCCTTGTCCAGCGGGTCCTCACAGGCACTCGACGTGAGCCTTGCACACACGGGCCTCGTGCCCAGTGCTGAGGATGGGCACCCCAGGGCCTCCCCTGGCTGACACACTCCCCCACTCCACAGTCAGCACGACCCCTGATGACGGGCTGACATCCTAACCACTCAGGGGCTCATTTCTCTTCCCCTTTTGGCTCTTAGGAGGTCAGCAAGGAAACTGCAGGCATCTGAGAGCAACTCGCACGCCTCCACACTCCCAGGACATGCTGCCAAGCCGGAGTTCTAAGCAAATCGGGTGAACCGACATGACGGCATTGTGGGTGAGTCGAGGGCTCGCCTCCAGTGCATTAAGATGTTTTAGAGCTCGCTGGCAAGCCCCAACCTCAAAACCCTGATTATTTATTTATGCCCTTTTTTGTCTAAGAAGTTAAATCCCCAAAGCATCTCAATTTAGATCAAAAGCAATTTACCAAACTCCACCTGGCACACCTGTGCCTTGTGACTTGTTAATTACCCGCTTAGCATTTCCAGGGCTGCATGGAGAAGCAGCCTTACCGGCTACAGGGGGAGCCTCTGACACCCGCTCCTGGGACAGAGCCTTCCAGAACGCCCGAGGTGTTCACCCGAGGAGGCGCCCCACAGCCACGTGCATTTCTGCAAATTGCTTTTATTTTCCGGGGCGAGGAACTCCAAGCACCCAGCAAACAGACACATAAATGCAAGTGAGCTTGCTGACATGCTTCTTGGCTACCTGATCAAATTATATAATGGCACTAATATATCTTATCACTCGTGATCTATTGCACACAGGATCATTAAGTCCTAGCACCCCATTTATTTCACCAGAGCCCTTGGTTTACAATTTGGCATTAGGATACTAAGAATAACAATAATTACTTGCTTTTTACATTGCTTCAAACGAAAGAAATCGTTAAATTGCACACATGAAAAGATGATCTCATTTCTAAGATGTCTCTCTCAGCTTGCCTGCCCTTTGGTTTTCCTTTCCTCCTTTCTTCTTTTTTCTTTTTCTTTCTCTTCTTTCTCTCCCTTCCTTCCCCCTCTCACACACTCTAAGCAACCATCAAAGTATCTTCTTCTGGAGCATAAGCAGTGGTTACGAATGCTGAGCAATTAAAAAGAAAGGGAGTTTATTACAGCAACCCAATGCAGAAAAATTTTGTCTTTTCGGTATGATGAGACGGAAAGCATGACCTTTACCGAGCTCCAGAGGCACGCAAAGCGCACAGTGTCATGCAGTACGCTGTGTCCCAGGCGAGAAGCTTCTCCATCTTAATTTGCTCCCTGCTTTTTAAGTTCAACTCTGAGAGAGCTGAATAGGCTGCCTGCTTTGAGAACATCTAGAAAATTAAGATTACAAAATGTATTGGCTTCTGGAAGTCAGCAGCAAAGCCACAGCTCAATGCCTCGCAACAGTGGCTTTCTGATCCTCCCCAAAGAAGAAATCACTCCCCCTTAAGCCCCCACAGTTCTTTATTTTTATCCCTCCCACAAAACCTGCTGCGTTTTAACTTGTATCGTAATTGTAATTATGTCCCAGCTCATTCATTATGCTGTAAGCCCCTTTAAAGCCAGATTCTATCACTTACTCGTCTCTGTATCCTTCCCCGCCCCAAACTGCCTCCATCCCCCTCCCAGGGAGGAAGCAGTTGGTCCGGCTGCGACGGTGCCGCTAGGGTCTCATCCCGGGGTCTTTACTCCCCTCCAGAACTGGTGGTATCTTCCCTACCAGCATGTATTTCCAATGGTGCTTCCTGTTCTAAAGCTTAACTGGAATGTCTTCACAATATTTGGGATAATAATACCCCACCCTGCCCCGCAAGATCCCAATGTGTTAGACTGTGGATAAAAGGTACACAGAGAGGAAAAGAAAGTGATCCTGAGCATCACAATCAAGAGGATCTTATCGCTGTTGTCGTTCAGTCGCTCAGTCGTGTCCGACTCTGAGTGATCCCATGGACTGCAGCACGCCAGGCCTCCCTGTCCATCACCAATGGACAAAGCTCCCAGAGCTTGCCCAAACTCACGTCCATCAAGTTGGTGATACCATCCAACCATCCCATCCTCTGTCGCCCCCTTCTCCTCCTGCCTTCAGTCTTTCCCAGCATCAGGGTCTTTTTCAGTGAGTCAGCTCTTCTCATCAGGTGGCCAAAGTATTGGAGCTTCAGCTTCAGCATCAGTGCTTCCAGTGAATATTCATGGTTGATTTCCTTTAGGATGGACTGGTTGGATCTCCTTGCAGTCCAAGGGCCTCTCAAGAGTCTTCTCCAACACCACAGTTCAAATGCATCAATTCTTCAGCCCTCAGAAAACAGGAAAATGAATAACCTCAAAAACCGTCAGTGCAGTTCAGCTCAGTCACTCAGTGGTGTCCGTCTCTTTGCATCCCCGGGGACTGCAGCATGCCAGGCTTCCCTGTCCATCACCAGCTCCTGAAGCCTAGTCGCTCTGACGTCCATCGAGTTGGTGGCGCCATCCAACCATCCCATCCTCTGTCGCCCCTTCTCCTGCCTTTAAACCAACTCCCTTACAAGTAGACAGTGGAAGTGACAAGCAGATTCGAGAGGTTAGATCTGATAGACAGAGTGCCTGAGAACTGTGGACGGAGGTTCGTGACATCACACAGGAGGCAGTGATCAAGACCATCCCCAAGAAAAAGAAATGCAAAATGGCAAAATGGCTGTCAGAGGAGGCCGTACAAAGAGCTGAGAAAAGAAGAGAAGTGAAAGGCAAAGGAGAAAAGGAAAGATACACCCATGTGAATGCAGAGTTCCAAAGAACAGCAAGGAGAGACAAGAAAGCCTTCCTCAGTGATCAGAATCCACAGTGAATAATAAATCCAGAGGCTGAAGGAATGGCCTGCCTGGTGCGTGTCCCTGTGCTCGTTCGCAGACACACTTTGCCTGCACGTGGAACTAACAACGTGCAATGTCTGCGGCACGTCCTTGAACCCGTGGGTGCGTGCGCACCGGACAGTCCTCACCATGATCTAGGCTGTTTGAGCAGGAAAGACATGTCCGTGTTCGCTCTGTTCCACAGGGTAACGGATATCACAGCCACGCGTGGTCGCCATGCTGAGCCGCAGCGAATGAAGCTCTGGTGTCAGAACCAGCATCAAGCCCCCTTACACGTGGAGACCCCAGGCATCCCATGCCACGTCCGCAGCCTTGGCGCCTTCCTCTTACTCCACTGAAGGACGGGGCTGGAGTCAGAGCTCTTCAGATGGACTGTAACTGTCCAAGGAGAGTTTTATCCTAATAGACACCCCAGGGCCTCCAACGGGTCCCGTAAACACCTCGGGCACTGGCAAGTGGAGTCTGCTCCCCTCTTCCATCTCAGAGATGCTCCAGGATCCACCCAGAGGTGGGAACAGACATTCGAGTTACAGCCGCTCAACACACCAAGGGTCCAATCACCCAGAACTGGTGAGGGAGGCAGTGGCATCCCTGCAGCTTCTGGGGGACACATGCCCCCTACTCCCGGCCAGCGGACTATATACAAAGTCGGGTTCCCTGCGTGGCATGCCCAGAGCTCTTCCCTCTCCACTCCTGCCTAGAAGTAAACTGCTCATGGCTGAAACACAGCTGGACAGACCAGGCCGCGGCTCCTGAGCGGGAGTGAGCGAAGGCACCTCTGGGGGGGCTGGGCCCGTGTCCTTGGCCGGCCGTCACGGAGCCACACAGCATTAGCATACAAGGCCCGCGAAAGGAAAGCCCTGCGGATGAATGCTCACAGCCACGGCGTCCGCTCCCCAGTTCCGGGGCACTGGGCTCTGCGATCCAGGTGCCAGCAGGGTTGTTCCTTCTGGAGAACCTCCTCCGGGCCCTCCTGCTTCCTGCAGCCGCCAGCAAGCCCAGGCACTCCCGGGCTGCACCCTCTGCCCTTGGCGTCACGGGCTTCCACGTGCGCCTCTGCGTCTGTGCCCTCGGGTTTAAAGCCCACTGGTTAACCCAGGCTGGCCGCGTCTTGAGATCCTGAACTGAGTGACATCTGCCATGACCCTGTTTTTCAGATAAGGTCGCGTTCACAGGTCCGGGTGACGGAAGCCCCACAGAGCCCACGCGCACTCTTTCTCCCGACCCCTGCCCCCTCCTGGCTGTGCCCGTGCTGGGCTTCCTTGCTGGGCTGGCGCTCCCCCAGCTGCAGGGAGTGGGCCGCTCTTTGCTGTGGTGTGTGGGCGGCTCGCTGCAGTGGCTTCTCTTGTTGCAGCTCCCGGCTCCAGAGCACAGGCTCAGAGGCTGTGGCGCACGGGCTCGGGCGTTCCCGCGCCGTGTCTCTTGCATGGGCGGGCCAACTCTTCCCCGCTGAGCCCCCAGGGAAGCCATCAGGACCCTCAAAAGCCCCGGAGCCTTTACCCCACGTCTCTGTGTCTTCTCGGGAGCCTAACAACGTGGCGACCTCCTTGAGGACATCCGATCTCAGCCACTGCCAGGTGACACCACCGCCGACCGGCTGCTCCCGCAGAGCAGGCTGGACTTGCCCGTCCAAACTCCTGGAGAGCAAGAACCAAGGGTTTTCCCTACAGAATGGGCACACACTAGGACCTGAGTGCTGAAAAGGTTTCTTCTGATAGTTTGTAGCGGTTGTTGTTCAGTCGCTCAGTCATGTCCGACTCTTTGCAACCCCATGAAGCGCAACACACCAGGCCTCCCTGTCTATCACCAACTCCTGGAGTTCACCCAAACTCATGTCCATTGAGTTGGTGATGCCATCCAGCCATCTCGTCCTCTGTCATCCCCTTCTCCTCCTGCCCTCAGTCTTTCCCAGCATCAGGGTCTTTTCCAACGTGTCGGTTAGCAGCACTGTTTCCCCAAGATCAGATGTTGTGAATGTGGAGAAGAGAGAAGAGAGACAGGAGACGAGGAATCATCTCTCCAAACAGTCACTCCACCGGAGCTGGGCCCTACCCTGCACAAACCCTGCACAGAAGAGAGGAGGGCGGAAGCTGGGCCGGTCCTCGAGTTTGTGAGCTGACTGGGCGCTTACCCTGCCCCAGCAGAATCGGGGCACTCGCACAGCCGAGACAGGACCCCTCGTGTAGCTGTGACCAGCACAGAAGGGCAGAGAGTCCCTCCACAGATAGGACAGGGGAAGACGTCCCGGAGGAAGCGTGCTGCAGAGGGAGAGGACACTTACTGCCAACGACCAGTCTGTGAAAAGGTCCAGGGAGACAAAGCTTGGGGGATCCTGCAGGTTTGTGTTGGGACACAAAGTGGGAGAAGATGAAGCTTAAAGGGCAAACTGCAGCTGGTCTGGAAGCCGCCTTGAGCCTTTATCCTGCATGCAACAGAGCTTATAAAGCTCTTCCACCTCCTGGACTGGGGGGGGGAAGCTCTGCCTGGCCCCAGCGTCTCTGCTCACAAAGGGCAGGCTATGCGCTGGCAGCTCTGGGGACTGCCGTGCCCCTGGCAGTCTGGGGGACCAGCCTCCCAGACCTGTGCACTCTTCACCCACGCAGTCACCCCACCTTTACTTTCACTTTCCGCTCAGTGGCCTTTTGTACGCAAGGCCAATTTTGGCAGTAGCAAGCCCCGGTCACACATTAGAAGTAATCAGAATAAAGCAGGTCATAAAACCTAGCTTGGTAACTCACGCTGTATTTATAACATGTAAATAAGTCATGGGTACTCCAGCTGTGCAGAAAGGCTGCAATGACAGGGTGAATAATAAGACGGTGAAAGGCTGTCAAACTGCAGTGTTACTGCAGGGAAGGTTTTAAGGTTTCATTTAGGAAGAGAGCATGACACCAGATTTACCAACGGGGAGGAGGCCCCAGCCGCCGCTAGAGCTGTGAGACGCACGGTAGCACAGGACAGCGGGTGACCGGAAGCAGCCCGCGGACCCTCCTTCTAGAAGGGCCTCAGGTTACCACGCCTCTCGCAGGAGACACTCAGGCCTTCCTGCAGAGGAGCTGGAGGCATCTTGCATGAAAACTCTCGGAAAATACAAAGGGATAGATTCAAGTCCAACAGTTCTTGTTGGGGAAGGAGAAAGGAACCTCCAGGCGCTGGAAAGACAATGAAGGAAGGACCCTTTGGGTTCCTGCACTTCTTTCTCCTCCGGATTTGAATGTCAGTCTCTGGGTGTCAGGAAGGTGTTTGGAAAGCAACAATCTCCCATGAACAAAACAGGGCTGGCGGAGAGCAGAGGTCACGGGGCAGCAGAGGAGGCTTGGGCCAGAGCCTGGCGGGCTGGGGGCACGTCGGAGGGGCTGGGGGCACGTCAGAGGGGCTGCCCTTAGAGCAACACTGCTTCCGGCTCCCGGCCCAGCAGCTCGAAGCAAGAAAGACGGATGACTTGGACGAGGTTCAGAGCGGAGCGGAGCAACAACAGTATTAAGAGGCTGGCTTCAAGGATTGATTTAGGAGGAAAAGATTAAGGCTGCCAAGTGTGTACAGCGCTCCTAATCGTGGACTAAGCAAAGACAAGGTAAACATCATCAGATATTTAAAGGGTAGAAGCAGCGAGGATAGAAGGGGATTATTTAGACGAGATTCTCCATTTATGCAACACGTTGTAAACTGTCATAAAGAGCTATCAGGTGAAGACTTGGCTCCCTCAGAGGACTCGGGAGTGAACTTCAGCTGAAACTCCAGAGCCTGCACCCGCCACCCTCTAGAGAAGTCAGGAGGCCCAGGAGGGCGGCCTGCTCCACCGCAGTGTGAGCAGTGTGCTCACACTAGGACACGCCGGGAGTGCCCTGGGGTCACGCCCCGCCCATCGTCGTCT
>SJYF01000810.1:677564-689674 GCA_006410515.1 Procapra przewalskii | reverse complement strand
GACCTAAAGCTCTCTTAAAAGGCTACGTGACACTCAGGGATGCGTGAGAAAGACACGCAGACAGACGCCAGGCCCGCGCACAGCTCCCCAGAGCCGTGTGCTCGCTGCAGACATTACTGCAGCGCTCTGGGGGGACCCCTCTAGAAGCCACCACTGGCACAGGTGGTGGAACCCTCGCTGCCCACGCAGTGAACGCCGCAGGAGACGCACGACCCGAGTCCCCCGAACTCCTGGAGCTGGAGCGACAGTGGGGGGAGCGCGGCTAGCTGACAGCCCCGTGGCAGAGCAAGGATCCCACGGGAGGAGGCGTGAGGCGCAGGGTGTCCCAGAGGCACCCAGAGCAGCTCCCAGGGGTGGAGCAGGCAACGTGGCCGACAGAGAGGCCTGGAAGGCCCCACAGCCAACCGGGACAGCTCCCTGGAGACTGCAAGCAGCCCCCCGACTCTGCTGCGGGGCATCCCGGAGCCTGAGCGGGGACTGTCTGGACACCCCCCAGTGGAAGAGGGGCCGGGGGGCCAAGGGCACCCTGAGCTGGCTCCTCTGAGGCTCCGATCTCTCTCCTCGGCTGGCCTCCATCACCGCAGCAGCACATCGCCAGGGTCTGAGATGTCTGTGTTTGGAACACTCGACCTGCACTGTCCGGGCATCTCCCTGGGGACACTGCAGCCTGCCAACGAGGGGAGAGCAGGGAGCCTCCTCCTGGCGGAAGGGCCTCACCAGGACACCATCCAGAGAGGACGAGGTCTTCACTCGACGTGGGCCTGCGTGCTCAGGGGAGCTCCAACGTGGCTGAAAAGGCTTTGCGCCCCATCATTCCTGACGTGGACCTTCTTCCAGAGACAGAAAAGGGCTTGCTAAGTCACTCAACCACGTCTGACTCATTGAGACCCCATGGACTGTGGTCCACCAGGCTCCTCTGTCCATGGGATTTCCCAGGCAAGAATACTGGAGTGGGTTGCCATTTCCTCCTCCAGGGGATCTTCCCAACCAGGAATTGAACCCAAGTCTCTTGTGTCTCCTTCACAGGCAGGCAGATGATTTCCCACTGGGCAAAAGGGGCTGGCTGCCGAGGAGCTACCGGGACCAACGCAGTCCTTGCTCAGAGCCGGGAGGAAGCCGCCAGCAAGGCCCGCTGGGAGGCGGCTTCGGCTTGCAGTCGCCGAAGTGAACAAGCGGCCGTTAGCTGCTCATTATCGACTTGGCCAACTAAAAACTGAGTCCCTCACGCCACTGGGAAAGCCTCTCACTTCTCCATATTTTGTATGCTTCCCACAGACTTTGCTAAAATGCTGACGGCCTTCACACCATCTGACCAAGGACGGCTTCTCCCCCGTTATCCAGCATGCTGTGTCCGTCCTTAAAGGCTTGGATCACGTTTTCTATTTATTCAGCAACAGATGGTGTGGTTTTTTTGAAGGCAAGGATGAACTCAGACGCAGGCTAGTATGTTTTTTTAGTTCTACAACTTCTTGTGATTCTAGAAACCGTATCCTCAATCTGCACTGAGTGAAATCTCCACCATCCCTGTTCCCCAGCGCGTGTCCTCGGTTCCCCTCGCCAGGTGTGTGCGACGTCTCCTCCCTGGCACCGAAGGCCGAGAGGTTGGTCCCCCAAGAGCAGACGGGGCCAGGCCGTGGGGCTCCCTCCTGCACTTCGTCCTCTGTCCCCTGCTTATGCATCCGGGGACACGTGTTAACACCCTTCCGCACTCTGCTCCCTTTTGCCATCCTCGGGGTGAGAAGGTCCAACGGTCACGTCCACTCTCATGTCCAGACCCTCCTTTCCTCTGTGCTGCATGCGTGGAGACGGCGCCACTTGAGTAGATTTCTGAGGATGCCGTGAAATCAAGACCACACGAAGACCTGCAGGGGCCAAGCGTTCCCCAAAGGACTGTTGTTCCCCTGTATTTAATTCAATCAAAACACTCATTCTGCAAAAGAAAGAAGCTCAGCAAGATCTGAGGGTCTCCTGACAGTTCAAAGCTTTAAAAAAATCAGTTCTCCCCAAGACTGCCTTTTCTCTCTGGACTGTGGAGCCTCAGTTTGGGGGGACCTAGAAAAGACCCTGATGCTTGTAAAGGCTGAGGGCAGGAGGAGAAGGAGGCAACAGAGGGCAAGATGGTTGGATGGCATCACCAACTCAATGGTCAAGAGTTTGAGCAAGCTCCGGGAGATGGTGAAAGACAGGGAGGCCTGGCATGCTGCAGTCCATGGAGTCGCAGAGAATCGGACACGACTGAGCAACTGAACAGCAACTACCACCCAGCTGGCCCTGGGCTGGAGGGAGGGCTCCTCCTCTATGTGAGCTGGGGCTGCCGCTGAGGCCCTCCCCGGGCTCTTCTCTGGCGACAGGAGCCTCAGGCTGGGTCTGGGTGCCAGAGTCTCCTCTTCACTAGGACTCAGCTCTCACTGGACCCAAGAAGATCATTCCAGATATCCTCGCACGAATCCACAGTGCCTGGAGCCTGGGCATCTGGGAACACACTTTCAGAGGCACCGAACTCAAACATCGATGGACAAAGAAGGTGAAAGAGTGACGGCTCCATCACGTGTAAGCCCCCTGCGTATGCATCGGGGAGGCAGGTGAGCAGCCTGGCTGCGGTGTCTGCGGGGAGCCTGTTGTGCAGGGGAAGGACAGCCTGGCACATGGACGCAGAGACCACCACCCACTGGCCCACCCTCACAGGCAGCACCCTTCCCAAAAGCCGTCACGCACTCTAGCTGCCTGAGCTCTGAGTCCTTGGGCGGGTCCCGTTGCCCCATCTTACAGGCAAGGAGACTGAGGCTCAGCACAGCAAAGAGCCCTCCCATTCCAAGGGCCAGTGCCAGCCGACAACCAGGCTGGGAATCCGTGTCCCCGGCCTCTCCCAGAGGTCAGCCCTCAGCGCAGGGCCTCCTTCCTGCCCACACAGCATTCACAGTGCACCCAGCAGCAGGCTGCCCACTGCCGACAGCGCGTGAGGCTAAGGCGGGGCCCCTCCATGCAGGCTCATGGGCTGAAAACAAACCTGCCTCCTAACAGGCACAGTGATCAAATAAACATGAGGGAGAAAGCCTCGTGCGCTGATGTCCTGACTTCAGGTCACGTTAAAGTGCTGTGTCACTCCGCGCTGCTTCAAGGCGCCCGCCTGACCTAAGGGTGCAGCTGAGGGCTACAGAGATCTGTTGGGACCCACCAGGGAGGAGGGGCCACCGCCACTGATCTACAGTGTGAAACTGCTGCCCCTTCATGCGTGCGAAAGGGCAGCTGACGCGAGGCGATGGAGACCAGGGCAGAGCTTTCTGGACATGACTGCAAGTGCTGGGGGGTTTCTGTGTGTGTGTATGTGTAGGGGGCTGATATTTTAATACACGTGAAGCACTTCAAGTGTGATGAGGATATTGGGAATAGTGGAGGAGGAGGGTTTACTAACCTCCAGTATTCTCGCCAGGAGAATCCATGAATGGTGTGAAAGGGCAAAAAGATAGCACGTCCGAAGAGGAGCCCTCCAGGTCAGTAGGTGTCCAAGATTAAATTACTGGGGAAGAGCAGAGAAACAGCTCCAGAAAGAAGGAACAGGCTGGGCCAAAGCTGAAATGAGGCACAACTGTAGACGTGTCTGGTGGTGAAAGTAAAGACCGATGCTGCGAAGAACAATACTGCACAGGAACCTGGAATGTTAGGTCAACGAATCAAGGTAAATCGGACTCTGTCAAGCAGGAAACAGCAAGAGTGAACAGTGATGCTTTAGGAATCAGTGAATTAAAATGGATGGGAATGGGCAAATTTAATTCACATGACCATTGTATCTCCTACTGTGGGTAAGAATCCCTTAGAAGAAATGGAATAGCCCTCAGAGTCAGCAAGAGAGTCCGAAATGCAGTACTTGGGTGCAATATCAAAAATGACAGAATAATCTCTGTTCGATCCCAAGGCAAACCATTCATTACCACAGTAATCCAAGTCTATGCCTCAAGCACTAACGCCGAAGAAGCTGAAGTTGAATGGTTCTATGACAACCTGTAAGAGCTTCTGGAACTAACACCAAAAAACAAACAAACAAAAAAGATGTCCTTTTCATCAAAGGGGACTAGAATACAAAAGTAGAAAGTCATTTGGCATTGGAGTACAAAATGAAGCAGGGCAAAGGCTAACAGGGTTTTTTTCAAGAGAACACATTGGTCATAGGAAACACCCTCTTCCAACAACACAAGAGATGACTCTACACGTGGACATCACCAGGTCAATACCTGGTCAATGCCTAAATCAGACTGATTATATTCTATGCTGTTGAAGATGGAAAAGCTCTATACAATCAGCAAAAATAAGACTGGGAGCTGACTGGCTCAGATCATGAGCTCCTTACTGCAAAACTCAGGCTCAAACTGAAGAAAGTAGGGAAAACCACTAGACCATTTAGGCATCACCTAAATCAAATCCCTTACAATTATACAGTTCAGTTCAGTCGCTCAGTCGTGTCCGACTCTGTGACCCCATGGACTGCAGCACTCCAGGCTTTCCTGTCCATTGCCAATTCCAGGAGCCTACTCAAACTCATGTCCATTGAATCAGTGATGCCATCCAACCATCTCATCCTCTGTCATCTCCTCCTCCTGCCTTCAATCTTTCCCAACATCAGGGTCTTTTCCAGTGAGTCAGTTCTTTGCATCAGGGGCCCAGGAGTTTCAGCTTCAGCATCAGTCCTTCCAATGAATATTCAGGACTGATTTCCTTTAGGATGGACTCGTTGAATCTCCTTGCAGTCCAAGGGACTCTCAAGAGTCTTCTCCAACACCACAGTTCAAAAGCATCAATTCTTCAGTGCTCAGCTTTCTTTATAGTCCAACTCTCGCGTCCATACATGACCACTCGAAAAACCATAGCTTTGACTAGACGGACCTTTGTTGGTAAAGTAATGTCTCTGCTTTTTAACAGTGGAGGTGACAGATAGATTCAAGGGCTTAGATCTGATAGACAGACTGCTTGAAGAACTATGGACAGGCGTTCTTAACATTGTACAGACGATGTTGATTAAGACCATCCCCAAGAAAAAGAAATGCAAAAAGGCAAAGTGGTTGTCTGAGGAGGCCTTACAAACGGCTGAAGAAAAAAGAAGTGAAAGACAAGGGAGAAAGGGAAAGACACACCCGTCTGAACACAGAGTTCAGAATTCTAAGCTTACAACCATGAATGTCTTCCCCAATCTTCATCTATTTTAAGGAAAAAGTACAAATCAAAAGACATCTCTTCTCATAACACACACAATTGTATAGTAAATATTTCAGACTAAAGGCATCATTGGCTCAAAGGACATGAGTCTGAGCAAACTCCAGGAGACAGTGAAGGACAGGGAAGCCTGGGGTGCTGCAGTCCATGGGGTCGCAAAGAGTCGGACACGACTGAGCGCCTGGGCAGCAACAACACACAGCAACAGCGTGATCCAGAGGCTAAACTGGAAACCCCGAGAGACAGCAGAGAGGGGCTGTCCACCCCTGTGCATGTGACCTGCAGCTGAGAGGAGAAGGCACTCCCCACACTGGAGAGGTGGGGTTTACCTGCGGTCCCCGCAGACGAGCGTGACCGCAGGCTCATGACTGCCCCACAGTGCTGCGTGACGGACGGCAGGGAGGGTCGAGTCGCCCCGCCGACCGCAGCCGAGGCTGGTGCTGGGGACGCGCTCGTCCTCCAGGCTCTGGGAGGAGACGCAGTGCAGAGAGCCGAGCTGCAGGCTCCAGCCCCAGGGCACCTCCCGCCCCCCTGGAGTCAGCACAGTCACAGCACCCTGCCCTGGGCCGCACGTGCCAGTCAGGATGACATCGTAACGCACAGCACAGAGCAGGCGAGACGCTGGCGCGGGGGCACGCCGGTCAAGAATGCGCCCTTCCACGCCCCGACAGCCATCGCGGAGGCTTGCAGTCCGGGCTCCTACACGATCCCGCTGTACGCCCCAGTTCACGACAAGGGATCTTCACCAGCTCCTGGGTGGGCTGTGGACACACACGTGGGATGTACAACTGATGGCGTTATGCTCTTGGTTCTGTTTTCAAAGGGTATGTGTTTCCATGTCACAAAACCACACCACTAAAGGCAGTGAGGGCTGAGCCCACAGGAGTGGACACTTAGTCAAGAGGCTGAGGAGTGACAAGGAGACAGAGGGGGCACAGAACCGCCCCAGAGCCCAGCAGCGGGGAAGGACAAGGCTGAAGGAGACCGGACTGGGCGTGAAGGGCTGTAAGAACAAGGCCACGAGATTCAGGACTGAGGAAGAGCTGTGCATGCGTGCTTAGCTGCTCAGTCATGTCCGACTCTGTGACCCCATGAACTGCATCCTGCCAGGCTCCTCTGTCCATGAGATTCTCCAGGCAAGAATGCTGGTGGGGGTAGCCGTTCCCTCCTCCAGGGGATCTTTCCAACCCAGGAGGCAAACCCAGGGAAGCCCACTAGGGCTTCTCCCACTAGGGACGCCCAAGGATACTGGAGGGGATAGCCGTTCCCTCCTCCAGGGGATCCTCCTGACCCAGGGCTTCCCTGGTGGCTCAGCTGGTAAAGAATCCATGTGCAGTGCAGGAGACCCGGGTTCAGTTCCTGGGTTGGAACGAAACCCATCACCAAATAAGCATGAGTGGAGATCTCAGACAAGACGATGGTCCTCCCAAGGCCCCAGTCTACTCAGCAGAAGTGAGAGGAGCCCTGGGACGTGAGATCAGGAGCAGTGCCAGACGGCGCCCCCCTCCCAGGCGATGGGCCCGCAGAGCCACTAACCTCGCAGAGGATCTGGAGTGCTGACCTGGAAACGCCGAGGACACGCCACAGATAACACGGTGCTACCGGAAGAGTTTGATCTGAGGACCCGTGTCTGTTAAGAAAGAGACAGTTGCTAAAAGCGTGAGGACCAGAATTACAAGACTAAGAGACAGAAGGCTCAGAAAATTACCCCACAGTGACCTGGCTGGCCCACTACCCCGGGTCCCAGGGGCTCACGGCCCAGACCACTGAACTCCCTCCCGGTCCCCAGCCTGGCCAAGGTGAGAGGCGTGTCCTGCTCCCACAGGCCCCGAGATGCCCATCCTGGCCCTTCCTCATGATGATGCCCTTTGTCTGCACCGTCCAACCGTTCACCAAAGCCCACCGACGCTGAGACGTCTACAGGGCCCCAGCACCGTAATTAATGCCTTTCGGGAACTGAGTGCATTCCCTCTGCCCAAATCCTGGCCATGGCGGCCATGGCTCTGTCCTCGGGCCAAGCACCTGCCCCACCAGGGGAAGTATCTGCCTTGTGGGCCAATGACTCATGGCATCCTCCCGGAAGCCGGACCCAACGGCCTGCAACACAAAGCTTGTTTAAATCTCCATTTACGGGACCGATCACTGAGCTGGCATAAAAGACACTTTTCTGGATGCTCATAATATGGTTAGAAAACTACGTTTCAACAATAACACAGAGAAACTCTACAGGGATTCAGCGGAAAGGGAGGAACATTTCAGGAAGATTTCATGCAAGGAAATGTCAGGGACTTCCCTGGTGGTCCAGGGGTTAAGAATCCATCTTCCAACGCCAGGGATGAAGGTCCAACCCCTGGTGGGGGAAACTGAGATCCCACGTGCCCACACAGCACAGCTGGAGAAGCCCGACCGTCATAAGGACCAGCCTATGTGTCTTGACGAGGACGCAGCGCCGCCAAAACAAATCAAATCAAGAGGAAGTCTGAGCGGGAACCTTAAGAAGGGGATCGGTTTTGGAGAGCTGGGTAAAAAGTAAGGATTTTTAGCAAGAAAACATCCTGTTGAAAGCTGTGGAGTCAGAAAGCTCGAGGTGTGGTTGAGAAGCCAGGCAGTCACCCGACACAGACCGGGGAGCCAAGGGTAGCAGGCGTGCCCAGGGGCCTGGTACCTCAGTGGACAGGACAAGGCCCCTGCCCTGGGGCAGATCACATCCTCTTGACCAGGTGCCTGGAGGAAAAGGCTCACAGAGGCGGCGACGGGATGGGGGCAGTGAGAGGAGGGCAGAGCAAAGAGGAACGCCCACCCTCGGGGGCCCCAGGCCTGCTTGCCCACAAGAGTAGCGGTCACAGCCAGAATCCCCCGGGGCCTGGCGCTGGAACTGGGCATTCACCATCTTCATCTGTACCATGAACACAACTCGCGCAAGAACTCTGTGACCATGGCTACATCCCGGTGTCCAGGTAAAATTTCTGGGATTCACAGGAGAATACAGACAGCTGTTCACTGTGGTCTCTGCACAGGTGGCAACCACGTGTATTTCTCAGGAGTGGTGAACGGAGCCTCTCGACGCACATGCCTCTCCCAGGGGGAGCACAGGTTAGCCCTGCATGCCCACGGTCTGAAAAGGACTGCAGGTCCCCCAAAACCACTTCCTGTCTCCTGGAACCTGTGACTAGAGCAGGGTGAAGTCCCAGCCCTGAGAGCACACCTGCGATTTAGGAAGCGTTTGGTAGGAATCCTGGAGGTTGATCAGGAAAAGGAGCCAAAAGGCGTGGACAAGCATGGGGGCTCCAGGGGCGGGGCTCCGGGGGAGGGGTTGCCCCTCTGCTGGGGGTGGGTACAGGGGGACCAGGGTCCCAGGAAAGCCCCAGGAACGCCACCATCCCCGGCTCCATCTTTTCCTGCTTCTGCCCTGGCAGGACAGCTCCAGCCTCAAGACCCTACGAGGCAGTGAAGACGCACAGGGTGTTAGGAAGTGGCCTCAGCACATCAGAGACCCCAGGTCTTAGTGGAGGTGATGAGGAGAGGTGAGGCTCAAGCGGGGGGTGGCGGCTGGGCCCCGGCAGGTGAGGGCCTAGAATGGGTGAGGCCCTCCGACAGGCGTCGAGGAGCAGTTGTGAGGAGATAGCTCAGGCAGTGAGGGACTGCAGTTCAAAGCCAGTGACACAGAGAGAAACCTGAGATCCCAAGTTCAAAGTCGCAGCAGCGAGAACAAATTGCCGTGCGTCTCGGCTGCGAGTATGGCTGGGTGCGCTCTCCGCCGGCTCCCGGGGTTTGGGTGGGGCCAGGCTGGAGGTGCGGCTCGGCTTTGAAGTCCCCAGAAGGCTGGGGGCCTACATCCCGGCAGGGAGGGGCCCGGGAGGTCAGAGCATCAGAGACGCCTCGCTCCACGTTTGCTCAGGGCCGGGCTCTCTCCAGTTACAGCTGCCATAACCCATTGTGTAACCCACTGTTTGCTTAGGTTTAACGCAGAGTTAGAATTCTGGTTTTGTTTCTCACTTAGGAAAGAAAATCACTTTGTAGAGGGAAGTTACTAAATAAAACCTGGAGAACTGTATTCAGCCTCATAAGATGACTTTTGGCTTGAATTTTATCCCTGGTGGGTGACTGAGAGTGTACAGAATTCCCAGGAGACTAGAAGACATTTGAAAGAAATTCCTCTTGAGTAGTAACCCGCCGTGGTAACCACAGAAGACATTTCTGCCAGCCCGGCTCCAGGCGGAGAGTTCTTGGGGGCCCCACACCGTGGCCTTCCTTCACTGGTTCAGGAAACACGACGGTGCCCATTGTCAACTCAGCTCTGGGCTGGGTCCCATGGATCCAAGGGTACAGAAAACACATCGCCACCTTCAAGGACTTAAAAGGTAATAAAACAAGCATTTTGAGTGTTTCCAGCAGTTAGTTCAGTTCAGTCATTCAGTCATGTCTGATTCTTTGCGACTCCATGGACTACAGCACGCCAGGCCTCCCTGTCCATCACCAACTCCCAGAGTTCACTCAGACTCGTGTCCATTGAGTCAGTGATGCCATCCAGCCATCTCATCCTCTGTCGTCCACTTCTCCTGCCTTCAATCTTTCCCAGCATCAGTCTTTTCAAATGAGTCAGTTCTTCGCATCAGGTGGCCAAAGTTTTGGAGTTCTAGTAGACTGAAGTCCAAGATAGTGAAGTGAAAGTCGCTCAGTCGTGTCCAACTCTTTGCAGCCCCATGGACTATACAGTCCACGGGATTCTCCAGGCCAGAACACTGGAGTGGGTAGCCATTACCTTCTCCAGGGGATCTTCCCAACCCAGGGACCTAACCCAAGCCTCCCGTATTGCAGGTGGATTCTTTACCAGCTGAGCCACAAGGGAAACCCAAGAATACTGGAGTGGGTAGCCTACCCCTTCTCCAGCGGATCTTCCCCACCCAGGAATCAAACCTGGGTGCAGGGGTCTCCTGCACTGCAGGTGGATAGCAGCTGAGCTCTCAGGGAAGCCCTCAGAACAATTAAGAAAAGTCAAACCCCCGAAAACTAGACTTCTGAGAATAAATATAGTGGAACAGGGGTGAGCTCCAGGAGGGGACGCCGTGACGCCCGCAGATCTCGAGAGCACTTCCCACACAGAGGTGGTTGGATGGTGCTGTCTGCAGCGGGAGAGGAGACTCCCACATGGGAACATCCAGTGTCCTCGTGGACACAGAGGACTTCCAGTGCACACGTGCTCAAGGCGCCTGGGACGACGCCTGCATATGTATGTTCTGTCTACTGAGAGTTTAGGCCTTCCTGAGGTCTAGCCCTAGCTAGACTTCTGCGGGAGCACGTGACCAAGTCGGAGCCTCCCGGCGTGAGTTCTGTCTCCAGATCAAGACGCTCGAGCTGACGCCAGCCTGGCTGTCGCCCAGAGTCACCTGCAGAGACAGGACCCCCGTTGCCCAGCATAGAAGGCCCGCTTACTCCTTGCATCACTTGTCTTACGATGACCCATACGTTTACAGGAAAGAAAGTCTGAGGCCCCAGGAGCGTGACACGTGGGAAGGGTTCCCTTTCCCTGCAAGTGTTCACTGAGCACATCCTAATCTGCCGTCCACTGAGCTGCAAGATGACAGGGAGACAAGACAACCCGAGAGACTGCTCCTGTCCCCAGACGCCCTGACCTTGCAGCTGAGACGCACAATGTGCCTTCACAGAAGTGCCAAGTGGCTCGAACCTGGAAAGAATAAATATGCAGTGAGGTTCCGAAAAACGGGGACATTGATACAGGCTGCGGTGGCCAGATAAGACCTTACAGGAGGGCAGAGACCGGAAAGGCCCTGGGAACTGCAGAGCTCCACAGGTGCAGGGGGAGAGAGTGGCCAGAACTGGGTTTCGTCACGGTGTCATCTAAACCAGAAGAGACTGGAGCGTGGGTGGGAGAGGGAGGGTGGGGGCGGGAGACAGCTCGGCAACCGGAGGACACCTGCCTCTGGACAGGTTCCTGCTCCCTCACTGGACCCCACTGTTCCCAGGACACTGATGGCTTACACTCTGGGACCAGAGACAAACTTCGGGTCGGAAAGAACAACAGCGAAACATGCGTTGCATCCTTGGCCTGAGAGCTTGAACAATTAAGTATCAGTGGCTACTGCGGAAAGCTGAAATCATACACAGAAATCACCACGCAGAGGGGTGGGAAACCACGATGACCAGAGGGAAAGCAGAGGTGCCCCCACGGGAGATCCGGGCCCCAGGGAGGGATGGGCCGTCCTCAGGGACAGGGACTGGGGGGCAGGCAGGAGAAGGAACAGGCTCGAGGGGACCAGGGTAGTAAAAAGCTGAGCCTCTTCTGAACCACCGCCAGGCAACAGGTCCAGCATTCCCACGTTGTGCTGGGCGCCTGCTCTCGGGACACCAGTGTTACACGTGACAGCTCAGGATTGGGTCAGAAACACACCAGTTACCCCACAGCTTTTCCTAGGCTTGTAGGCACATGAAGATGACTTATTCTATCTCCATCTCAGCAAAGGGAAATGCCCTTCCTGTCGGCCGCTCTGACAAAATCACATTTCTTCTCCCACACCCAACATCCATCAGCGACACACAAGATGGTGCCTGCAAAGCACGGCTGGTACAACAGCTGGTGCGGCCCTACCCGAGCCGCCACGGCCACTGCTCCCCTGCGTTCGGGCGTACTTCCGCCCTGGCCCTCCGACCTGTCCTCAGAGACGTCCCATCACCAAAACACAGAACGTAACAAGTGGTGAACACACGGAGAAGTTAGAGCCCTGGGGTCTTCTGGTGGGAACAGCCCATCAGAGACTAAACGCAGAATTACTGTGGGACCCAGCTCCTCTCCTCTGAATGAATTACCACCGTGACGCCACTCACCACCTCTGAAACCCACTTACTACTGAGACCACACCCACCCGAGACCCACTCACGACTGTAAC
>SJYF01000810.1:656532-667964 GCA_006410515.1 Procapra przewalskii | reverse complement strand
CGAGTCCGTGATGCCATCCAGCCATCTCATCCTCTGTCGTCCCCTTCTCCTCCTGCCCCCAATCCCTCCCAGCATCAGAGTCTTTTCCAATGAGTCAACTCTTCGCATGAGGTTGAGCTATTTCAAATCCTGAAAGATGATGCTGTGAAAGTGCTGCACTCAATATGCCAGCAAATTTGGAAGACTCAGCAGTGGCCACAGGACTGGAAAAGGTCAGTTTTCATTCCAATCCCAAAGAAAGGCAATGCCAAAGAATGCTCAAACTACTGCACAATTGTACTCATTTCACATGCTAGTAAAGTAATGCTCAAAATTCTCCAAGTCAGGCTTCAGCAATACGTGAACTATGAACTCCCAGGTGTTCAAGCTGGTTTTAGAAAAAGCAGAGGAACCAGAGATGAAATTGCCAATATCTGCTGAATCATCAAAAAAGCAAGAGAGTTCCCCCTCCTAGGAGATAAAGTCATGGCTCTACAATGGACTTGGAGGGTCAGACTGATTGGCAAAAAAAAAACCAGCAAAGACCTCCGAGTGGAGCTGACTTCTGCTTCTCAGGGAGGACACGCCCTTCCCCTGAAATGCTCGTGACCACAGAGCGGCCCCCTGACGCTGCAGGCTCCACCATCCCAGCTCTCGGGCCCTGGGAGATAGACAGCGCTGAGGCCACCCCGCGAGCCACGCCGATCCCGCTCACAGTGATGCGTCACTGCACAGGCCGCGCTGTGGTCCAACAACGGCGTCAGAGATGGGGACGGAGCAAGCAAAGGAGCCCCCCCCCGTGCCTCCCGGCAGGTGCATCTCCACACCACGGTTGGCAGGAGACAGGCGGCAGCCAGGGCCCCCAGCAGGCGCGCCCCCTCCCACAGCCGCCTTCCCAGCTCCGCCCTCTCCTGGGACCCCCTTAGGGGAGACTCAGACCTGACTCCTCAGGGCGTAGCCTGGCCGGCCCTGTTGTGCACACCCATTCGGGGATGCCCGCCTCCTGATACCACGGGGCTGTCAGCAGCCTCACCCAGGCTGAGAGGGCCCTTCCCCCGAAGCCCCTCCTCCACCCCACCGCAGGGCGGCTCCACTGCTGGGTCTCTACCCGGGCAAAGGCAGGCCTAGGGCGCTGCAAACAGTGACCAACGGGGGAAGAGACAGACAGGGAGGCAGCGACCACAAGGAGAGATGGGGACCAGGAGCAGGACCAGGAGGGCGCAGGGCGGGCGGGGGTGCCCACGCCGACCACAGGGGCCGCCTGCTGGCCTCCAGGGCCGCCAGCACTGCCGTCAAGACTGGAGAGTCCTGACCAGGTTGCTCCCTCTCCACTGCGGCCCGGCTTGCTGCCCTCCGCGCGCTGCCCTGGTCTGCTCGGCAAGCTGGATGAAGAGAGGAGGACAGGCGTGGCCCCAGGCTCATCTGGCCACGGGAAGTCCAGGCCAAGTCTGCTCCCCCAGAGGCCCCTTTGCCTCCTCCGAAGCCCACCACCGCCCGCGAGAGAGCCTTGGGCGGTGCGGGACTCTCACTAAAGGCCATCTCCCCGCCTCCTCCCCGCTCCTGACCTGCAGAGCAGCGACCCAGCAGGAAACAGCTGCAGATGAGAAGAGGGGTCACCGCGGAGGCACCGGCACCATGCCGAGGATCACCACCCAACCAGCCGCGGGACGGCCTCACCTTTACCTTTTTTGATGACGCCCCTCGGGCTTCCCTGCCACTCTGAAGCTTCATCCAGTGGCGGCCAGCGGCACACTGCCTCTCCAAGGTTCTGAAGCACGGAGAGGGCACCAGGGGGTCCCAAGCCCCAGAAATCCCACCCTGTGGCCTGAGCAGCTTGCCCCCCCATTTTTTAAAAAACTTTAAAAATTGTATTCCAAGTTATCCACCTCAGTGTCTGTGAGGTGTACAGTTAATGCTCTCTGCCAGCACCTAGGCTCGCCCACTACCAGCAATGGGCTCTGAGAAAACCCATTTCCTGACACCCAAAACTTAAACTACTCTTTTCAAAACATACCAAACTCCCAATACTTGGAAAAGTATTAACAAGCATCGTTTCCCCCATTAATCTTTAAATCTGAGCTTACGTTATTAATCTACATTGGTGGATGTTAAAATGAAGTCATTTTAACAACTCATGACTGTACAAATCAAATCATCACTAGTTAACATTAGAGTATTTTACAAATACTACATTACATATTACCTTGCAATCTGAAACATTATATTTCATATTTGTATAAGTTTATTTCAGATAACTGAAGCTTCAGGTAAGTCATCGGCAAAGTTTAAAGAACTGAGTTCTGTACATTGGTTCTAACTATCTCTATTTTACAGTCTCTGAGGCCCGTGCCATTATTCGGCAGTAGACGCCTGCTGTGTGAATGTAATAAACCCTCCATTTTGAGGAACAACCAAATCCACAGACAGATGGGTGGTCAGTGACTGCATTTAATCTTAATAATAAGTAAATCAGGAAATTGATCTTTTGATCCCATTTTATCCCACTCAAAACTCTGGCTAAAGTTATTTTCTGTGAAGCAAGAGTAGAGATGACTGCAGGAACTTTCTCTGAGAACAGAAATGCAGATGAAAGAGAGGATGCGAATGCCTCATATTTAGCCACCACCCTTTCAATGACGACTTCGTAGGTTTCAGAACATGGACGAAGACTTTAAGGCTACTCAGATCTTGGGGGCTTGTCCACAGATCCCCCCAGGCCAGCTCTCAGGCCAGCAGCCCGTGGTCCTCCCGACTAGGAGCCTGACCACAGCCCAGCCTTGGATGCAGGTGACTGCAGGCGGAACGGAGAAACTGGAACCCTGACGCGCTGCTGGTGGAGATGCAGGGGATGCAGCAGCTTTGGAAAATCTGACGGGGCCTCAAAAGGTTAAACACAGGTTACCGTGTGGCTCACCAATCCCACTGGTAGGTATGCACCCAAAGCAGTGAAAACAGAGGCTCAAGCAAGTGTCCGTACAGATATGCTCACAGCAGCACTATTCACAGCAGCCAAGAGTCTGGGAAAGAACCCCACCTGTCCATGAACCACTGCCATTACACAGATCTGGTCTAGCCACACAGTGCATACCACTTGGCCATAAAAAAGGGCTCGGGGACTTGTGCCAAAGCATTGCGGGGGTAGGATCTTCAAAACATTCTCCAGGTGAAGGAAGGCATCCACAAGGCCTCACAGAGTATGAACCCATTTACGTGACGTGTCCGGAACAGGCCATGCCTACAGACAGAAGGCAGGGTTTTCCAGGGTCTGGAGGAGACGGGGAGGGAGGAAGTGCCTGTGGTGGGGGTTTCCTCTGGGGATGAGAAAATCATTTTGGCACTAGACAGAGCTGATGGCTGTGCAATGATGTACTGAATATCCCTGAATTATGCCCTTTGAAACAATCAGTGTTACATCATGTGAATACATAACAAAAGAAACAGATTAGGTTGAAATTGATTAGGGCTAAGCATAACCCTCTTCCTTACAACTTCTGCTTGGGAATTCAGTAATTTCAACAACTCAGGGTGCCAGAAACGGATGGGGTCCTTAATGCCTCCTCCAGGGCCATCAGGAGGGGAGGCAGCCCTCCTGCTCCACCACACGAGTGCCGTCAGCCCTCAGTTCTCAACAGGCATGTGAGAAACGAATCACTGCACACAGTTGTCATGATACAAGTCACACACCCGGTACAGACACAGCCTGGGTTACAGGACCAACGCCTCCGCGGCCTGGCCATCCCCGGGCAGCGGGACGCGGGCCCAGGCCGCCCTTAGGGGGCAGGCGCTGCGAACACGGCTCAGAGCCAGGCCTGCAGAGGCCGAGGTCCCTCTCCTCTGCGGGAGACTCCTGGGCGGGGGTGACCCGAGGACGGCGGGGCCTCGGTCGGGCTGTGACGCCCTGGAGCAGCAGGACGCAGGTCCTGCACAGCCCACGTCTGCCGCTGGCACCAACAGAGCCCGGTGCACGCTGAACTGCCAGGCTGGAGGACCGCTTGGGTCTCTAGGCACCAGCGGGGCTGCATCTCCCGGAAGGCGCCTCCGCGTGTGTGTCGGCCTGGCCACGCTGGGCCTGTTCTGACCGCCGTCAGCCACACCTCCCTGCGGCTCTGGACGTGCGCACGTTCACCCCTGGGCAGGAGCAGGGCCCAGAGAACAGGGCGCCCCTCGCGACACCCGCACAGGGCGCACCTCGTGATACTCACCCAGACAAGAAGGGGACTTGTCTTCAGGGCTGGGACCAGTGCTGTACTCAACAGTTATGAAAAGAGGGAAGGAAATGGTCTTATAAATTAAATCAATTATCATCAATATTTAAAGGAACACTGTAGTCAATTACTTTATAATTCACCCCATAATTTATTGATCCATAATTATTTTTAAGAGAGGCAGGCCTGCACCATTAGCAGTACACCGTCAGCTAACATTTTCCTTGGAGCAAAAGAGTCAGCAGCATTGCCCAGGATGAGGTAACACTGTGCAGGTGTCTCTGATGCTGTTTTGAACGAGGCTGTCCTGGGCAAGTAGAGACATACAGGCAGGTCCACTCAAAGAGAAAAGGAGAAGGCGCGGCGGAGGCGGGAGGAGAGACGGCGAAAGGAGGGGCAAGAGGGGGCGGGGGGGGCGCACTGCTTCCCGAGGCACGTGTGGAGCCGCTGCAAGTGTGGCCAGGCACAGAGCACGCCCAGCAGCACACTAGAGTACGTGTGTGCGTGAGCGTGTGTAGTGAGTGTGTGTAGTATGTACAAGTACGTGTGTGTGTGTGCATGTGCAGTGGGTGTGGTGTGTGTCAGTGTGTGCTTAAGAGTGTGTGTGTGGTCTGTGTGAGTGTGCAGTGTGTGTAGTATATGAGTGTGTGAGTGGCGTGAGTGCAGTGTGTGTAAGTGTATAGTGTATGTGTGCGAGTGTGTAATGTGTGTAGTGTAGATGTGACTGTGTAGTATGTGTGAGAGTTTGTGAGTGTGTATGAGTGTGTGTGAGGGTGTAAGATAAGAATGTGAAAGTGTATGAGAATGTGTGAGTAGAATGTGTATAAGAACATGTGGGTAGCAGTGTGTGAGTGTATATAAGTATGTAGTGTGTAAGAGCATGTGGGCGTGTATAAGTGTAAGTATAAGAGTGTATGAGAGTGTATAGTGTATAAGAGTCTTTGTAAGTGTAAGAGTATGTGTCTGTGTGAGAGTGTGTGTAGTGTGTAAGACTGTGAGTATGTGAAGTATATGATCTATGAGTGTGTGTACGTGAGTGTGTAGTGTTTGTGCATGTGTAAGAGTGAGTGAGTGTGTGCACATCAACAGGACGCTGCTGCTGAAGTTGCCAGGCTCACGTGCAGAACAGCTCGCGCGGGAACCCCAGCCCAGGGGGCCGACACCCTCCCCCGGGCGCCTGAGCTCCCGGGAAGGCGCGGAGGAGTCCCGCTCCTGCCGCCTAGCCCGCTCTCTGGGAAAGCGTCCTCCCAGTGGTCGCGTGAAGCAGAGGAGGCCCTCCGGGGAAAGGGACCACAAGGTGACCGGAACCAGCACAACCCCCGGGAGCTGCTCCCAGAGGACAGAGGCCACTGGGCATGTCCCCCGGGAATGCCAAATTCTTCTGACTTAGGGAATGACACGGTGACGGGAGGCCTTTCGCCGGCCACACCACAGTCCTCCCGGGGAACACCCTGGGAGCCGCGCCCCCCGAAGCCAGGGAGACGCGCGGTCAGCCAGCTCTGCTGCTCGCATTCAGCTCTCATGGGCGGTCAGAGCCCATGCAGTCGGGAGTTAGAGCGCATCATAGCCACCAGAATTGGAAAGGAAGAAGCAGAACCATTACCAACCACAGGAGACACACCAAGAAAGTCCAGCAAAGACATGAGAAGACGTTGGATCTCACTAGTCATCAGCTCAGGGCAAACTAAGAGCAGTGAGACGCCAGCCTCTGCCCACTGAATTAACAAAAGCTAAGGATTCTGGCACCGTGAGAACTCAGGGCGCATATGGAGCAACAGACCACAGAGACCAACTGACACCCCTCTTCGGAAAGAAATCTGCTATCATTTTGTGAAGTGGAGCATCTGGACGCACTGTGACCCCACAGTTCCCCTCCCAGGTAGATACAACCCAGAGAAGCCCCTGGGCACGTGCCTGAAATAAAATACACAAGCCTGGTAATAGCAGAACAGTTCACGGCAGCAAGACCAGAAACAATCAAATGTCCTCACGTGGGGAATGAATAAACTGTGACAAACTCACACAGGAACGGCACGCAGCCGTGAAAAGGAGCAGCCAGCTGCATGCCACAGCAGCCACGTCTCCTTACCGTTCCAAAGCCACCGAAACGGCAGCCGTGGGCCCGGCAGCCGGGAGACAAGAGATGCCAAAACCCGAGACGAAGGCAATGGCCGGCCGCGGACAGACTTGTGGGTCTTTGGGAGAGCAACGCGAAGGACCCGGCCACACCTCAGCTACGGGGAGAGCCAGGGAGGAGTCCTGAGCTCAGGCTCACGTGGTGGGCCAGGTGATGCCATCCTCAGAGATGCGGACACAGAAGCTGGGAGGCATGGGCATGAGGTGAGTCTAGATACAGGGGCGAGAGGGGTGCTCCGTAAAGAGGAGGCGTAGTCCTGAGGACACACGCGAGGGGCTGCACGCGCGACAGGGTGAGGACGCGCACGCGGAAAGGAGACGGTAAGTGCAAAGGCCCTCAGGTAGGCCGACCTTGGGCCCCAAAACCTCTGGGAGTCTGCGTGAGGCTGGGCAGACACGAGATGACGGAGGCGGCTGAGATGGGACAGAGCCTGCAAGCAGCAAGCACTCAGCACATGCTAGCAACCGTCCTCCTCTGGATTCACCAAGTGGCCCAGCATACGAGGCACCTGCTCTAGGAAGCACAGGGAGACCACCCTTCAAGCCAACAGTTACTTCACAGCATGAATAACCGCGTCCCTAAAGGACATCAGTCCTGAATATACATTGGAAGGACTGATGCTGAAGCTGAATCTCCAATACTTTGGCCACCTGATGTGAAGAGTGACTCATTGGAAAAGACCCTGATGCTGGGAAAGAGGAGGAGAAGGGGACGACAGAGGATGAGATGGTTGGAAGGCATCACCAACTCAATGGGCATGACTTTGAGCAAGCTCTGGGAGATGGTGAAGGACAGGGAGCCTGGTGTGTTGCATTCCATGGGGTCACAAAGAGTCAGACCCGACTGAGCAACTGAACGACTTAGCAACTGAACATCCACCACAACCACTTCCAAACCTTTTTCTCCATTACTGATTTTTCCCCTCAGGTGATTCAAGTTGCTATTTGTCAATCGCTATTCTGTCTCATTCAAGTTCCTCCTTTCGAGCCTAAAAGTTCCAATTTATCAAATTTCTTCTCCAAATAGAGGTTTAAAATCAGAGCAAAAATGCAATAATAATAAGCTAGAAATAGCATGTTGCTATAGTGATACCAAAGTCTAAAATTAGATTTTGATCTATAAAAAAAACGTAAAATTCATTACTCTGCTACTCATTTTTGCCATTTTTCTCTGGGCCAAACCCATTTCAAAAAGAACCTTTATTATACGGAATCACAGAATACCTGCCCCACAGTGAGAAAGAGAATGGATCAGGTAATTCAAGTCCACAGGTAATCCAGGAACCTCATTCCAGTTCAATTTCAAAACGTTCTACCATCAATACTTCATTACATCCACTCTCAGGTCACAAAACTGGCTGATTTATGAAGTTGGACAAGTCTCTTGGCCTCTCCAGACCTCGGTGTCCTCAGTGATTGCGTGCAGAGGCCACGCAAATGACCCCAGCGACTGCTCCGGGGTCACGGACCCCAGCAATTCCCGTCACCCTTCCTTTACCCACAGGCAGGAGGGCTGGGGAAGGGGCATCAAAGATCAACTGCCGATTGATTGATAACCAAGGCACGGGTCCACAATTCCAAGTGATTCCGTGGACTCTTAGAGCCGGGGTTTATGCTTCCAGACTCCAGAAAACCATGCCTCAGAGTGAGACAGTCCTAGCCAGGGAGGCAGGGTTCTGCGGCCTTATCCACGGAAGAAGAGCGCAAAAAGAGGGAGGCCGGATATTTCAGTGCCTGTCAGGAGATATTTAACAGATGACTCTGTGGCTGCGAAACACAAGAAGGGGATGGAAACAGACAGTCCCAGTTCTGGGAGATGCATCTAAGGTCTCAAAGTGCAGCAAACATGTTTAGAACATCACCAAGCTAATGCCTTCCTTTACCAAAGACTATCGCCTCAGTTTAGTGAGTAACCCACTCCAGTATCCCTGCCTGGAGAATCCCATGGATGGAAGAGCCTGCTGGGCTACAGTCCATGGGGTCGCAAGAGTCGGACACGACTGAGCAACTTCACTTCACTTCACTTCACTTCACTTAGAAAAGGCAGAGGAACCAGAGATCAAATTGTCAACATTCATTGGATCATAGAGAAAGCAAGGAAATTCCAGAAAAAAAAAATCTACTTCTGCTTCATTGACTACAAAAAAGCCTCTGACTGTGTGGATCACAACAAACTGTGAAAAATTCTTAGAGATGGGAATACCAGACCACCTTATCTGAGAAACCTGTATGCAGGTCAAGAAGCAACAGTTAGAACCGGACATGGGACAAGTGACTGGTTCAAACTTAGGAAAGGAGTACGTCAAGGCTGTATACTGTCACCTTGCTTCTTTAACTTATATGCAGAGTACAACACGTGAAATGCCAGGCTGGATGAAGCACAAGCTGGAATCAAGACTGCTGGGAAAAATAACTTCAGATACACAGAAGATGCCACTCTAATGGCAGAAAGTGAGGAGGAACTGAAGAGCCCCTTGATGAGGGTGAAAGAGGAGAATGAAAAAACTGGCTTAAAACTCAACATTCAAAACACTCAGGAAACTCAAACAGGGGCTCTGTATCAATCTGGAGGAGTGGGATGGGGCGGGAGATGGGAGGGAGGTTCAAAAGGGAGGGGATATATGTATGACTATGGCTGATTCTGGAGAAGGAAACGGCAGCCCACTCCAGTATTCTTGTCGGGAGAATCCCAGGGACAGAGGAGCCTGGTGGCCTGCCCAGAGTCAGACACGACTGAAGCGACTTAGCAGCAGCAGCAGCATGACTGATTCATGTTGAGGTTTGACAGAAAACAAGAAAATTCTGTAAAGCAATTATCCTTCAATTAAAAAAAATAAGTTAAAAAAAAAACACAAAGATCAGGGCAACTGGTCCCATCATTTCATGACAAAGAGAAGGCGGAAAAGTGGAAGCCAATGGGTCTTATTTGCTTGGGCTCCAAAATCACTAGGGATGGTGACTGAAGCCAAACAATTAAAAGACACTTGTTCCTTGAAAGAAAAGCTATGACAAACCTAGACAGAATATTAAAAAGCAAAGACATCATTTTACTGACAAAGGTCTGCATAGTCAAAGCTGTGATTTTTTTCCAGTACTCATGTACAGACATGAGAGTTGGACAACAAAGAAGGCTAACCACCAGAGAATTAATGCTTTCAAATTGTGGTGCTTGAGAAGACTTTTGAGAGTCTCTTGGACTGCAAGGAGATCAATCCAGTTAATCCTAAAGGAAATCAACTCTGAATATTCATGGGAAGGACTGAAACTGAAGCTGAAGCTCCAATCCTTTGACCACCCGATGGGAAGAGTCAACTCACTGGAAAAGACCCTGATGCTGGGAAAGACTGAAGGCAACAGGAGAAGGAGCCGACAGAGGGTGAGACGGCGAGAAAGCCTTGCCCAGCCAACGGAGAGAAACCTGGGCGAGCTGCAGGAGACGGCGGAGGACAGGCGGACCCGGCGCGCTGCAGCCCCCGGGGCCACAAGGAGTCAGCCCTGACTTAGCAACCGAACAGCAACAGGTGAGAAACCACCGCCTAGAAGCTTATTAGATTTTTATTACCCCTACATGTTAGAGCGTTCATCTCTTGGGCATCCTGGAAGCTCAGCGGATGAGGATCCGCCTACCAAAGCAGCCTGATCCGGGAAGATTCCACACACCGCAGCAGAGCTACTTAGCCCTCGAGCCAAAGCGACTGAGCGCACTCGCTGCAACAACTGGATCCACGGAGCGAGAGCCCGCGCTCCGCAGCTAGAGAGCAGCTCCCACCCTCCCCGAGGAGAGAACCCCCGCACAGCAACAAACACTCGGAGCAGCTAAAAAGAAAGGAATCTTTGCTTTAAAAGAGTATTCATCTCTTGATAACGGAGTTGTGGGTGGATTTTATTTTCTCCTGTCTGTCTGCATTTTCTGCCGAGAACATGTGCTACATTAGGACCATTGGTTCTTTTTCAAATAATGAGAGTTTTTCGTTAAGTATTTAAGGAGTATTTTAGGGCTCTGTTTTTAGATCTTTACTCCAATTTAAAAAATAAATAAGTGCTTGAAGAGAAATGCTAGCAGGTAACGCAAGCAGGGAGAGCCCCCAGGGCTGGTCAGGCGGCCGGGAGGCTACAGCAGGGCTCTCGGGAGACGGGACGTGCTGGTCCTGAAGGAGGGGTCGCCTGGACAGGGCTGGGAGGAGTGCCTTCCCAGCCAGGGGGCAGCCACGCCCAGCAAGAAGGGGAGCCCAGCCAGGAACGCAGCCCCTCCCGGCGCAGACCCTGCACAAACGCCACCAGGGCCTGCGCCTCCTAGGCACCGGCGCTTCTGTCTCCGCAGTCAAGTGGACAGATGAAGACTTCTCTTAACGACGTGGCTTCAGGAGCAGGAGGCAAAGGCTGCCTACGCTCTTTTTGCAGCTGAGTCCCCACGGACTATGTGCTAGGCACACAGTGCAGGCCCAGCAAACGTCGGCCGATAAAGACAAAGGAGGTACCTGTCAATCCTTCACTAGCCAGAGCGGTGAGGCTGCAGCGAGAGGCAACTTTCTCACAGTAACAGGCGCACAAAGGTTAGCAGCAGGGACTCTGGGATTTCATGTAGAAACTCTCTCATCAGGCAGCTCAGTTTTGACTAGTCATGTTTAGTAAGCTAAAATCATGCATGGTGTATGAATACACGTGACTGGCCTTACTTATAGTAGGTTGTCTACACAAAGCAGGATTCCTGCCCCTACAGCCCACCACTTACCATCAGGGCTTGAAATTCCCAACATTGCTAATTCATTTGAATTTAACACATAAATTTCGGCTTATAGCGAAATTAAAATACACTTTCATGGAGCGTATTAGCATATTACACCATTATCAACCTTAATCACCGAGCAGCAATAGGTTTTCTTTCATTTTTTACTATCTTCAAAGAGGATTTCAGATGGTTTACAACAGTACAGGTATAATAGACCAAAGTTAACCATGATGGAGAAGAAGACGTGAGTTAAGCAGTAAGAACTGGCAGCAGGCATGAGTGGGCACAACATCTCTATCTGCCCACATAGATGGACGGAAGGGGCAGGGGTGGGTGGATGGCTGGATAGGTGGGTGGATGGCTGGGTGGGTAGGTGGGTAGAT
>SJYF01000810.1:631327-645509 GCA_006410515.1 Procapra przewalskii | reverse complement strand
CTTTACTACACAGACCCTGAGCACGCCGCAGATCAAGGCCCCAGCCCCAGCCTGCTTTGTCTGCCAAAGATGAAAGCCGGGCACAGACAGGTGAAGGCTCTGTTTGAATCATCACCTGCAATTAAGCAAAGGGAAACCAAGAGAGAGGCAAGCCGAACCCGCTCGGGAAAACACGTCCCGGACGGAGCAGGTGGACACTCGCTGCCCCATCAGCTGGCTCTCTCCCCCCGGATGGCAGGCACTCAGTGAGTTCCTGCCTGGAAGGACACACACACACACCAGCATCTGCCCTGCTCTCATATTTCTCTACGTGTATCTTTCAGTGCTTGCCACCCTTTTGGAAACAACATCCCAATCACACAGGTCTGCGTGAGATCTCATGACATCTGAACGAAAGGTCTCTGGACACTACGGTGAGCAACACTGAGTTGTATGTTTGAGAACTGCAGGACCTCCGGGCCGCCCAGGGGTTAAGACTCCATGCTGCCAGTGCAGAGGGTACAGGCTCCATCCCTGGTCGGGGAGCTAGATCCCACATGCTGCGTGGCAGGCCAAAAAACTCTTAGAAATTAAGTAAAATAGATAAGCAACGAGGATTTATTCTGTGGCACAGGGAACTGTATACATAATTTTTAAAAAATAAAAGAAAAAAGTTGCTAAGAGAGTAAATCTTAGAAAGTTCTCATCAGAAGACAGAAAACCCTGTAGCTGAAGGGTGCTGAGCACTGACTCACTGAAAGGCGGAGAGCGCTAACTCACCGGGCTGACCATCCCCACACACACACGTCAAATCCCCAAATCCGCTAACCAAGCATAAAGGCCTCCACTTGAGTTCCTTCCCCACCAGCACTCCAAGCACGACGACTCCTCTGTGTGTGCTCAGTCGTGTTCAACTCTTTGCAACTCCCTGGACTGTACTCGCGAGACTCCTCTGTCCATGAGATTCACCAGGCAGGAATCCCAGAGTGGGTTTTCATGCCCTCTCCCGGGGGATTTTCCCAACCTGAGATCCAACCTGGGTCTCCTGCACTGCAGGCGATTCTTTACCATCTGAGCCACCATGGAATAAACTAGAGCATGTTTACCCAGAACTTCCAGACCGAACCCTCTTCCCATTAACAGTATTTCCACAGTGAAGCTCTCTTCACTCCAAAAGAGCACGGTGGCTTTAATGAAAAGGCGCCACAGCACCAGCTCACAGCGCTGTTGGTCAAGTTCAACTTCAAGTTCAAGCCGCACGGTCTGAAAGCACCCGGTGTCGTCCCCGTGGGTGAGCACCGTCTGCCATGACTCAGGCCGCGTGGGAGACGGAAGAGCTCAGAGCAGGTAGGTGCCCTCTCCCCACCGTCACACATGGTCAGTGCACGCTGGACCGACCTGCTCCCTGCTCCAAACACCCAACTCTGAAAAGGAGCCTGACCCTCAGTAACACAGGCTCCCCACCTGTGTGCTGCCCACAGAACATCCTAATGTGAGTCTCAGATCCACTCGGACCTCAGAAAGAAACCCCAACTGTATCAAAATGAATAAATATGTCGCTCATAAGGCTGACTCCTCATACAACAGAAAGCTCAGAAAGCAGCATCTTTCCCTAAAGATCCTTTAGGAAGAAGACAGAAGGGACATGACCCCTCTGTGCGTCAGAACCATCCAGAAGCCTCTAGAACAACTGCGGTGTTCTGTCTGCCTTCATTTCTGTGAACTGATCATGTTGCGTGTGCGCTTGCTTTCTGTCTTGGAGGTAACAGTAATGACGACATGTGAGGCTGACCAAGAGAGTGCCTGCTCCTCGGCCCCTGGACAGCAGCTTCTCCAACGGGGTGATCTATTATCAATCTCAGAATCAAGAGAGTGGGGGATCGTGTCTTCTGGATTAACCTGGGCCTCGACCTGGTCCGCAGGACAGGCCCAAACCCTCTGGAAACAGTGACATCTCAGCATTTCCCTGGAGCCCTCCGCCTGCTTCCTCTCTGTTATTGCTGGCCCCTGGTTTATGCTCCGTGCCGGGCACCCAACTGTGAGGTCCCTTGAGCCACAGGGACCCTTCCCAAGTCAAAGCCAGTGGGTCCAGTAAACAGAACCGGACCTTCCTGCCAGACCTGCATCTATGGTTCAGATCCTGCTCACAGGCTCCCAACCTTCTGGGCTAAATGAGCAAGCGATCCAGAGAAATGGCACTTCCAGAACCTTGCTCTTTTGTGAAGGAAATGAACGTGCAGACAGCAGCGTGTTGGACAAAACATGCTTTCTTTCTTCAAACAGGCAACAACATATATAAAATGACACAGCCTCAGGGGGTGGGGGCGGGCAGAGTGAGCGGGTGCAAACCATGACACAGAATGGGCAGACACCACGGCCTGCCTGCACAGCACAGGGCCTACACTCAGCGTCCTGGGGGGAGCCGCACCGGAAAGAATATGAAAAAAAGAACGTGTATTTGTGTGTGTAACTGAGTCCCTTTGCTGTACAGCAGAAACTAGCACACGGTGAATCAAGTATACTTCCACTTTCAAGATAAACACACACTCTGAATTGTACAGCCTTTCCCCTCAGTCCGCCCTAGGCCTTCCCCCAAACGCCGCCCCGTGAGCCGTGGTCCCCCACGCCAGCAGAGACGAGCGGAGGGCACCCCACGTCCTCAGCTCCAGTGTTAGAAGAGGAAAAGACAAGAATGAAGCAAAGCCCAAGCGGACGGGTTTTCTGGGTGAGGCCTTGGGGATCACTCACAGACGTGCCGGTGTGGGGCCATGCAGATGAGAAGAGGTGCTCCACTGCCCACAGGAACCTGCAGATGTGGTCAGCTCGTCTGCTGCAAAGGCGGGAGCAGAGGACGAGGCTGCCTCCCCGAGGACACAGTCACCCGGCCTGCCCGCAGCGGGTGGGCCACACAGGACGAGTCCAGCCGAGCTCCCCCAGAGCCGGGAACACACACGGCTGCTCGGGAACGTGGAGGACGGATTTCTGCCTTCCCATCAGCAGACACGCCTGAGCAAACGCGGACCTGAGCTGGGACCAGGCGCCCCTCCCTCCAGGGCCTTAACCTGGAGAGTCTAGGAAACCAACGGCGTTTACAGGGGCTCCGTGTGGCTGTCACGTAGCCAGGATTTCAGGAAGTGGGAAGGTCAGGGCCCCGTTCCTCTCTTCACCTTTGGCTACCTTGGTAGCCCCAGGAGCTACAGTTTCTTTGGCCCTCTGTCGCCGGGGCAACACTGGCACTTCGTGTCACAGCACAGGCCACATCCTTCTTCCAAAACTCCACTTCTACCCTGACTTTCTCCTCTTGCCCACACTGCTTTGAACCTTTCTGAAACAATGGATTTTCACTACGGGTATTTTCACAAATGCAGCCGCCAACCTCCAAGAAAGCGAGGCTCTGGCTGTGCCCACAAAGCCCTCGGTCTCCACGTGCACTAGAGACAGTCACGACTGCCTGCCCTGCCCCCAGCACCTCTGGGGACCCCCCTCCTGGTCGGAGAGGGGGCAGAGAGCAAGATCCCAGGACCCCACCCTCCCTGGCACAGCCACTGAAGCATCACTGGCGCAAAGATACTTCCGGCACCAAGTCGAGCTGAGCCAGTGAGAGCTTTTCTCAGAAATCCGAGCCAAGCGATACAGAGGGGTTCGGGCAGTGTGTGAAGGGCACAGGGGCTGGGGTGCCCTGCGGTGGCCAGACCCGACCCTGCTTAAGTCGAGGAAGCCAGCGCGTGGCACGGGAGCGGTGAGGCCAGGACGTGGGCAGCAGCACCGGTCCCCCGTTGCTCAGTCCCTAAGTCGTGTCCAACTCTTTGCGACCCTGCGGACGTTAGCTCGCCAGGCTCCTCTGTCCACGGGACTCTCAGGCAAGGAGGCTGGAGAGGGTGGCCATTTCCTTCTCCAGGGGATCCTCCTGACCCCAGGGATTGAACCTGCGTCTCTTGCATCTCTGGCAGGGGGATTCCTTACCCCTGAGCCACCTTGGGAAGGATTATCTGTCTGCACTCCCAGCTGACCTGAGACCCCACTGATCGTCACATCCCATCTTTGGCTTCTCCAGCTCCTGAACATAAACACCTTTCCCAATTTAACTACAGCTAGCTTGAATGGGCTTCTGGTTGTTGCAGCGAAAAGAGCTCTGACTGCAAGGAGAAGACTAGGCAAGCGTGTGTACTCAGGGCAGAGAGGAAGGAAGGGCCCCGGGACGCGGGGGGACCGGTCGCAAGCCCTCAGCAGCTGCTGCGACGGACAGTCGTCCTGCTGCGCCTGCTGCCCCGCCTGCGCCGCTGACCAGAGTCGCCCCCAGGGAGGGTGAGAAGGTGAGACAGGAACAAAAACCCGTCCTGCCACCAGGGGTGCAGCTCATGATCATTTCCAGGAAGAATTCGGAATTTAAAAACGAATCCGGAAGTGCACCTCCATAACCCTGGGGAAGCAGTTCCCAAAGGTGGACTTGCACGCACCAGAGCGCCCAGGGGTGGAAGATAACTTCAAGCAGGTGAGCCTTTGAAGTCCCCTCGGTGCTGGTGACGCGAACACCGCCAGGGAAGCGTGCCGCAGCTGCCCCACAGTAGGAAGGTAATGCCCGTCTTTAGGGGCAGGAAGCAAGCCTAAGAAGACGGCATCTTGAACATCGCCAAGAGGGTTTGCTTAAATCTCCAGCTTTGATCACAAATGTAACAAAAATATGTGAGACTGCAGCAGCCTCTCCTTTGCGCATACATCAAAGAAGCTATTAGGACAAGAATCTAGAAGTTTGTTCAAATAAATATTCCCAACCAGATAGCTGGGGTCATCAGAGTATGAGGCCTTTAGACATTCCCAGTCCGGTCTCGGGCGGCGAGGAACCTGCTGGGCTGAGATCAGCGCAGCCCCCCGGCGGTCACGTGGCTGGTGGTCACTCCCTCTCTCGTGCGCAGCCTCGCAGACTTGCCCACTGCACACGGGTGTGTCATCACGCACACCCCCTCGTAACCGTTCACTTTCTACTGCTCAACAGTGTCGGACAGCTTCCTGCTCAGCTCCACATTCCAGTGTGGCCAAGCACATTCTTCCCTGTCCACTGTCTGCACAGCTGCATCCAGAGACTTAGAGAACAAGGCAGGCCCAGTCGCCCCTCCTCCCTCTCAAGAGTATGCGAGCCCTCGGGGGGCAGGGGAGGGCAGTGCCCAGGGGCTCACCATACACTGCGAGGTGCCAGCTCTCCACACCGGGCAGCAAGCTGTGCGCCCGCCCGGGCAGCGCTGGACGAGCCCCGCTGTCGCAGCGTCCACTGGAGCGGAGGCAGCTGGGCCTCAGGTGTAGTATCAGAACACCTAGGCATGACTCACGAGGGGCGGGCGCTGGCTCTTCTGCCCACCTGTGGCACTGCACGGCTCTCCACCCCGCCGACGCGTGAGCTGCCCCCTTCCCTCCGCAGCCACTGCTACTGCTCCCCTGGAGGCGCCTTTTCCCTTCCAGCAATGCAGCTGCAAGTTTCGGTGAGTCCCGACACGTGTCCCGTGAGCCCAGCCACCAACACCTCCTCGCACCTGTCCTCTGCTCTGCGCTGCCCTCTGGCCCGCACTGCCCACTTCCAGCACTGGGCGCTGAAAACAACCCAGGGCGACAAGTTGAGGGCTATTCACTGGGAGAAAACCCGCCTGCAGCAGGTAAGGGGGGTGAGTCTGGAGCCTTCCCACCTGGGGGCATGCCTGCCCTCCCCACCGCCCAGAGCAGGTGGGGAGGGCCTGCAGCTTTGTGATCAGAGGGATGGACTTGGTCTAGGTGCTGGCAAAGCAGCTAGACAAGCAAGGGTCACAGGTGGGGCTGGGGTGGCACCATGGAAGCAAACAAGCCAGGGAGCCCTGAGATGCACGAACTGGCCCCTAAAGTACATGCGTAGGGGAGACTCCGGTGGGAGGGACGGAGCGGGAGTGTGGGGTCAGCAGATGCGAGCTTTTACAGAGAGAATGGGTGAACAAGGTCCTCCTGTAGCCCAGACAACCAAATTCAATATCTTATTATAAACCATGAGTTCAGTTCAGATCAGTCACTCAGTAGGGTCCAACTCTTAGGGACCCCGTGGACTGCAGCACACCAGGCCTCCCTGTCCATCACCAACTCCCGGAGTTCACTCAAACTCACATCCATCAAGTCAGTGATGCCATCCAACCATCTCATCCTCTGTCGTCTCCTTCTCCTCCCGCCTTCAATCTTTCCCACCATCAGGGTCTTTTCAAATGAGTGAGTTCTTCGCATCAGGTGGCCTAAGTATTGGAGTTTCAGCTTCAGCATCAGCTTAAATCATTATAAACCATAGTGGAAAAGAATACTGAAAAAGAATATATAAACATAGGTGTAACTGAATCACTTTGCTGTACAACAAAAATTAACAACATAAATTAACTATACTTCAGTGAAAATGAAAAAAATAAAGTCTGTCCTCCTTCCACAGAGCCTTGGGAAAAAAATAAAAATAATAAATTAAATTAAACAAGCTACCTGTGCAGGTAGCAGGCCTCAGGGAGGTCTGTAAAAGTCACAGGCATGGGGCATTTGTGAGATGCTGTGCCTTTGAACACAGTCTGTACACAGCCCATGTGGCAGAAAGGAATCCTTAGTGTCCTGAATGTCAGAAAATAACCTCCACTCAGATTGTCAGCTGACTGCTAAGCTACACAGGCACGGGGAGCCCTCTAGGGCCAGGCAAAGAAGAACAAATAAATGACTTGAGATGTTCATGGCTGTGCATTACAAGGAGACATTTCACACCACGAGTCCAGGCAGGTTGCTTGCCGACACTCTGAGAGGACAAACCAGGACCATGGGATACGCAGAGAAGCCGAAAGCGCACGCATAGCCCACACTCGGGAGAGAAGAAGAGCAGCCAATAGAGAGTGATGCCACGTGGGCCAGGAGTTGAATTCAACAAAGATCTTCTAAGACGCTATAAATATGCTCAAAGAATTAAAGGAAAATGTGTTCAAAAAACTGAAGGAAAATGTGCTAAGCATGTGTGAGCAGAGAAGGAATGGGGGGAAAGTTGGAAACTATAAAACAGAGCCAAACAGAAATGCTCGAGTTGAAAATTACAATAACTAAAATTAAAATTTCACCAAATGGATTCAACAGCAGATAAGAGGGGGCAGAAGAAAATAGTCAATAAACTTGAAGACAGATCAATAGAAAGCATTCCATCCAAAGAATAGATAGGAAAAAAAAAGATCTGAGAAAAAGAAATGAATAAGACACGTTGTGGAACAATGCTGTGTGAACCAACATGTATGCAATTGGAGGCCCAGAAGTAGAGACAGGAAATGAAGCGAGATATTGTGCAAAAACTTCCCAAACGGGGTGAGAACATTAACTCAGAGAGCCAAGAGGTTCACCCGAGCCAAGCAGGATAAGCAATAAGCAGACCGTACCCAGGCGCCCAATAGTCAAGCTGCTAAAGGCTGGAGGTGAAGGAAAAGCTTGACAGCAGCAGAACAGCAGCAGCGCGCAGCAGAGTGAGAGGCCGTTTAAAGCAGCCTCGCGCCACAAGCAACGGAGGCGACAGGCACGCGGATGACATGCAAGGAGAAAAAACTCAGCTGAGAATCCTACACCCAGGTAAGCTATCTTTCATAGACAGTAGTGGAATAAAGATGTTTCCAGATACACAAAACCAGTAAAATCTATGATCAAAACTGCACCACAAGTAATGATAAGGCAGTTCTCTAGGAGAAAAGGGAACGACAGCAGATAGTAACTTAGGTTCCCGGCAGAGAATGAGGCACACCAGAAAGAGCATGTGGACAAACGCTCAAACAAATTGTCGCCCATCTATTAATTTTTAAAGAATGTTTAAAGCAAATCACGCTGATGGATTTTAACAAAAAGAATGTGCATGTAAGTTTATATGCATGTCTGTAATTCTACATGGCACACGGGGCTTCCCTGGTGGCTCAGCAGTAAAGAACCCACCTGCAATGAAGAAGACGCGGATTCGACCCCTGGGTTGGAGAGATGCCCTAGAGGAGGAAATGGCAGCCCACTCCAGTGTCCTTGTCTGGGCAACCCCAGGAGCAGAGCACCCTTGTGGGCTATGGGGCATAGGGTGGCGAAGAGTTGGACACAACTTAGCAACTGAGCATGCACACACATATCCTACGGCAGTGCAAAGCACCCATACTTTTCCAGAAGAAAGGCATCATTAATTTGAAATAGATTGTAACAGGTTTAAAATAACTATGCAATCTCTTGAGCAACCACAAGATAATAAAACAGAGAGAAAAGCACACAAAGAAACATAGGTAAGAAATCAATAAGGATATTCAAGTGCTCTACTTAAATATTTAACACAAAAGAAGAACAGGAAAGCAAAATGGCAGACGTGAATCCAATCATAACAATAATTACATTAAATATAAATATACAGATCGGTCCAATAAAAAAGCAAGGATGTTCAGGCTGGATCTAAAAGCAAAATCTCACTATCTGCTGTCTATATGAGACACACTTTAAATCCAAAACTACGAAGATGGGCTTCCCGGATGGCTCAGATGGCAAGAATGTGCCCGCAATGTGGGAAGCCAGGTTCGACCGCTGGGTCAGGAAGATTCCCTACAGCAGGGCATGGCTCCCCACTCCAGTATTCTAGCCTGGAGAGTTCCATGGACAGAGGAGACTGGCCGAATACAGGAGATCGCAGAGTCAACGTGACTGAGTGACTAACACTTTCACTTTCACAAAGATGGCAACAGTGAAAACCATGCAAACTTCACACCGGAGAGAGCTGGAGCGACTGTGTCCAGCCAATAGTTTTAAAACCAAAGAATGTTACTCAAGACAAAGAGGGACATTTCATGACGATGAGATACATGTTCAGTACGGCAGAAATGCATGATAACTTAGGTATGCACGCACTTAGTAAGAGAGCCCCCAGACACATGAGGCCACACCCGAGAGTGGGAAGGAGAGTCGGGTCACGGCTGATGACCTTACTATTTCCTCTCCATACTTCATAGATCAAGTAGACAGAAAACCAGTAAGGATACAGAAGGCTTAAACAACACTGTCAGACAACTGAGGTCTGTAAAGCACTCCTATCCAACAACAGCAAAAGATGCACTTGTTTCAGACACTCGTGGGACACTCACCAGGACAGACCAAACGCTGAACCATAAAGCAGGTCTCAACACATTTTAAAAGACTGAAGTCATAAAGAGTGTTTTCTGACTACCATAAAATGACATTTTAAATTGATAACAGAAGAATACTCTGGTAAATCCCCAAACATGTGGAAAGTATATAAGATACTTATAAATTACCAACAGGTTACAGAAGAAATTGTGAGCAAATATATAGCTTAAAAAGGATGAAAATAAAAACACAACACATCAGAGTTTGTAAAATGCAGGTAAGGTGGTGCTTAAAGTCTATAATTAGTGACATAAAATTCCACTTTGAAAAGCTAGGAAGAGTAAAATAAGACAGAAAGAGATACTGAAATCATGCAGAAATCAATGTAACGAAAACAATCAAGCGATGAATAAAAACGAAACCAAGAAATGATTCTTTGAAACTGTCAATAAAATTTATAAACCTTTAGCTAACATGGCGGTTGGTGAACAAATACCATGTTCATTTCGTCATCTGCTTCCCCTCCGAAAGCTCTCACGAGCTGGTCGCGAAAGAAGAGAGCGAAGCCGCTCAGGCATGTCCGGCTCTTTGCGACCCCCTGGACTGTAGGCCACCAGGCTCCTCTGTCCGTGGGATCCTGCAGGCCAGAACGCTGGGGTGGGGTGCCACTTCCTCCTCCAAGGGATCTTCCTCGCCCAGGGATCAAACCCAGGTCTCCCACACTGCGGACAGACTCTTGTACTAAATGAGCCGACCTCCTAATGCTAAAGGTCAAGGTCTCCGCTCAGCACCATTCCCCTTGACCAGCACGACTCTGAAGGCCACCTTCATTCCTGAGCCACGTCCAGCCTCTTCAAAATTCCCTACTTCCACTCCTGGCCCACTTTCTGCTCCCAGCCCAGAGCTGGGACCGGCCAACGTGCAGCCCCTCAGCCTGCCCTCCTGTGAATTTTCCATCAGAGAACTCACCCGTTCACGGCTTCACAGCACCCGCCCTCCAGCCGTCCACCTCCTTCCACTTCCTCGTGCCCATCACACCGGGCTCAGAACAGCCGAGCCTCGACAGGGCACCCCCCAAGCCAGCTGCGTTAGCTGCCTTCCCCACTTCCACCAGAGAGCCCCCTCAGCTAAAACGCACCCTTCTTGTGTCTTCATCTTACCCCCGTGACGCGGCTGCAAAGGCGAAGGAGGTCGAGCTCATTCATTTTTTCCTGGGTCGACATTACGAACAGAGCTCGGCACCCATCGGACGCCAGCAGCCGCTGTTTCTGGGTGAAGAGGCTGCAGCCGCCTACCTGCGGCTCGTGGCCAGGCCGGGTCTCTTCTGCCTGCCGCCTCCTCCCCCGACCCCCGCCGCGGCCCTCCGGTGTGTCTCACACGTAAATTACAGCCGCAGGCTGGCACGCACGTGCTGGTCTCTGCGCTTAGCAGCTTGTCTCTCATGCAAACCATTAACGGAAGCGCCAGCCTTCCTATCAGTGTTCCGAGCCTGGAAACGCAGGCTGTGTCCCCTCTCGGGGCTTTCTCCAGGTATCCTCAGTGCCCCGCCCCTCTCTCGTCTCCTTTCCCGGACCATCCGTCTGCCGGCTCACTTACCCTCCAAACCATTCCCAGCCCACGAGGTCCAGATCAATACCGCCCTCCATTAGAAAGCTCTCCCATCCTCTCACAGTCCAGACATTTACTGTCTCTACTATTCTCACACACAGTGTTTCAGAGGCAAGATTTTTCTACTTGTGTGTGCATGTGTGTGCTCAGTCGTGTCCGACTCTTTGCAACCCCGTGGACTATACCCCGCCAGGCCCCTCTGCCCACGTGATTTCCCAGGCAAGAACAGAGGATTGGATTGCCGTTTCCTTCGCCAAGGGGTCTTCCCGACCCAGAGGTGGAACCTGCCTCTCCTGCGTTGGCAGGTGGACTCTCCCGCTGAGCCACCAGGGAAGCCCCTGGCGCATGGCACCTGCTCAGTAGGTGCCTGCCAATCTCGCGGCTGTTATCACCCGTGCCCCGCTAACAGCAGCTGCTGAGTCCCCCCTTGGCAGGCTCCTCTGCCCCCACCCAGGCCTTTGCCGCCTCCGCTGAGCTCTGATCGCCCGGCTCTGGCCTTGTCACCGCCCTGGCACCGTCACAAGCGGCTGTCTGAACCAGATGCGTCCTGAGGACAGTTCCCGGAGAGACTCTGGTGCCCAGACCAGGAACACCAAGACGAGCAGAACCCCCCAGACGAACATTTCAACCAATCTTTTTTCTCAGCATCAATGTACTAAGCATAACACTAGCCCATTCTGATCAGAAGAACCAAACTCTGAATCCTTGTTTTTGTCATTTAATTTTTTATCATTAACACCTTTTGCACATAATTCTGTTCAACACTGCCTCAGGGCCGACCACCACTGCCACTGACCTTACCAAGAGGCCTCAGTTACATGACCCTTTTTTAAGAACCATCCCTACTTGCTAAATTGCTTTTTCTTACAAATCTACACCCACTGATAGGATTTTAAAATTTTAAAAGACCCATAAGTGTCCTCTCCATCTGACAAAGCGTGAATCTTTGTGAAAGGAAGGCGGTCATTTAAGTGAAAGCGAAGTGATCTGTGTCCATTTCATAAATTAAGGCTGTTACTTCTCTCCAAGGGGAGATGTCAAAAGCTCAGATGGTCTAATCCTTCCTGAAGTGTGGCATATTGAAAGAAAACTGTAAAATTCATGCAGTGAACAGTCAATTTCCCTATCCAGCACCCTGCCCCCCTCTGTTCACCCGGCTCCTCTGACACCTGGGAGAGCATTTAGACAGGAGGGCCGGCCCCCTTCGCCACCCAGTCCCAGCAGAGCTCCCTGCTGGCCAGCCAGAGTGAGGTCTTTCTGGGGGGTCTGCGTGTGGAGAGGCGCCGGCCATGGCCCAGCCCTGCATCTTGCCGCTGAGGTGGGCCTACGCGGGGACTACTCTGCAGTTCCTCTGCTCAGACCCTCTGTGCCCCTGGGGCTCTGTCCCTTCCAAGTCTGCTCTTCACCCTTCAGTCTAACTTGGGAGCCCCACATCTTTCCAGGAAATCCTCCTTTCTCACCTTGAATGGTCATAATTTCTGCCATTGTCAGCTGGGACCCTGGGAATACAGGGGGTGCAGGCTGAGCGTCCACTGTCGCCAGGGACCTCACGTTTGATCACTCCCTGGGCCACACTGACCCTCCCCAGGACGGAGGTGTGATCTGCCACATGCATGGCGCATGTGTTACCAAACCCCACCCCCTAGGTGGCTAAAAGGTGGAAATGACCCAAATGTTCCCCGACTGATGAACGTACAAACAAAATGCGGCACATCCATGCAATGGAACACTACTCAGCCAGTACCAACACGTGCTACAACACGGACGAGTCTAAAGAAGCCGCACGCTGCCCGAGAGGGGCCAGTCACAAAGCCCCAATGTCGCCTGGTCCCACTCCTGTGAAACACACAGAAGGGGTGCGTCCATACACACAGAAAGCAGGCTGGCAGCTGCCAGGGCTGGGAGAGGGGGGACGGGGAGTGACTCCTTGATGGGTGTGGAGTTTTCTTCTGCAGTGATGGAAATATTCTGGAACCAGAGGTGGCAGTCACACAACCACACGCATAGACTAAATGTCACTGAATCGTACGCTTTATTTTTTTTGATTGTGCACTTTAAAATGGGTACTTCGATGCCATGTGAATTTCACCTCAAAAAAGAAGATACAAGCAGCAATCTGAGTGCTCATCAACAGACGGACGGGCAAAGTAGACGTGACACACCCGCAAGCACACACCCAGAGGAGCAGTCCTCAGTCAGAAAAGGAGAAGACGACGTTGCCATCTGCAGCAGCACGGGTGGCCTCGGAAGGCATCATGCTGAGTAAGACAAGTCAAAGAGAGAAGGATCAGTACTGTACCTCGCCACTTATATGTGGAATTTTAAAAATAAAATGAGTGACTAAAACAAAGCAGAAACTGAGTGTCAGATACAGGGAACAAGCTAGGGAGGAGTAGGAGAGGGAAGCGGGGAAGGGCCTGAGAGGGGCAGGGGGTAAGGAGTGCAGACTACTGTGCACAGAATAAACGCACACAAGGGCCCGCGCAGCACAGGGACGGAGAGGCACACTCTACACTGACTTCACCTTCCCTGTATTTACTGCTGGTCACACTGGGCTTTCTCCAGTTGCCGCGAGAGGGGGCTACTCTCCATTTTGATGCTTGGGCGTCTCACTGTGGGGGCTTCTCTCGTTACCGAGCACAGGCTTCAGGGCTGCGGGCTTCAGAAGTTGCGGCTCAGGGGCCCTCAAGCACGGCTCAGTAGTTGTGGTACTTGGGTTTAGTTGCTCCGCAGCACCTGAGATCTTCCTGGACCAGGGATTGAACCTGTGTCCCCTGCATTGGCAGACAGATTCTTATGCGCTGCTCCACCAGAGAAGTCCCATAATAACTTTAAATGTAATATAATCTCTAAATTCTGATTCGCTGTCGTATACCTGAAACTAATATAGTATTGTAAGTCAACTACATCTCAATCAATTAATTCAATTAAATGAAGGCTTAGAGCAGAAGGAAGAAAGGAGGGAAGGAAAGAACTTAGGAAGGGAGGGAAGGACAGGGAGAGAGATCAGAAGAAGAGAGAGGAAGTACAACCCAGGGAAGTAATATTCCCATCTTACAGATGAGGAAGGGAAGACTGAGAGCAGGTCCCTGCTCAGGTCCAGACCCAGGGACTCCTCCTAGACATTCACTTACAGCCTCCCAAGCCCTCAGTCTGAAAAGGTCAGGGTGAGCAGAGGGACAGGTGGACTTTCCCACAACAAAGAGTGTGTGCGTGCGTGTGTGTGAGAGAGACAGAGAGAATCCATCTGGATCTAGAAAACATTAACAGACAGCAGCTGGCCTCTACCGATGAGCTCTGATGAAAATCACCCTCAGCCTGGGGATGAGGTCCCTGGGGGCTCAGACGGTCAAGAACCTGCCTGCAGTGCAGGAGACACAGGTTCAGTCCCTGCATCGGGAAGATCGCCTGGAGAGGGGGAAGGCTGCCCACTCCAGTGTTCCTGCCCGGAGGGTTCCATGGACAGAGGAGCCTGATGGGCTACAGTCCAAGGGTC
>SJYF01000810.1:572405-595998 GCA_006410515.1 Procapra przewalskii | reverse complement strand
TATGCGACATCTGTCATGAGACGGAGATTTACTGGTCATCTCACAGTGACCCTGTACTACCTCAGCCATCCTAAGACGGTGCCAGTGCGGGCCCCGGGCAGGGACTCTGTCTGGCCCCACCTCCTGCGGAGCCTGACCCCCTCTCATTCCACGGGGGTGAGCAGCTACACAGCCACGATCTTATTCACATCCACAACCATCGAGGGAGATTCATCAGGAGCTCAGTCATTCCAAGAGACTCTCAGGCTGACTCATCAGAACCGGGAAGAAGGAACTAGCCAGGCTGGTCCAGACATACCGGTCTGTCCCAGAAAATGGGGTGTCCGTGCCCCCCAGGTTCGCGGAGCCTCTTCACTCCCGGTGCTCTCTCCTCCCAGGACGGGGCCACAGTCGGGCCGCCTCCCTCCGGCGGGCTCCAGGAGCCTCACAGGTGACCCCGATTCATGTCACTGCTGTGGAGAGCAGTGGGAGCAGGAAATACAGGTGGGTCTAAGAATGAATGGTGTAAAATAACATCCAAGCCACGAACGGAAGCCAGGACACACGTAACCTTTAAAGATGCTGAGCTGAGGACTCATCCTAAACCCCTGTTCCTCCAGGCAGGATTTAACTGGGAAGCACAGAGGAAGAGAGAACTCTTCAGACGGTGGGCACGGCAGGAACGGGACCCTGCGGACACGCATGAGAGGCGTGCGGGGGCCAGGAAGGCCCTGCTCCTGGGGAGAGATGCTGACTGCCCTCACGGCTGGCGCTCCAGTCCTCCAGAGCCAGCGTCCAGGCCGCCTCTTCTGAAAGGTCTCGGGACCAGCACTGGACTTGAGGACCATGTCCTTGACAGCAGGGGTTCTGCTGAGGCAGCCTCAGCCCTTGCCACATGGCGCGGGCAGACCCGACCGCCACTCACCCCTCCCCACGCAGACACTGTGGTTAGGTTCCTTTCTAATCTGGAAACTCTCTGTGATTTTAAGACACTCTTCATGTACAAAGGATATGAATCATTGTTACGTCTGATAAAACTGTTTCTTCTGACTTTTTTAAATTAAAAACTTTTACAGTCACCTCTTCAGAAAGACCTTCCCTGAGTGGCCAGCTTAAGGAGGCCCTGGTCACCCTCAGTTACATGTTCTCCTGACTGCACTTGTCGCTGCAAACAAATGTAAACTCATATTCGTCTGTATTCTCTTGGGGCTCGAGCTGTATGGGGGTGTGGGTGTCCCCACCACACAGCCATGTGCTGAGGGAAGAAAGGAAAGGATGGGTTTCAAGACACCCGACCCCAAACTTGGCACCTCGGCATCCTGACAATGGCAAGCTGGGGGAGTCAGAACATGCCAGAAGCAGGAAGGTTGATCTGACCTCCCCCATCCCCCAGACGAACTCCCAGACTTTGCCTTCACCACCTCCACCACCTCCTCAGAAGGAGACCCAGCACTTAACTGAGAAAAGACCCTCAGTGTCACAGTCGACCCACCATCCTGAATTCAGCCTTCAGCTCCAGAGTCTACTGTTCCGACGCGGAAGAAGGGGAATCGGTGTGGAAACCAGCACTCAGGAAAAGACTGCTTGTGGAGCACGGGCTCCAGGAGTGGGGGAAGTTCACCTTCACCGGCCCCATCCCTGACACACAGACAGAGCTATGTCAACAGCATTATTGAAGGATTCAGCTGTTTTCACTGCATCACATCAAAACGCTCACTAACACTTCAGCTCACTCAAATCAAGCTGCCACACTCCGAGGATATCCTGTATGCGGGGCGCACCTCTCTCTGAGCATGTGTGAGGGGCACACTGCTCTCTCGGAGCCTCTCCCGTGTGCCGGGGCACACTTGCCCTTCCTAGTATCTCCTGTTCGCAGCGGCACACTTCTCCTACTGTAATCCTTGCAAGAACATTCAGAGGCGCAGATGAGCAGGATGAACAAAGAAGATTAAGTGATTTGCCCAAGTTCGGAAAGCTGCTACAGGATGGAGCTGTTTTCCTGATTCCAGTTAAGGGCTAAAAATGAATGACCCTTCCTGGTTAACTCTCAGTGAATCGCCCATTCACTGACACATGGTGCCTCGTTCCCAGAACTGACGACCTCAAGGAGGCCAAGAGAACTAAAGTCAGCTGGAAACATGCCTCTGGAGCTGAGCCGTGACCACACAGTGACTTGCATCTCCAGCCTAAGATCCATTTGCTAGGCTGGCTCGCTATTCCTGAGATGGGGGAGCATCCACGTCCCATCTTGCCCAGATGGGTCAAGGTCAACACAGAGACGGAAGGGGGTTCAGACCCACGACACGACACGGCAGTCAGCAAACCCAGCTGCCTGAAAATTTCCCTACGACAACCTTTCTGCAGCGTATGTGGTTCCACGGGAAGTGGAAATGAGCTCAGAAAGAACCGACAGGACGCTGACACTGAGTGCTGCTCGAGAGCCTGCTGATGCGCAAGCACGCCCGCGTGACACCTCCCCCAGGCTGTGCGAGCGCCGGCCCGCAGGGGCCCTGGCAGGCTCTGCGGTTCCCTCAGCTCCGTGCTCGGCCTCCTCCCCAGCGGGGTCCCTCTGCTCCTCCTCCTCCATCCTTCTCCACCTCGGGCCGCAGCGTCCCGGTGGACAGTGTTAGCTGACTGGCCAGCCAGCTCTGAGGCTGACGCAAATCACCGTGTGCTGCCTGTGGTAGACTAGGTCTCAGGCAGCTGACAGGGACTCAGCGAACAGCTTTGTTGGGAAACATGGAGGACGCTTTGCTCTGAGGAATGACACCGCGGCCCTGCGTGGGATGGCTAACACGTCCGGGCTCCAGCTGTTCCTCAGGCAATGGTGGCCCGGAAGTGGGGGCGCATCAGCCCCCCTGCAGTCTGGGAACAGGAGCTTGGCAGGTGTGGCCTCAGGCGTGTCCGCAGGCTGCCCTGCCCAACCAGGGTCCTGCACCCACACCCCGCCCGCTCTGCACCAGGGACCCTGTGCCCTGCGCCCCACGCCCGGCGGCCCCTCACCCTCGACTCAGTCCCGCAAGGCGAGAGCTCTCCGCTTCAGAAGCTCCCAGGGCCGACTCGCAGAGAGCATCAGGACGAGCGTGCCACTGGCTGTCCGCTCGAGAGCCCCTGGTCTTCCAGCTTGCACACTGAGAAGCTGCGCGCATCTTCTGAATTCACGTAGTGGAGGAAAGGGGGCTGTCTTTGGAGCATGAATTGAAACCCCAGTTTGCTTTAAAGTGCATGAAACGCCTCTGGGTCCCGCTTTTCATCCTATTGGCACGTCCTGAAAATCAGTTTATCTTTTTTAACATTTTGTTTCGGGGCACAGCCAGTGAACAGTGCTGTGGCAGTTTCCAGTGAACAGCAGAGGGGACTCAGCCATACATGTACATGTATCCATTCTTGCCCAAAGCGCCCCCCCTCCCACCTAGGCTGACACGTAACAGAAAACCTATTTAGTTTTTAATTGTTCACTGTTGACAAATAGAGACCAAAAGAATTTGTGCTGGGAAAGTCATAACTAGACTAATAGCTGTAAGGAGCAAAAATCTTGTAATTGAAGTAGAAAGTATGAATGAGGCCCACTGCAGCAGAAGTGGGCCTTCTCTCTGGAATTAATACAGCAGAGACCCATAAAAGATTAATCAAGACGAGCAATCAATAACTTCTCAAGTGCTAATAAGCGCTGCCTTGTTCCGCGGTGTGTTAAGCAGTTTATCATGTTTAGCCGTACAAAGATTTATAGAAAATCCATAGTTAAAACCAAAGGATGAGGTAATGAAGCACTTAGTAAATGAAGCCAAATTAAAATTGATGCCTCGTATCACGCACTCCAAAGATTTGCAAAAATCAGTTTTGATCTCCCCTTCTTTTTTTAAGAATCAAAAAGAGTCAGTCATGTCACTTCACTGTGCTGTTAGGGAAATAATTTTTTAAGTATAGCACTACTCCAATGACCACATCCCTGTTTTGTGGTGGAGGGCAGGAAATGCCTTGGAAATTAATGAACTTTTTTCCTACTCTTTTTTTCTACTCTTTTTTTTCATCCGAGGATCAACTTTTTCCTGGAAATTTTTTGAAAGTTCTGTAAAATATCTTTTAGGATCACTCAGGTCTCTACTCTCCATCAGCTGATGGATCAACAGGTCGTTGAGCATATGCGTTAATGGCTCACTAACAGTTCATAAATTGTAGGTCTGGACCACTAGGTTACATCACTGAACTCCGCTCCATGGCAGGCTATTAATTAAAAGCGTCAGTTGTATGTTTTGTAAATTAATCTCTGAAGCAATATTATAATCACAAGGATATAGCTAATCAAATAGATGGGCCACCGTAAGTGTTCTCTTAAATGTAGAAACAGAAGCTAACCATAAGTAATTACAAACATGTGGATGCTGGGCGGAGGAGGGTGTCCAGACTCCTTCTGTGTAAACAACTGGAAAGACCAGAAAATACAAACAAGGTGTCCATGAATCTGCTAGCTGAATCAAGGTTTAAAATGAAGACATACTAAAAAGGTGAAAAGGGCCAAACTTTCTTAATAAAAAAAAATCAAGCTTGCCCCATACCAAACTGGGAGCTAACAAAATAGAGAATGTAATAGATCCTGAAGACGAAGGAACTTCCTGAAGAAAATCCTGATGTTTATGTTTTCTGGCCCATTGTGAATTTTTTAAATCAGAAACTCTGGGTGCATGATGAAACAGGAAAGCCCCACTAGGATGGCTACCATGAGTAACCAACTCCCCACACACACCAGCACACACACCCATACACTCGCTCTGCCTGGACGTCCACTGGGATTTACTGGAACCGCCTCTCTGGAATTGTCCCTCCAAGGTCACTTGATTTGATAGTTGTCAGCAGTGTGGGTCTCTTTCCACTCACAGTTCAGGGGAAGGTGGGCCCGGCTGGAAATCACTCAGCAGGCAGCGGAGGCAACAGGAGGCTGGAGAACAGAGGGGACGTTTCTACCACGGGAAGCTGCCAGAGAAACGGCCACATATCACCAACATCAGCGACTGCACCTTCACCTCCACGGAACAGAAAACTCAGCCTGCCACAGTCAGGTGGGCTCTGAAGGTCCATCTGAGGGCCCAGTGACAGCATCAGGACCCCGATGACCTCCCTCCCATGAGGCGGCACCCCCGGGCTCGGCTTCAGGCTGAGGTGGGTCCCCACGGTGACCTGGGCTCCGTACTTCCCCCTTCGGAAGATGCCACCACAGGAGACGAGGTTTTCCTTGAGTCTTAGGCGAGGAAGAGCTTGCCCCGCAGCCCCCAGCAAATTCTAAGTGCCACTGTCCAGAGCGGGGTCGTGACCAGTCCTGAGCAATCCATGGGGAGACATGGCGGTTCTGTCTGGATGTCAGGTCCACGGCTAAGGCCCATCCCTCATGTGCTGCTGACCTTCCATGAGCTCCAAACAGACGTGGACAGATTCAAAACACTCAGAGCATGCAGCAGAGCGGTTGCCGGTCACAGCTGGGCGGCCAGCGAAGGTCACGGGAGCAGCTCTGCTCACACACGGCCACCAGAGCTGCGCGCAGGGTTTTATCGCCACGCCCCTGCGGTTCGGTCCTTATGTGCCTGCTGTTAGTTGCCTGCAGGCCAGGCAAGATCTGGCTCATGATTTAATTACATCAGAAACTGCAAGTAATTATTAAGGCCCAGTTCAGGTTCAAAGCCTCATAATCATAAGATAATTACCTTTGCTGTGTAAGTCACATCATTTCGATGAAATACAAAAGTTGCCTGGCAAATAAACATCGAATTACGCGGCATGTTCAATGTAATTACTATTAAGGAATCTACCGGAGCATAAAACCACCACTCCGCGTGGCTGTAACGAGCAGCCGTGCTGCTGCGGAAGTTTCGCACAGCTGCTTAGGTCTGGAGAAAGGAAACGGTGTTAAAGCCGCAGAGGGCTAGGACACGAGGAGGTGCTCCAGTGCTCTGGTTTGGGGGCTTTGTGTCCTTTTTTAAGATGGTCAGCTCTTTTCCTCATTTACTCACTTTCGGCCATGCTGGGTCTTCGCTGCTGCGTTCGGGTGTGCCGGCTGCCGTGGGCAGGGGCCACTCGGTTTCGGCACTTGGGCTCCTCGCTGCAGTGGCCTTTCTTGCTGCGGAGCACAGGCTCCAGGCGCGGGGGCTTCAGCAGCTGTGGCGCGCAGGCTTAGTTGCTCCGAGGCATGTGGGATCCTCCCAGACCAGGGACTGAACACTGGCAGGCAGATTCTTATCTGCTGCACCACTGGAGAAGTCCTGTTTATTTCATTTTTTATCGAATAGTCTTTTCATAGGGTTCAATTCTGGGCAATTTAGAACATACACAAGAAGTCACATTGTAAGGGAGAAAGAAAAAACTAAAGGGACGTGAAAAACCATGAAACCTCAGATTTAAAAAAAAGAAAGAAAGTAGTTATGTAATCAAGGAGGCAGATTCCCAGGAGGCTCAGTGATAAAGAATCCGCCTGCCAGTGCAGGAGATACAGGAGATGCGGGTTCGATCCCTGGGTTGGGAAGATCCCCTGGAGAAGGAAAAGGTAACCCACTCTATACTGTAGCCAGGATAATCCCATGGACAGCCCGGCCGGCTACAGTCCACAGGGTCAAAGAGCTGGAAATGAATGAACAAGCAGGCAAACGAGGAGGAGATTCAGCAAGCGGCTGAAGAGGTGAGGGCTCTGACAAGTGAACGGCCACTGGGCTTTGCGGAATCTCAGGATGCAAAAATCAACCTCCCAGGTCTGTCCAAGGAGCAGAGCTGGATCTTTACAAGCCTCTCTTCATTAAAATTACTCACAAACGAAGGCTCTGGGCTGACTATCCCTACCTTCCATAAGGAGCCAAACACACGCCACTGTCACCGAGGATCTGTTCTCCCACGAAGCGAGAGCAGAAGACTTTCCACAAGGGAACAACCAGCCGCCGGGACTCGGGCCCTGCGGGCCAGGGAAAAGGGCTCAGCAGTTTGTTCTGACTGACAGTTCCCATAGCCCACTTTGTTTCTTTCTGTTCCTCGTCACTTTTTCCCAATTCCTTCATATGAGCACGCCCCTGTCCCTACAGTTGTCATACACATCAGCTCTCACCGACTTGGACCCCAGAAGTTTCATACGTTAGAACTCAAACGCTCAGGGCTGCACACACGTCGGCCAACGTGGTTTCACCACCTCGCCCTCGGCTGTTTCCAGGCTCCTTCTCCACGAGACAGCCCTGGACCACAAGGATGCACGTTCAGCTTCTCTCTGAAATCTTGCTGAACTTACCGTCTGCATATAGTTGGGATCTCCCTAAGTACAGAGCCGCACTGCTGCCTCACTGTCTCATGTATTTTATTCTGTCTCTGCCAATGAAATGGTTAAGCTAAAGTTTATTTGTCATTATTCTTATTGCAAGGACATCAAACAAGTCAACCCTAAAGGAGATTAGTCCAGAATATTCACTGGAAGGACTGAGGCTGAAATTGAAACTCCAATCCTTCAGCCACCTGATGTGAAGAACTGACTCACTGGAAAAGACCCTGATGCTGGGAAAGATTGAAGGTGGGAGGAGAAGGGGGCGACAGAGGATGAGATGGTTGGATGGCCTCACAGGCTCAATGGACCTGAGTTTGAGCAAGCTCCGGGAGCTGGTGATGGACAGGAAGGCCTGGTGTGCTGCAGTCCATGGGGTGGCAAAGAGTCAGACACAACTGAGCGACTGAAGTGATTCTTACTGCTGAATATACAGTGGGCATATAATAGCTGTTAAACACTATTTGATTCATGCAACAAATATTTCTAGAGAGCTGCCAGGTCACCAGTGTTGTGCTGAGATACAAGGGTGCACGAGGAAGATGTGACTCCACCGCTAACAGTGGTGAGCTGCAGGGTGAGCAGTCACAGCTGATCCCTGTGTGGACGCCGTGACAGGGAAGCCCTGCACGGTGGGGGTTGGGAGGGGGGCACCTGGCCTGGAGAGACTCTGCAACCCAGACACAGGCAACACCCCAGAGCCAAGAGATCTTCCCATCAACATCTCAGCATCAAGAAACTGCCTGCCCCCCTCCAGCAACTGCTCCCCAGCTTTTATAAACTCCTCTTTCAGCAAGTCTGATCACTGGTGTAAGAAACATCTAAGGTTAACTGTCAAAATGCACAATGGTCATGTCAATTTTTATGCACAATTTTGAAAATCAGAAATACAATCAAGTAAAATGTCATGATTTTTTCTTTTGACTTTTCGAAATCTCCATATCTGTTTCCCTTCAGTTTGGAATAGTTGCAGTGAAACACAAATAACAGCAGCCACAGCAGAAACCAGGGGGTCGCAACCACACTCAGTCACGCTCGGGCCGGGCGCTCACTTCCGCTTCTGGGGGTGACTCACCAGAGCCATGGATTTTCGGAAGCATAAATGGAACCCAACCACATAGTCCGTAAAACACTAAGAGAAACCACACTGAGCCAGCAGCGAGATCCTGATGGAGTGTACAAAGTGAAGGTCAAGTTCCGCAGTAGCGCCTCGGTGACATCAAGGTCTGCTGACACAGCGTCCGATGGGAAGGGGTAGGGGCTTTATTTCTGAAAAATGTCACCTGCACCATGGATGAACTTGAAAGCTGTGCCTCCTCCACAAGCAAAAACGTCCTCAGACACAGCTCACTCAGCATAAACCAACCGATCCTGTGCACCTCCAACAGTTCAGTCACCCTGCGTTGCACGACTCTGCAAATGGAATTCTCCTTCACAGAGCCGAGCTCAGCTCAGCTAAAACCATCTACACAGTCTTCCCAGGACCATTCTCTTCTAGACTGGAACCCAGACCCCACAGGTTGGGACCGCTTCTTCCTGTTCCTCATGTCACTGCCCAGTACCCAGCACACTAATCCGTGTTGACTAAAAACCACAAGTGTGCCACATTTCAGGGAGGGAGGCATTTAGAGAAATATAACACAGCATCCTTGTACCCAAGGAGCTACAGATCTGGCTGGTCAGACAGAATGTCACCACGTCACAAGGTAATGTACAGAGCAGACAGAATAAGGTGAGTGGCGAACGGTTCAGATACTAACCTCAACAGACACTGCACACATAGTACTAAAACACACACCTCTGTGCTCAAAGCTGGATCATGCGGAATTACCTTAAGTGACGTTTCCAGAATTGGGCTCAGACTGTAACGTGTCTGCCTGCAATGCGGGAGACCTGTGTTCAATCCCTGGGTCGGGAAGACCCTGGAGAAGGAAAAAGCTACCCACTCTAGTATTCTTGCCTGGAAAATTCCATGGATGGAGAAGCCTGGTAGGCTACAGTCCATGGGATAGCAAAGAGTCAGACATGACTGAGCAACTTCACTGGCTCAATTTCACTGGCTAGTATTCTGTAGAAAAATAACATTAATCCCCTTTTTGTAATAATAATAATATTAAAATGGTAATATTCAGAATATCCTAAACAAACGTCCTGGTTTCAAATGCTTGTAAGATATTTTAATCGGAAAATTATCTAAATGTATTAAGCAACAGACAAAGATAAAGCACTTTAAAACAATTACTTCCTTATATGTCCAACTGTCATAAAGAACATTAATAAAAATCCAGTCATTGCTATTATCCCAACAAGTAAAGAGCTTAGAAGTTGCTCCTCCTGTCCTGACAACAAGGAAAAAGTTTACTGAACGGAAAATCAGTTACCTTTTTGGGATCCATCAGAAACTGAGGTCACAGGGCAAACCACTGCCCAGGGAACTGGAGACAGAAGAGTCTGGCAGTCATGGCGAGATCTCACCCAAGACAGAAGCAGTGCAGCCGCAACTGGCAGAGACTTGGGAACGGTGGCGTCGGTGCTGGGGCCACGGGTGGGCATGCTGGAGAGGTTCCTGGGGCCAAAGTCTCGGGGGGACCCCACATAGTCACACTAAACCTCTAGGAACACCCCCAGATTCCCAGGTGAACAGCCAAGAAAAATCCTCCTCTGTTTCTGGCAGACAGAAAGGGAAAAGAATCATTTTGTAAAGATACCCCGGGGCGCTCGCTGTCACAGAAGTCTACTTGGTGGGGAAAGACCCAGCTGCCCTGGATCACTGTCCAGCCCGGCCCGCCTTCCTCTCTCACCTGAGGAACACGGCAGAGGTCAGGAACCACGCACAGCTCTACTTACAGAGAGGCAAAGCCTCAGAGAAGGAATAAGTGAAAGGAGTGCAATGACTTCATCCCGATTCTTAATTCAGGTCACAGACAAGCGTCTGTGGGAAGTCATCAGAGTAAGGGTGCAGCAGGGATTCCAGCACTGGGGTGCAGGCAGTGAGCGGCAGCAGCGGGAGAAGCGGGTGGGCGGGGGCATCGGGGGACCGCGACACCTAGCTAACAGGCAGCTGGAAGCGAACTCAGACTAGCTGCAAACACATGCTGCGTACTGTCCAGCAGTCACTAACGAAACATTTAGAGGTCAGTGTAACTGATGTGCTGAGACAGGACAGAAAGTGCGACCGCACATATTTTGATCATAGACCATCAATTAAAACCAAAGAACCACTATCTAACCCCAACAGAGAAAGGTATGCCCTGTTAAGCAAAGCCTTCCAAGGAATCCCATCTGAGGGATCCTATCTCCCCTCAGAAGTAACGACACCCAACCTGCATGCTCCTTGGCACCCAGCCTGAAGATGCGGCTGGATGTCTGGAGCAGACAGTCCCAGCAGCCCAGCCTGGAGTGGTCCCAGGGCAAAGACACGGATGCCAGCCCGAGCATCAGGAAATCCAGGCTCTGGGTCTCACCTCCTGCTGATTAGCTAACAATTAGTCTATACCAGTTTATTCACTCCTCCAGCCTCATTTCAATCATCTTTAAAGTGAGCTAACACAGTCTAAACACAGTAAATCCCCTACATACGAAACTTCAAGTTTCGAACTTTCAGAGATGCAAACGCATGCTCCATCAGCAACAGGCACTAGAGGAACTGCAGTTTGCCCTCCGTCTCCTACTGCTGACAGCCCTTCAGCTCTACCGTCTCCGGCTCCCTGCCCTCCTCCAGTCAGTGGCTCTTCCTGCCTGCTCACTTGAGGCCAGCCCGAGTGCCGGCTGCCACATGGCGGTTGCGTTGTCACTGTTCAGTCGCTCAGTCGTGTCCGACTCTTTACAGCCCCATGGACTCCAGCACTCCAGGCTTCCCTGTTCTTCACCATATTCCGGAGTTCACTCAAACCCATGTCCACAGAGTCGGTGATGCCATCCAGCCATCTCATCCTCTGTCGTCCCCTTCTCCTCCTGCCCCCAATCCCTCCTAGCATCAGGGTCTTTTCCAATGAGTCAACTCTTGGCGTCAGGTGGTCAATTATTGGAGCTTCAGCTTCAGCATCAGTCCTTCCAATGAATATTCAGGACTGATTTCCTTCAGGATGGACTGGCTGGATCTCCTTGCAGTCCAAGGGACTCTCAAGAGTCTTCTCCAACACCACAGGTCAAAAGCATCAGTTCTTTGGCACTCAGCTTTCTTTATGGTCCAACTCCCACATCTGTACATGACCACTGGAAAAACCATAGCTTTGACTATATGGACCATTGTTGGCAAAGTAATATCTCTGCTTTTTAATATACTGTCTAGGTTTATCATAGCCTTTCCTCCAAGGAGCAAGTATCTTTTAATTTCATGGCTGCAGTCACCATCTGCATTGATTTTGGAGCCCAAGAAAACAGTCTGTCACTGTTTCCATTGTTTCCCCATCTATTTACCATGAAGTGATGGGACCAGATGCCACGATCTTAGTTTTCTGAATGTTGAGTTTTAAGCCAACCTTTTTACTTTCTTCTTTCATCAAGAGAGTCTTTAGTTTCTCCTCGCCTTCCTGCCATAAGGGTGGTGTCATCTGCATATCGGAGGTTATTGGTATTTATCCCAGCAATCTTGATTCCAGCTTGTGTTTCATCCAGTCCAGTGTTTCTCATGATGTACTCTGCATGTAAGTTAAATAAGCACTGCTGTACTTTTCAAGGTACTGTAAGAGTTAAAATGGTTTTTTGTTTTTTATGTATTGCTAGTGTGAAAAGTATTATAAACCTATTATAATATGGTCCTACGTAGTTGGGCACCGAGGCTAACCTTGGTGGATTTGCGAACAAACTGGGCTTACTAGGAACATGCTCCCAGAATGAAGCTCATTCGTACATAGGGGACTTACTTCAATGGCTAACGGTCTTTCCAAATTCACAATTCCTGAATTCTAAATTGATGAAAATAACACAATAGCTACTAAATGTATACAGGTGTACTCTGCAGTTCTATACTGTGCATGGCTGTGCATCCAGACAACATAAAATGCGGTCAGAGAGACCTCCACCATTAACATTCCTAACAACGCGGTCATTGACATTGGTTTATAATTTCAAAGCCAGCTGGTAATTCTTGTTTATCAAATGTAAACACAATGTACATAAAAATAGCCCGTTCCACACCAGATTCCTTACCTCTCTTCACTTCTAAACTTACTTTTTAATTAACACTTTTAATTAACATTTAATAAACTTACTTTTTAATTAATTAATGTTTTTTGATGAAGAGACAACTTTGAGACTTCTCCACTCATTTATCCTGAATGCCTGATTCTTGACTTTGCTGGTTTAAAGAATCCCGTGACAGCACCACAGTGCCAAGACCACAGGTACCGTTTGTGACTATGCTCTGCACTGTAGTCAATGGATGTATGACATACATCCCTTCATTTGCTCCTCATGATAGAGCTATGGTGTAGGTACCATCCATACTTAATCCACAGAGAAACTGAGTCTCAGAGAAATCAGGTAACTTGGCACTTGATGCAAAGCTAGTACCTTTCAGGGTCGAATTCAACTCAGATCTGACCTCAACCTGTGCTCTCACCACCATGTCACTGTTCTCAAATATCTTTAGTAACAGGGCCCCTTTCTGGAGAAAAAGGTACATGGAATCTCAATATACAAAACAAATCACTGGCCTCCATGCCATGCCACGCTTCTCAGTCATATCCAACTCTTTGTGACGCCCTGGACTGCACCCCAGCAGGCTTCTCTGTCCATGGACTTGTCTAGGCAAGAATACTGGGGTGGGTTGCCATTTACCACTCCAGGGGATCTTCTCAACCCTGGGCTTGAACCCAGGCCTCCGTGTCTCCTATGCCGGCAGGCCGGTTCTTTACCACTGCGTCACCTGGGAAGCCCACTCATGAATACTGGACCCATACATCACAAATAAATATATTCACAGCCCATTATAAAGTAAATCAATGAACATAACTATGAATTCTGATGAGCATGTGAACTCGGCCATTACTGTTATATTAGCGATTTTTTCAGGCTCTGCATCAATTTACTCTTGTATTTTGTTTCCACTGCACAGCACTCAACACAGCTGAAAGGGTTTTTAACATTTTTTATGTTGCAGTCACAAGCTAGTCTTCAGTTCAGTCAAGGCAGTCCACAAGTTTAAAGGAAGGTGAGGGGGAAACTACAAAAATACGAAGCCCCAAGAGCCACAGCACACACTGCACTAAGCTGAGGCACGAGCGAGGCTCCGGGACGCCCACTCCCGGCCGCGCCCCGCAGGCTGCCGGGCGCTCCCAGGCCATGCGCAGACCAGCACGCCAAAGCCTGCCGCACGCTTCCCGGGGCCAGCAGACAGCACAGACATCGTTACACATGCTTGGGTAGCAGGTTCTTTTATAGGAATCACAAGCCTGAATTTCTCTTTTAAAAATGGGGAAAAAAGATCATTTAAGAGACAAAATTTTTAGAATTAACAATAAAGCTACAGAGTTGTAAGAAATGCCCCCAATGGCAGGACGTTCCTTACTTTAAAGTTTCCCCAAAAGAATTCCTCTGGAAGCAAAAATCAACATTCTAATGGCTTTTTATCTTCCAATGTATAAAATATCTTTCAGTGTATTAAAATACAGAATATTTTGTATTTGAGGATGTTGATTTTCCCACTGTTTTAAAAAAGGGGGGGGGGAGCTTAAGAAAGAAATTCACAGGCATAGAACAGAAAACAAACTTACAGTCACCAAAGAAGAAAAGGAAAGGGGAGGGATACACCAGAGTTTGGGGTTAACATATACACAAGGCTATGTACAAAACAGACAGCCAACCAGGGCCTAGTTCTAGCGCAGGGAGCTGTAGTCAATACTCTGTAATAGCCTATAAGGGGAAAGGATCTGAAAGGAACACATATATAAAAATATATCTGTAACTGAATCATATAAATGAAAAATGTGTATTATGCATCATTGGGTCACTACACTGTACACCTGAAACACAACACTGTAAATCAGCTACACTTCAGTCTTTTATAAAGGAGTTTAAATTTTATATGAAGATCATATTCCTATTCACAGCATGAACACGCCCTGCCTTGGTGTGTGGAGTTGGTCCTGACTGGAACACGCAGAGAAGGGCATCTAACTCCAAATGCTCAATACGACTGTCAGGATGTAATGAGCTCCTCAAACAAAAGCAGCGACCTTGTTCGATCAGTTCCTCTCCTCACTGGGAAGACAGTGCGGCGCTGTTGCGCTGGGTGTTCCTTCCACGCTGCCTTCCAAGGGCAGAGCTCAACTGGTCTTTGCAGCTCTCCATGGTCTGCCAAGTGTCACAAGTGAAACAGAAGAGTAATCGGTTCCAAGAATTTCCTTAAATAATATATGGTCTTAGAGCTGAGTAATTTATTAACACAACTACTAATGCCTGAAATGTTTTTGTCAAGTTTTGCAGAGATGGCATAAATGTTTCAGATGCCATCCACCCAGGCTGACTGCCAGGAGAAAGCAGTCCCGCTACAGAGGCCTTCATGGAATATTTATAAGACCCAACTTAAAACAACCCCAGGCAGTTGGCCAAAAGTGCAAGGTACTTGCTTCATAGTTATAATTTAAGAGTTTTATGAAATTCAACAAAGGAGAAGAGAATCTGAACAATTTTAGGTGTCCCATTACACTCTATATATACTCTCTATATATACTATATACACTCTATATATACTCTATATGTACCCACTTCCTCCTAAAGAATCCCTGAGATGTCTTATGAACCTACTTAGGCTACAAAAAAATACTTGGTCCTTGATGGATCTTGTAACCAACATGTAGAAGAAAGCAGAGGGCTGGTATGAGGAGGGTTCCAGGATGCAGACACTGGAGTTATTAGACCATCAGACAAGGTTTATATGTGAAAAGTTACTGTGGACAAAGTCCACAAACGGGATGGCCCTGCACTGCCCAGGTAGGGGGAATCCACGGTCAGCTTGACTTCTAGTTTCGAGTAAGACGAGGTGTCTGTTGGAAGTGGTGCATCCGGGGGTGGGAAGTCATACTGAGTAAGAAGGGGGGTCCCGATGCTTCTCTGGGGAAAAGCACAGACTAGATGAACTTCAGGAACTGCTCTTGTGGCCTCACTCACTCCAGGCCAGTTGAAGCGGTGTCACTTGCTTAGTAAAACAAAAATGGTACCCTGATGAGGCCTACTTCCAGGGATTTGGGGGCCAGCACTAATGAAAACAGGACAACTCCCATATATCACACGGAGAACTAGTTTCAAATACAGCATCCAGAAAACTACACAGCTGAGTGCAACAGAAAGAAGAGAAAGCACCAGAAGCTAAGAGGAAAAAGAGAAGGATGTTGCCAGCCCGACTGTGGTGCCCCAAGGCCCTGGGAACCGGAGACAGGGCTGCCAGGCCCTCAGCTCCTGAGCACACGGCCTGAGTCTGGAGTGGGAGCGTGGGCCCTGCAAGGGATGAACGCAGAACCACCAAAGGCACCGAGGACAGATGCGGGGCAAAGATGCCAGCTGTCTCCACAGGGTCTGGGGAGGCAAGATCATCCGCAAGAGGCAGACGACCAGCCGGCAGCACAGGAGGGTGGGGCATGAACGTGAGCGCCTGGAGGGAGCCGGGACTCCGGGCAGAGAGCCCCCTTCACACGCCAGCCAGAGTCACCATGCCTGCATCCAGCCCCCCAAGGAACCAAGAGGCAGACGGTCTGGGTGCAGGTGCAAACCAGGCCAGAGGGAGGTCACGCACCCACCCACACACCACACACACTCTCACACAACCACCACACACACCATACACAAACTCTCACATACACACCACACACACACACCCACACACCATATACATACTCTCTCACATACACACCATATACATACACTCTCACAAACACACCACACACCATATACACACCACACACATACACACCATATACACACACTTTCACATACACACCACACACCATATACACACACCACACACACACATACACACTCTCACATAACCACCACACACACCATACACAAACTCTCACATACACACCACACACNTACTCTCTCACATACACACCACACACACACACCATATACATACACTCTCACAAACACACCACACACCATATACACACCACACACATACACACCATATACATACACTTTCACATACACACCACACACCATATACACACACCACACACATACACATTCACATACACACTCTCACATCACCACCACACACACCATGCACATACACCATACACAAATTCTCATACACACCACACACACACCATATACATACACTCATATACACACCACACCCCATATACACACCCACACATAACCACCATATACATATTCTCTCACATACACACCACACACCATATACACACCACACACCATATACACACCACACACATACCATATACATACACTCTCACATACACACCACCCACACACACACCATATACATACACACCACGCATCATATACACACCTACACACACACACACCATATACATACATACTCACACATACCATATACATACACTCTCATATACACACCACACACCATATACACACACTCTCACATACACACCACGCATCATATACACACCTACACACACACACCATATACATACATACTCACACATACCATATACATACACTCATATACACACCACACACCATATACACACCACACACACACACCATATACATACACTCTCACATACACACCACGCATCATATACACACCTACACACACACCATATACATACATACTCACACATACCATATACACACACATTCACATACACACAATCACACACACCATATACAAACACACCATATACACATACTTGCACATACACACACTCATACACACAGACTCTCACATATACACACACTCTCACACATACCATATACACACACCATATCCACATACTCACATAGACACTCAAATATGCACACTCACACAGAGCATATACACACCCCATACACACACTCACATACTTACGCACACACACACCATATACACACACTATATAAACACTCTCACACACACATACACACATATACACACTTACACACACCATATACACACTCACATACACACATACGCACTCACACACACTATATACACACACCATACACATACACTCACATACACACCACAAACCATATACAGACACACCATACACACACTCATACACACTCTCACATACACACACACATTCTCACACACACCACACACTCTCAAATATACATCACATACACATGCACACTATATACACACACCATACACAGACTCTCACATACACACCACATACACACACACACATCATATACATACATACTCATACCATATACACACACACTTACAATACACACACTCACACACACCATATATACACACCATACATACACATTCACACTCACACACCATATACACACACACTATATACACTCACACACACACCATATACACACACTCACATAGGCACACACCATATACACACACCACACACACACTCGTATGTACTTACATATGCACACTCACACACACCATATACATGCACTCACATATGCACACTCACATACACCATATACACACACCATACACATTCTCACATACACACCACACACCATATACAGACACACCATATAACACAATCTCACATATACACACATTCTCACACACACATGCACACCATATACAAATTCTCACATATACACCACACACACCATATACACATACCATACACACACACCACACACACACACACCACACCCAGACCAGTTCAGAAGACTGCGTCATGGAGGAATTTTGTAATTTCCCTCTGTCAAAGAGCTAATAAATAAAACAGCTGGTATTTGAGCCCAGGCAGTACGGTCAGAGTCATTAAACCCAGCAGTAGAATCCAAGATTTAGCCTCTGCAGTGCTGCCCTTGCAGCTGAAGGGGGGAGGAGGGAAATGCATCTGGGCCGGCAGGGGTCGCTCTGAAAAGAAACGACAGATTCAGAACCAAACGCAGAGGAACGGGATACAAACCTTGGAAACGACTCCCATGGCACCGGAAGGAAAACATTTACCTTATGTGCATGGATGAGAAAAGTTACAAATTAATGACCAAGAGTCCAGCCTAAGAGCGTAAATCTTGAGGAGAGGACACTGACATGGGGTGAATGTCTGTGTCCCCGAGGACTTACAGGCTGATGCCCTGACCCCCCACGTGGCCGTATCTGGAGATGAGGCCTCGAAGGAAATAAAGGTTAAATGAGGTCACGAGGGAAGGACCCCCAGCCCAACAGGATTAGTGTCCTCACAGGAGCAGATGCCAAAGAGCTCCCCAAGGCTCACTGAGGGAAGACCCGCAGGGGTCACGGGGAGGGGGTGGCCTCCCCCAGAGCCCGACCTTGCTGGCAGCCTGGGCTCAGAGGTCCAGCCCCCAGAACTGAGAGACGCAGACGCCTGCTGACGACGCCTCCCTGCCAGCACTACTCGGTCACATCGGGCTGAGCTGACTGACACAGAAGGAAACAGAGGATCACGACGTGGAAAACTGTGAGGCGAGATGCTGTTCCACAGCTCAGGCCTGCGTTGACGATGCTGGATGTTCACAAACAGGTTGTTCTCCAACTGTCTCCTTTCTTAAAAATTGCCTCCCGGCTTCCCTGGTGGCTCGGTGGTAAAGAACCTGCCTGCCGACGCAGCAGACGTGGGCCTGATCCTGGCCCAGGAAGAGCCGTGTTCACAGCCACCGAGGCTGAGCTCTGGAGCCCATGCTCCACAACGAGAGAAGCCACCCCAACGAGAGGCCGGCACTCCGCGGCGAGAGAGTCGCCCCGCTCGCAGCGACTGACGCAGCTGTAAACAGTAACACTGCTTTAAAACTGCCTTCACGCCTCTTGGCCATTTTCATTTTCACACAAATTCTTTAATCAGCCTATCAGTTTCCATAAAACACCGCGCAATTTTTATTGGAACTCCACTGAATCTACAGATGTATTTCTAATGACAACACTTTAACAAAAAAGTGTTTTCTAATCCATTGATACAGCAAGTCTCTTAACATAGAAGGATCTTTAATTTATTTCAGCCAAGTTTTATACTTCTCAGTATGGAGACCCTGCACTTATTTCCACAGATTTACCGTCAGCCATTTCATCCTGGTGATGCTACAGTAATTTATTAAGATTTTGTTTCTAATTATCTAATGACAGCATATAGAAGTGCAAGTATTAACCTTGGAAACTTTACCCACTGATTCGAATATTCACCTGTAGATTCTTCTGTTTCTCTATGTCTGCTACTCAATACAACATCCGAACACATTCAATCTGAGTCAAACACTGGTGCTATTTTCTATCTGCTGAATGGCTTATTCAGTAGCAGTGTGACTCTGTGCTTTAAAGGAATATTTAGGAATTATGCTCCCAGGTTACTCCAATTAGATTACAGCCCATTAGCAGAACTGGAACTCTTCCCCACCCAACCCCATCCTCAGCCCAGGAGGAGCCAAACACCCTCTACTATGGGCATGGACCACACCCTGCGTCTGCATCCACGCCTCTAAAATGCTTTCTATATGACACCATCTTCTCCTTCCTTGTCTCTCTCTTGTCCTGAAAACAAGGCCTGTCTTCTTCATTTCTGTATCCCCAATACCAACTGTAACATAAGAAGCTCTCGATAAATATCTATGGAACCAAAGGACCAAGCTAGGTTATCTGAGTCCAGTAATGGCCATGAGTTTCACTAACTGATCTTAATCTTTGTGAAGCAGGTGTAATTAATAACCAGCTTACAGGAAACTCTGGGTCAAAACAGAGGTTAAGCAGGAACTGTCCACAGTGACTAGCCTGGCATGGGCAGACTCAATGGGCACACGCACTTCCCCTCCTGCTGGGCTGGGTCCACACACACGTGAGAACACTAAGAGCATGACCCCAGGGTCAGGTTTCTGCAGGGTATGCATGAGTTTCAGACACGATTACTGCCTCTGTCTCTCACACCCAGGTCCTCAGGAACAAAGGATCTCTACAGCGAGCAAGAACTTCAACTCTTAATAATATTTTAAACTGACCATAACCAGTGCATGCTTGAGTGTGCTAAGTCACTTCAGTCATGTCTGATTCTTTGCAACCCTATGGATTGCAGCCCATCAGGCTCCTCTGTCCTGGAGATTCTCCAGGCAAGAATACTGGAGTGAGTACCCTTTCCCTTCTCCAGGGGATCTTCCCAACCCAAGGATCAAACCCAGCTCTCCTGCATTGTGGACAGATTCTTTACCATCCGAGCCACCAAGGAAGCCCAAGAACACTCGAGTGGGTAGCCTATCCCTTCTCCAGCAGATCTTCCCAACCCAGGAATAGAACTAGGGTCTCCTGCATTGCAGGCAGACTCTTTACCAGCTGAGCTACCAGGGAAGCCTCCTTCTTTATCACTAGCACTACCTAACCAGGCTACATGTCAAATCTCCAGATCGCTATAGTCACAGTGGGCTGTCATCAGCCACAAAATTCTTATGTTGAAGCCCTAACCCCAAATCTGACAGTTTTCAGAGACGGGGCCTTTGGAGAAGCAATTCAGGTTAAATGAGGTTACGAGGGTAGGGCCCTGATCCAACAGGAGACCAGGAAGAAACCCTAGGACTCTGACAAGAGAAGAGGCCACAAGACCCAGCAAAAAGCCAAGGAGAGGCCTTGGGAGAAACCCAACTCGCTGGCCCCTTGAGCTTGGGCCTTCAGCTTCCTGACTGAGAGGACACACTTCTAGGGCTAAGCCAGCCAGTCCATGTGTTTTGTTACAGCTGCACGAGCTGACTAATACATGGGCCCCACATGCAGCTGTTGAACAAAGGCCTTCCTGTGTGTCTGCACCTGCCCTGTCCTTCCCCCACCCATCACTTCCAGGCCCCAGCTAACTGCAGAGCACAGGTCTCCCACAACGTGTCTTCCCCAGCAGACCCTGCACTGGATCTGGGGAAGATTCCCATTCTCATCCCCAAAGGACCCACCCCATGGGTACAGCCTTCCGCATGGACATACAGATGTGGGCAGCCACAGCAGTGGAGCAGAACTCACCTAGCACATGGGGGGGGGGGGCACCTGAACCTTCCGCACGATGGAAGAGGAGAGGCCACACCAAGGGAGGGGATGCCCGGCTTGGCCCGACTCCAGGCCGACTCACGGTTTATCCGGTGCAGTGGTGGAGTAAGCGAGGCCGAGGGGCATGCGGCTGTGAGATTTATTGCCCATAAAGCTCTGTGACCTGCCCCAGGAGAAGCAACAGGGCTGCTGTACCCAGTAAGTCTGCATCAACATACTTGTGTTTACATGTTTATGGAAAACTCTAAATTTCTATGAACACTTGAATTCCTACAGAAGGTTTCATTCCTTTGCTTCTTCGCTTGACTTCTCCAAGGTCCCCACCGACCACCCCCTTTGTGGCGCCCTCAGGGTGACTATGCTGGGAGCAGATGAGGCTCACATCTCCAGCGCCTCTGGCTCGCAGACCACAGCACGAGAAGGGGTCTGCAGCTCTACCGTGGGGCTAGAGGCACAGAGGACGGGCAGTCGTCTCCCAGCGTGAGGATCACATTCTGCTCCTAGAATCTGAGACATGCACAAGCCTCACACCTTGTCCCCACTACATCCAACAAAGTCTGCAGCTGGGTTAACACAGCTGTCCCCATGGTGATTTCTTAGGTGTTTTTCTCCACTTCAATGATTACAGGACGGTTCTGTGTTCACATTAGAGGGGACCTGGTGAAAGATACGAGTCTGTGGTATTTAGCAACTCGGCTCTAAATCTAAAATCATCTCAAAATAAAAGCTTGAGAAAAACAAAAGCACTGGCTTTGGATTTGACCTGGACATGACTGAGTGGAGGAGATGCGTGGTCGCCGGCTCTCTGGCTCAGGACTGGACAGATGGTCGTCCCCCCACTGCTAACAAGACCCTCTACTCATTAAGACAGCACCAGCATCTGTAGCAAGCAGCCCCCAGCGTTCCTGAAGCTGCCTCCTAGGCCAACCGGCTCTCAGTCTTCAGTCTGCGGTGCTGGGGTCTCTCACATGGCAGCGCTAGTGGCCGGAGGGAGAGGTGAGGCGCCGGCCCCTGGGTTTCACAGCCAGACGAGAAACAAACCCATCACTTCTGCTCAAAGTCCGTCGTTACCACCAAGTCACGCGGTCACACCCAAGTCACAGAAAGGAAGTTTTTCTATGAGTCCAAGATGAAGCCGAGGTGATGCAACCAGCACTGGTGGCCCTGACCCTGACCCCTGACGTCTGACCCCAGGAGTCACTTACCAGCCATCACAGCCTCACCCAGGTGCAGGTGGAGATGTTCAGCGCCCTGACCTCTGAGACCTTCCCTGGGCCTCAGTAGCCCGAGGTTGCTGAGATGGGTCATGGTCACCCTGGGAGCTGATGGTCTGAAGCTGTGGTCAGGGTCAAGGGTCAGCAGTCAGGACACTGCAGAGCCGTGATAAGCCATGCTTGGCAGCTGCTCTGCTCTAGTGGGTCAAGAGCGAGAGGGGAGAGGCCTCAGCTCTGGACTCGGCTTGCAGGAGGCCAGCCCCAGTAAATGGAGGGACGAAGCCCCCCGGTACCCTAGAGCCAGGCCTGTGCCAGGTGTGGACACATCAGGACCTGGCATCACACTCACGGCCACCCTGTGACTCTGGCATGGACACGTCCATTCCAGGGCCGAGGAGTCTGAGGTCACACGTCCCCAGAATCCACAATACAGTGTCTGCGCCGGGGCCTCACAGGCGGGGCTTCCAGAGGTCATATGTGTTGTCCAGAGCCGATAGCCTCTGCCCACACCCACCCAGAGACCCAGCTCCACCCTCAAGGGCCTGGCCGCCTTCAGGTACAGCGGCCCCAGCACAAGTGTCCGTCCTGAGTGACTCAGCCTTCCCCTCGGGGCACCTTGTCCAAGGTCCCCATGAGAGATGCTAAAGACCTGTTGGACATCTGGACATCAGGACATCCCCCTGGTCATTATTCTGAACTCTTGGGTGAACCCCAACTTTTGACAGCTAACACCCCAAATCCCCAACTTTACTTACTGAGGTAACTTCCTTAGAAAGAAACAAACAAAAAACAATGAAAACACACCCCACTGAATGGGAAAGAAGCTCTGTGTCCATATCACATGCTTCCAGCCGGGCTTGCTCGCATCTCCATGAAGCCCAGGTGGGTGTTTTTACCAGCAGTCCACAATCAATCCCTGGTTGGGGAACTAAGATCCCACAAGTTTGCACAGCACATCCCCTCAAAAAAGGATGGCCTCTTTCAGGGGCCCCATCAGCCCCCATCAGTCCCCCATCAGTTTCC
>SJYF01000810.1:506181-529290 GCA_006410515.1 Procapra przewalskii | reverse complement strand
TCTTTAAGTAAAATCTTATGGCAATCTTTATTATGAAAGTTTACCATAGTGAAGACTGATGATAATATAGATAATATACAGTCAGTCTATGTCATAGGTTTGTTTGTTTTCCTATACATACTTTGTCTAATTAAACTTCAATCTCATGGAAGTTAAGGGACTCTGCTATTCCTAGAATCTTTTTTTGTTTGTTTTTAGAAAATGACCACCCTGAGTAATTTCTCTCATGTATAGCATTATGCTTCCTACACAGAAGCACTTGGAACTTTGCTTAAAAAAAAATACAGCAAATATATTTGAAAGCAGGCTTAGAATTCACAGCCTAGGAATCCCAGGCTTCGTCTACCAACCTGGCACATAAACTCTCAAACTTCATTTGTTTTAATAAGTTTTTATGGTTAATGAGTTAGTTCACAGTCATAAACTTTTGTTCTTTACTAATTTGAACTCACATATTATTTTAAACATACTTATTATGTTCTAGTTCTCTATCAAGACCTAATCTCTTAGGTACATGAAGGTTGGGTATTTCAGAAAGATTGTGGCCCTTAAAGTGCAGAAGTAGCTCTGGGACGACTTAGCATCTAGGGAAAGAGCTAAAAAAGCCGCGAGGAGTCTTTCTGGCCCCAACAACCTCTCCCTTAATTGTGCTGCAGACACTTGGCCCGGTGGTGATGTGAAGAAGGGAAGCTTGAAGCTGAATATCTGAAGGGGGACCAGGGTGCCACACACGCAGCGTTTCTCCCCTTCTGCCTTGTATGACCTTCTCACTGTAATATTTGACTATAGATATGGACATGTGTCTCTCTTGCATTTCTGGTTACAGTTCTCAGGGTTAGCTTTTTTCTTTGATGTTGTTTAGTCATTCAGGCATGTCTGACTCTCTGCGACCCCATAGACTGTAGTCCACCAGGCTCCTCTGCTCATGGGATTCTCCAGGCAAGCATAGTGGAGTGGGTTGCTATTTCCTTCTCCAGGGGATCTTCCCACCCAAGGACTGAATCCCAGTCTCTTGTATTGGCAGGCAGAGTCTTTACCACTGAGCCAACTGGGAAGGCCAGTTTTTCCTTAGCATTTTCCCGACGTTTGATCAGTTCAACTCATGTGTCTCTGAGGTGGGCGTTATATCCCTTAACTGATGAAATAAACAATTCCCATGATCCACGGCAGGCTGCCTTAGGACATGTACTCAGCAGGGCTGGGATCCAACCCTGACTTTGAGGACACTTTCAGTGTGTTTACCACCACTGAGTCATTCAATTTTCTTATCTCAGAGAATATTTGCCAATAACAACTATTCATGAATGTTTAATAGTATATTTTAAATATACAGAGTTCAGTTCAGTCACTCAGTCATGTCCAACTCTTTGAGACCCCATGGACTGCAGCATGCCAGGCTTCCCTGTCCTTCACCATCTCCCAGAGCTTGCTGGGAGATTTGATAGACTCATGTCCATCAAATCGGTGATGCCATCCAACCATCTCATCCTCTGTCATCCCCTTCTCCTCCTGCCTTCAGTCTTTCCCAGCACCAGGGTATTTCCCAGTGAGTCAACTCTTCTCATGAGGTGGCCAAAGGATTGGAGTTTGACTTTCAGCATCAGTCCTTCCAATGAATATTCAGGACTGGTTTCCTTTAGGAATGACAGGATGGATCTCCTTGCAGTCCAAGGGACTCTCAAGAGTCTTCTCAACACCACAGTTCAAAAGCGTCAATTCTTTGGCGCTCAGCTTTATTTACAGTCCAACTCTCACATCCATACATGACTACTAGGAAAAACAAAGCTTTGACTAGACGGACCTTTGTCAGCAAAGTAATGTCTCTGCTTTTTAATATGCTGTATGAATTAATCATAGATTTTCTTTTAATCTTTAATTCGCTTTTTAATCTTTAAGGAGCAAGCGTCTTTTAATTTCATGGCTGCAGTCACCATCTGCAGTGATCTGGAGCCCCCCAAAATACACTGTCTCTGTGTCCACTGTTTCCCTATGTATCTTCCATGAAGTGATGGGACTGGATGCCATGATCATAGCTTTTGAGTGTGGAGTTTAAAGCCAACTTTTTCACTCTCCTCTTTCACTTTGATCAAGGGGCTCTTTAGTTCTTCTTCACTTTCTGCCATAAGGGTGGTGTCATCTGCATATCTGAGGTTATTGATATTTTTCCTCACAATCTTGATTCCAGCTTGTGCTTCATCCAGTCCAGCATTTTGTATGATGTACTCTGCATATAAGTTAAATAAGCAGGGTGACAATATACAGCCTTAATGTACTCCTTTCCCTATTTGGAACCAGTCTGTTGTTCCATGTCTGGTTCTAACTGTTGCTTCTTGACCTGCATACAGGTTTCTCAGGAGGCAGGTCAGGTGGTCTGGAATTCTCATCTCTTGAAGAATTGTCCACAGTTTGTTGTGATCCACACAGTCAAAGGCCTTGGCATAGTCAATAAAGGAAAAGTAGATTTTCTTTCTGGAACTCTCTTGCTTTCTCGTGATCCAACCGGTGTTGGCAATTTGATGTCTGGTTCCTCTGCCTTTTCTGAATCCAGCTTGAACATCTGAAAGTTCACGGTTCACGTACTGTTGAAGCCTGGCTTGGAGAATTTTGAGCTAGACGAGATGGGCCTCTGTCAGCAAAGTGATGTCTCTGCTTGTTGATACGCTGTCTGGCTTTGCCATGCCTCTGCTTCCAGGGAGCAGGCTTAAATGGCGACGTTTCAAAGGACCCACGTCGACGAGGTTTGCAGCCTAGGCTTCTCCGTGGCACTGAGTTTCCGGGATCGGCTTTAGACCTTCCTGAGTTGTATTTGTTTTGATGTTTCTTCCATTCTCCCCATTAAGAAGAAAAGCATAGACTGAATAAAGGCATGATGGTGGGGTCAGGAGACAACCACTTTAAAACCGGGAGGTTTCCCTCAGGCCAGGTGGCCCAGGGAAGGCATGGGCCTTCCATGCCTCGGAACAGGCCCTCCTGGCGAAGCTCATCTGCTGCACCCCCTCCAGCCCAGCGCCCTCAGAGAGCCTTGAGGAACGCGGAGCAGGGCAGTGGACTGCATGCCGGCTGGCCTGGTCTCACCCTTCCCTGGTCCTTCCTTCCAGAAGAACCAACAGCTTTTCTCTTCATTCAGTCTAAGTTCCTTTGTTCCAGCCCAGAGTATCTTTAGACAGTCTGGATATAACATTTCAAGCCAGAATATCATAGCATCACCGACTTGATGGACATGAGTCTGAGCAAACTCTGGGAGACGGTGAGGAACAGGGGAGCCTGGCATGCTGCAGGTCATGGGGTCGCAAAGAGTCAGGCACGACTAAGTGACTGAACCACAACGGAATACCATTGTTCAGTGGGAATGTGGGCCACAGAAAGGTGGAATTTTCTGGCGGCCACCCTTGCCCTGCATTTAAAGGAGAAAAAGTAATTCATGTGTCTCTGGGATTTACTGATCGTTGAATTTGAGAGTGCAGTTGAGTTGAACAGAACACTAAGAAAAGGTGTTTGCTTTCTGTCCTCTGCACCCCGCCCCCAGCCTGGGTCCCTGCCAGCTGTGCTCTTTCTTAGGATCTGCCCAGAAATGCTTCTCTTTTATAATCGTCTCATTTTTAAATATACACTTGTTCTGTAGCAAACTTCACGTGTTCGTTTGATGTTTCAGATTGTTGCTAAGTTTCTCCTGTAGAGCTTATATACCTGTGCCATGCTAAACTGTAACTCCGAATATTGTAAATATCAAGGCTGTTCATCTGCTGCTTAGCTTTTTCAAAGAAGCCACACAGCGCACTTTGAAAAGAGTCAGAACTTCTCTTAATTAATGCATTCGTGCTGCTTCTCCTTTAAACTAATCCAAGCTTCAAACCCCCTTTGTCTTCCCTGCACAGGTGCTGCTCTCCTGCTCACACGTGTTCCACAGGGTGAGGAGCCCCCTCCGCGCCCCCAGGGGCCACGGCCCCTCCTAGCTCAGAGGGCGGGCGCCTCTCACTTTGGCGTTTAGTCCCTCAGTCGTGTCCGACTCTTGCGACCCTAGGGACTGTAGCCCACCAGGCTCCTCTGTCCATGGGATTTCCCAGACACGGATACTGGAGTGGGCTGCCATTTCCTCCTCCAGGGGATCCTCCCCATGCGGGGAGCGAACCTGCATTGGCAGGGAGATTCTCTACCACTGAGCCACCAGGGAAGCCCTCTCTCACTTTCCGGCTCCCGAAAAGAGCCGTTTATGTTATCCACAGTCACCACTGACGGCTAGAAATACGATTTTAGGCTGGAGCAGGACTCACCCTGTTTTGAAGTTTGAGTTCTCGGTGGCGGTGGCGTTGGAGCCGCACAGGCCCCCAGGAGAGAGCGTGGTTAGTGGCGTCGGCCGGCGCGGGCGAGCCCCGCTCCCTCCGAGCGCACTGCCCGCCGCCTGGACCAGCGACGCCCCCTTCACACGGGGGTTCTCGGAGCTGTTTGATGTGCCTGCGGGTACAGGCTTGTAGAATATCACTTTTCAGGAGGGAGGGGTTCACATCTGATGAAACTTCTTCCCTTCGTAATCTAAATTGGGCCAAGTCTCATAATTATGCGAGAAAAGAACAGTGTAATTAGATGAGAAGGAAAGCGTGTTGTTTCTACGTAATTACTCGTGAAATTTCAAGTGACATGTCTTCCTTCAGGCTTGCCTTCAGGCTTTTGAGAAGTTCACAAGTAAAAAAACCTGTCCTCTCTGCAGAAAGAGCCAGTACCAAACCCGGGTGATCCGCGATGGGGCCCGGCTCTTCAAAGCCAAGTGCGCCACCAGGTGAGGGGCTGAGCCCGGGCGCCCGCACTAGGGGCAGGCCGCCCCGGGCGCGCTGGGGGCTGCGGGGTGGGGGTCTTCCCTCCCCCGGCCGGCCCGGGGCTGACGGCGCCCTGTGCCCTAGGATCCAGGCGTCCTGGCGCGGACACGTGGTCAGGAGGTGGTACCGGGACCTGAGGCAGACGGTGCCGCCCGCAGATGCCAAGCTCAGAAGGAAATTCTTTGAAGCCAAGGTGGGTGCGACCCCGACGCGCCTGCCGGCAAACGCCCTGAGCCGGGCTTCAGGCTCAGGCTCTTTCAAACGGTGGAACGCCGGCCCCTTCAACTGGCTTTCTGACCAGGACAGTAAATGCTTTCAGATTTCCTTTTCTAGTCACCGCATGAAACAGAAGTCGCTCAGTCGTGTCCAACCCTTTGCGACCCCAGGGACAGTAACCCACCAGGCTCCTACGTCCGTGGGATTCTCCCGGCAAGAGTCCTGGAGTGGGTTGCCATTTCCTTCTCCATCATAAAACTTGTAAAATTGGATAAGGTGAAATTCAGAGCAAGCTTTTGTGTGTCCACCTTATGACAACGATTTTGATAAACTCATCTCTTCAGAGAAAACAAAGGGAGCCAGCTCAAGGTTTCACACCTCCTCCTGAGCAACGGAAGGGCCCCCTGGCGTCACCAAAGTGCGAGAGAGTTTTAGAAATAAGTAACTGCGGTTTCTGCCTTTTCGTTTAACCAGTTTTTACCCGCGTGTGTGTATATAGATACATATATCGGTCTGTTTAACAACTTTCCCTTGCGCGCCTCATACAGAAAGGCCAGGCGCAGAGGAGGGGCCAGCCCCGACCTGCACCCCAGCTCTGCGGCCTCGGGCGACACCCCGCTCCTGCCTGGGGCCCCGTCTGTGCTGCGAAGACTGTCGTCCCCCCGCAGAGCGGGGGGCCTAGCCCCACAGGGGCACCGGAGACCGCGTTTACTGTACACGTTACTGTACCGTTCAGGTCGGTCTGTGCGCGGCTTTAGACGCAGTGCGACTCTGTAGAAGCGCCCTGCATGAGAGGTATTGGCGTTGTGACAGCGTCACCTGGAATCACTGGGGCAAACCCACAGTCCCACTTTCCTGTGCCTGCTGTCTGCGGGAGCACCCCTCCCGTTTATTTCCATCCTTTCTAAACGCATCTGTCTCCTAGCCTGCACTCCGACGTGGGATAATGAGCGACAGGAAGTTACCCTTCGCCGTGCAAGGGGTGCCCTCTCTCCCGCTGTGTGATTCCTTGTGTCCAGAGGCTAAGGACTGAGCCCCATGTGCTGGGGAGGGGGTCACCGTGGGGCGGCAGCCAACCTCCTGCCCGACCTCAGGCTGCAGCGCTGAGGTCAGTGGGTCTCACGACCCCACCTTCCTTCTGCGTGCCTGGGGTGGGAAGCTTCTTCAGTGGCCCTGAAAGTGGGTGGATTTAGCTTGACCACAAAACAGCGATCATAACAGATTTTTCTAATGCCCTTCCCGGTCGCTAGGTAATGGTTCCAAGCAAGGTAGCTGTCAGTATGCGCAAAAGAAAATCAGAATCGTGGCTCACGTGAAGTCACCATGCCTCAGACTTAATAGAGAAAGCGTTCTTGATTTGCGCTCAGGAGTAGGACACCAGTAAAGGCAGCGCGTGCGCAAGCGACCTTAAAATCCCGAGTCTCTCGACGACTCGGGGTTGACGCGGGTGGAGCGAGCCCTTCTGCGGCCCAGCGCGCCGGCTGGAGCTGACCTGGCCGCCCCTTCCCTGGGGGGCGTGGGCAGGCGCAGGGGTGGAAACCCCCGAGTCCCCGACGCCTGGGCCTTTCGCAAGCGTCCCCATTTTACGGAAGAAACAGCAGATCAGCTAGAACTCCGGATAAGGGACTCGCCAGAAAGGACACGTGCGCCCTCGCTGCTTCCTGGACGGTGAGCCTCTCCCCCGAACGGCTCACGGAGCACCGCGCTCCCCTCCTTAGTAGCGCCCAGCTCCACCGAGTCTACCGGCCTCTCCAGAGAGCCTCGGCCCTTCCCGCACGGAGCCCCCGTGCCCGCCACCCCCAGCCGGGCGCAGTCACTTCCTCCGCAGGCCGCCGCCTCCCCGCCGCCGGCGCTGTGGTTCATTCTGAGCCAGTAAGCCACTGCCTCCCTGTTGGCGTTTCCTCTTCCTCTCACGTTCTTTCCATGCTTTTCTGCATTCTTAGTCTGACAGTTAGGCTTATTCTCTGTGCTCCTCTTAATAATTTATAAGACATAATAATAATTATATGTAATTATTACATAAATATATGTGGGCTCTCAAGTCAGAAATTATCATTTCCGCTTGGAAAACTTTAATGACAGACTCAATAGTCGTTTTACCTTCTGTGTATGATTTTTTTTTTTCATGCATCAGTTTAACTTTTGAAAGCATAGACCACCCTTTGCGTTCACACGGAGCAGAGTCGAGCGGCTCAGCCAGCTGCACACACACACACACACACACACACGTCACTCTTCCCCAGAAGCATTTTAACTTAGTGAAGTTATATTCCTACGTAGTTACACAAATAGGATTTTATCATTGCCTCTTTCAGTTTATGAAATCTAGAATCCCCGGCTCTCTCTGCTAGTTTCCTAAATCTTCTGCACAACATTTTCATGCCTCACCCTGGCCCACTTATCCCATTTGGCCATGAACAATCGACATCTGTAAACCCAAACCTCATTTTCAATAAGTGAAGACTGCGTTTACATCAGGTAGTAGATTGGCAGAAGTATACACTCCTGGGCCTTTCGCAAGCGGCTCCTGGTGGCCGATAATGGTAGAGGCCTTGGATACTTAAATGCCTTCCTAGGTGGAGCCCAGAGACCGTCCTTTATGATATAGACCACTTCTTATCATTTACTGAATGACTCTTGTGATTTGATGACTTTTCCTTCCTCTTCCAACTTGATGGACTTACTTGTTGAGCTATGAGTATGATCTTGCTGTTCAGTCGCTCAATCGTGTGACTCTTTGCGACCCCATGGACTGCAGCACTCCAGGCTTCCCTGTCCATCACCGTCTCCCAGAGCCTGCTCAAACTCATGTCCATTGAGTCAGTGATGCCATCCAACCATCTCATCTTGTGACATCCCCTTCTCCTCCCATCTAAAGTCTTTCTCAGACTCAGGGCCTCTTCTGATGAAGAGCCAGCTCTTCCTAATCTCCAGCTTTAAGTGCCAGCATGCTGGTGTGGGATCGCAGAGATGATTAGACTAGGTCACTGAGCTTCACATCACCCAGGAGTCCACCCAGACTGCAAGGACGCACACAGATGGTGGTCTGAGAACCATATCCGTAAATTGCTGTGAGCTGCTGGGTGAAAGATTGTTGGGGAACTGCACTTTTCACACACAATCTCAAAGGAGTCACCCCACAGAGGAGTCAGAATCTGTCAAGAGGAGGAGACGTGCATACACTGGAAAAGTCCAGTAATCCTCTTCTCAGCCCAGGGGCCACAATGCCAGTCACTGGGCAGAGTGACCCCTGAGCCCCTCGTGTGCACGTGGAGCACTGGGAGAGAGCTGTGCCTTTGCACCTACACACCTGAGCCCAGACACAGGGGCCCCTGTAAGCAGGTGGACCCGGAATGAGCAATACTCTGTGAAACAGCCGACTTCAACAGAACAGTGTCATAAAGAAAAAAAGAGGAATGTTGTGGAACAAAGATACTTGAGAGATATAACATTCAAATGTGATGGAAAAGCCTTTGACCGGATCCTGGGTCAACACTAAACATGAAAGGAACGTGAAAGCCAAGCAACTGTGACGACAGAGGAGCACGTCGATCTTCCAGCAGCTGGCTCCGGGGCATGGAGGCCCGCGCCCTCCGTGGAGCAGAGCTCAGGCGCCTGAGGAGGCTCAGCGAGCCCCCCACGCACAGGAAAGCCACTCAGCGGCCTCCGGACACAGCGCAGACACGAGGAGCGCTGCAGAGCGACAAGAAAAGGACCAAGCAGACGCTGGAGCTGAGGTGCACGATGAGTGAAATGAAAAAAAAACTTTAATAGAAGGCCTAAGCATTAGAATGGTTCAAACATTAGAATGGTTCAAACAGAAGAGTGTGGGTTAGAAGACAGAACTTCTGAAATTATTCAGTAAGAGGAGAACAAAGAAAAAAAGTGACGAAAGCATGTGTGATCCTTGGGGTGCGTTAGAAGCGACAGTGTGTAAATCATCAGAGCCAGAAAAAGAGGGAGGGAGGCAGATAGTATATGAAGGAACAATGGCTGAGAACTTCCCAGATGGGAGTGAGATTGAGACATCCACGTTGGCAAACCTCATAGGTCACCAAACAAATGCAATTTAAAGAGACGTTCTCCAAGACACATTATAATAACGGTCAAAAATCAAAGACAGCATCTTAAAAGCAGCAAGAGAAAATAAGCTTATAACTAACTTAAGAAAATGCCCACAGGCTATCAGTGGGTCTCATCAGACTCAAGGGGCAGAAGGCGATATATTCAAGGTGCTAAAAAGAAAAAAAAAAAAATACTGAGCAAGAAGCCTCTGCTAGCAAAGATGTCCTTCAGAAATGAAGGAGAGTCAGTACAGCCTGCCCCAAACAGATGAGAGCTGGGGGCTTCACCTCTAGACCCGCCTCCTGAGAAACCTTGAGTTTTTCAGGCTGAAGCTAATTTCGGGAAGGACTCTGTGGCCCGTGGACTGCAGCCACCAGGCTCCCCTGTCCATGGGCTTGCCCAGGCCAGAATACTGAAGCAGGCTGCCCTTTCCGCCTCCAGGTGATCTTCCTGACCCAGAGATGGAACCCTTGCCTCTTGCGTCTCCTGCACTGGCAGGGGTATTCTTTACTACTGAGCCACCTGAGAAGTCCAGTTAGCAACATGGGAACATATAAAAGAAAGCACACTGTCAAATTCAGAATACCCGTAACACTGTGATCTTGTGCTATATTATTCCCTTATAAAGGTTAAAGGACAAAGTATTAAAAATAACTATAGCTACAGTAATTTCTCAGTGAATATATTTGTCAGTACTATAAAAAGATGTCAGTTGTGACGTCACAAACGTAAAAGGGAGAAGTAAAAGGGTGGCGTGTGTGCAGCCCCAGTCATCAGTGCATCTGTGTGGTGTTTCATGGAAGCCTCTTGGTAACCACACGGAAAACCCTACCGCAGATGCACTGGGTTAAAGAGAAGGGAAGAGAGCGTTCCACTCTGCAAGACCTTCAGTCCACAAAGGGCCAGCAAGGGAGGAAGAGAGGAAGACAGGACTAGGGTCAGACAGGAGGCAGTGGGGGCGTCCGGAAGTCCTAATATGAATGAGTGAATTTGTCCACTCAAAAGGCATAGAATGAGCAGAGGGATTAAAAAGCAAAACTGCCTACAGAGAGACTTGCTCCACCAGTAAGGGCACAAATGGGCTCACATTGAAGGGACAGAAAAGATACTCCATGCAGGTAGAAAGCAAGAGCAGGGGTAGCTGTGCTTCTGTCAGATGAAACACGTTAAAGCTGCAGCAGACGGAGAAGACCACCGTATAATGACGAAGTGGCTAATCCAGCCGGAGGATGCGACCAAGACTAACCCAAAAGGGGTTGAAGACTTAAAGCCTGAAACCACAAAACCCTTAGAAAAAGCACAGGGGGAATCTTGGCACTGATCTCGGCAATGGTGTTTTGGATACAACACCAAAAGCACAAGCAACAGAAGCAAAATAAATGAACGGTCCACCTGAGACCATCACAACGTAGTTATATCGGCTATACGCCAACACGGAATAAAAAGTTTAATTGAAAGCATAATTAGCTAGCAGGGAAAGGAGGGAAGAGAGGAGAGAAGTTAGGAATGGGAGCCAGATTTCTCTGAAAGCGTTCAGCTTGTGTTTTCATTGATTAAGTGTTCTTAATAACTAAAAATTAATGAACTACATCAAAATAAATAGCTTCTGTACATCACTGGGAACAGTCTGCAAAATGAGAAGAGACAACCTAAAGAATGGGAGAAAATATCTGCAAATCAAAAATCTCATAGGGGGTTGTATTCAAAATCTATAAAGAACTCATACAACTCAATAGCCAAAAAAACCCAACCATCTGATTTTTTTTAAATGGGCAGAGGCGGTGACTAGGCACTCTTCTGATGACATACACACAGCCAACAGGTGCGTGAAAAGGGTGTTCAGCCTCAGGGACCCTCTCAGGGTGAGAGCGCCTCCCGCCTGTTAGAACGCTGTACCGAAAGGGCGAGAAGGAACGGATGCTGGCGAGGGAGTGGCGGAAAGGGAGCTCTGGGCGCCGTTGGTGGACGGAAGCAGGCACGGCCTCGATGGAGGCCGCTGGCGGCGCTGAAGCTTGAGCAGTGGGGCTGCCGCAGGCCGCGTGCCACCGCCAGCTCCGCGCTGCGCGTCTGCGCGTCTAAGGGGGGCTTGCGCACCACGCCGGCGGCAGCGCTGCGGTGCGGCCGCGGCCCGAAGCAGCCCGAGCGTCGGCCGCAGACGCGTGGACGAGGCAGGCGCGCTCGCTTCCAGGGCACGTCGGCCGTGGGGAAGACAGCAGGGCTGCCCTCGGCACCCGCGCACAGGAACCGTGAGCACGCTGTGCTAGGTGGCACGAGCAGACAGATAGGGTGCGATGCCACGTGTATGCGGAGCCCGCAGCGGTCGGATGGTGGCGGCCAGGGCCGCGGGCAGGCGGGTGGGCAAGGGGAGACGCCGGTCAGAGGGCCGCGTGCGGCTGTGGCGCCCCGTGCTCGGCCTGGCGCCGGCCGTGGGCAGCACTGTGTCCGATGCCTGAAAGCTGCCGGGGACTAGACCAGAAACGTCCTCCGCAGACAGGAGATGGTGCTGACGCCCCTTCAGGACGTGAGAGACTCGGGTTCGAGCCCTGGTGGGGGACGAGCCCCCGGGGGCACAGCAGCACACTCCAGTAGCCCCGCCTGGCGCGCCCCACAGACAGAGGAGCCAGGGGTGGCTGGGGGCTGTGGCCCACGGGGTCCCAAAGAGTCGGCTCGGCGTGCACGCCCCCTCCTGTGGCGATTGCTTCCAACATGTAAGTGCATCCACTCATCACATCGTCCGGGAAACTTACACCACGTATGCATCAGTTCTGTCCCAACAAGGTTGTAATGAGGTAGCGTATCCTTGCTAAAATATCAAAATATACATAAAAGTTTGGTAACTGAGATTCTTGTGAAACGACAGACGGACAGGTGATGAAGCAGTAGAAAGTCACCCACCTCAGTGTCCAGAGATTCTAGATGTACAGTAAGGAAACAGCAGACCAGTGAAGAAGAAGACCTGTTGAAAAGAGCAGTTCATCTCGGCGTTCATGTGAAGAAGAGAAACACACGTTACTTCACACCTTATCCTCAGAAGAGTTCCATATTAATTACACAAATACTTTCCAAGAGAATATATAAGATTACTAGAAGGCAACAGACGATGCACCAGGCCCTGAGCTTTGCCCACCCAGGGCCCAGGATAGCGTGGAGACCTGTGTGCACCGGGAGCTTAGAAGACCCTCCTGACGTTGCCGCTGGAGCCAGGGGTCAGCGGCCCCCACCGTGCCGAGCTGCCCAGCAGAAAAGCACCAACACCGATGGTCCACAGGGTGAAATGATCATCTTTATCTGAGTTTTTAGTAACAACGGAGCATTGGCTTTTATTAATACATAGATTGAAATACACATGTTATTCAGGGGTTTGGGTATTTTCATGTGCTTTTTAAAAGATGTGTTCCTGTGAATAGAATAAGTATTTCTCAGTGCAATACCGTAACAACCTAATGAGAGAGAGATCAGACACGAGACAGCCATGAACTCTGAGTTAGTAAAGAAAGAAGCCATTGTCCAGAGGCGCCTTTAGAAAAAAGACTTTCATCTCAGTTCAAAAGGACACCCTATTTTATTAAAGATAATTCAGTGGCATTTTTCTAATGGTAGAGACTCTTAAGAGTCCCTCGGACTGCAAGGATTTCAACCCTGAATATTCATTGGAAGGACCGATGCTGAAGCTGAAGCTCCAATACTTTGGCCACCTGATGGAAGAGCTGACTCACTGGGAAAGACCCTGATGCTGGGAAAGACTGAAGGCAGGAGGAGAAGGGGGCGACAGAGGATGGGATGGTTGGATGGCATCACTGACTTGCGTTTGAGCAAGCTCCAGGAGATGGTGAAGGACAGGGAGGCCTGGCGTGCTGCAGCCCCTGCGGTCACAAAGAGTTGGAAACGACTGAGCGGCTGAACAGCAATGATGGAAACCGAATTTTATTATTTTCATCAAGAAAGAAGCGTGTGTCAGTTTGAACTGATTGTTTTCCTTTAAGTGCCTATAAAAATGCTTTAACTTGAGCTTGTCAGTATAATGAGCCTTTCAAATCTAGAAATCACAGGTTAAGAGATTTAAAGTAAAAGTGTAACTCTTGGTCCTGGATTCTCACTGTCTTGATCTTGACAGTTTTTCAGAACCAGACATGTGTCCCAAACAGAGTCCAGCGTCAGCGGCATTGGGGTCTGCAGGTTCCCGAGTGATAGATCCAGTGAGAGAGAAAGCCCAAAGCCGCGGCGAGCAAGGGGTTCATCGAGCCCCAGTGGGCCAGAGACCAGCCCTGTGACAGGGACATTCCAGGAGCGCCAGGCGCCTGCACGGGCCTGCCCTTGGCCCTGCCTTCTGATACCCGCGTGCTCACCCCGTCACCCTCCTCACACGGAAATGTCGATCAACGTGCCTTAGGGACCCAGAGCCTTAATTTCAGAAATTGGACAGTTGACAGAGCAGAACGTGCAGTAGCTACAGTATCGATTATGGGGCGTTTATCATTCTCTGTGGAACCGGGGTCCTTTAAACTGGCGGTGACTTGTGCAACCAGAAGCCGCATTTCTCAGCTGTATCTCCATACTGCCCATGGGGGAGTCAGTGTAAACTCATCTTAATTTAGTCTAAAAAACTAAAATTGCCAATGACTAAAGAAACCACGTGACCCACTTCACCACCCAAGGCCGATGGATGGGTGCGTGTCGGCCCCGCCGCCTCCGTGGGCCTGTGAAGTTGGGGCACTGCAGCGGGGTCCCCTCTCCTCTCAGCCCCGGCAGCTCTGTACCCCAGGGGTCTCCAGCCGTCTGGAGTCTGCTGGTGATCAAAGAGAAATCCCGCCTCCAGCAGACTCATTACCAACTTTCAAAAACTGTTCATTTGACCAAGTAAGAGTTAAACCCAAGCATCACATGGAGGCCCTCAGAATCATCTCGTAAGACTGAAGGGCTGTTTCAACAGCAGGAAAGCTGGAAGCACCTGACCACACACTACAGGATATTCCTGGACACCGAATTGTTCAGCTTTAGAAGTTCCACTCCACTGAATTCCCTTCTTTTCCCCCTTGACTGGCCATGGGTGAAAACTTCTCGCCGTACCTGGGGACCGCTGGCCTGGTTCCCTTCAGGGAAAGGAAGGCTAATCCACAGAAAGGAAAGGAAAGCGGGGCTGAGACTGCGATATTTTTAGGCGCCACACATGAGAAAGTGCTCTTTCCTTTAAAGTTTCAAGACCTCACCAAGATGTATATGTCTTTAATACTCGAGATTAGATTAGCTCCGGCCATTCTATTTTTATAAATCAATCCGTCTTTCTTGTGAAGGAGCCCTGGCCTTGCCTGCTCGCCCTGCTGTCTCGGGCGATTAATAAGGGGAATCAGTGAGGTCTCCCCCCGCCGCAGTCGTCGTGCGGGCTGTCAGGGGTCTAGCAGAAGGCAGGGGTCATCTCTCTCCAGACAGTCACGCTCCCCCAGGCCCAGGCTTTGTCTTGGCAGAGCTGCCTTGCCTGGAATACCCCTGGCACATTCCTGACAAGACGGAACAGGGCAGAGTGAAGCTGCGTCACACTGGAGGTCTCTGAGACCAGACCAGGCAGGGCCGTGCTAAGTGCCGAAGGGGGTCGCCTGCTGAGCCCAAGCCCCCGGGGGCGCGTGCGCGCTCGCCGTGCCCTCGCCGCAGCGACACCGCAGGCCAGATCAAAGCCGCCCGGGAGGTCACGAGAGCCGCCGTGCTCACGCCTGTCACAGTGTGTACAGAACGCCCGAGTGTCGCCCAGAATGCAGTGGTCGGCCCTTGAGTGCCTTTGATCCTTATCTGGGAGCTCTGCTAGCATATGTCATATAATTGAGGTATGGCCTTTTATTGCGGCAATTAAAACTTTTCAAATGCATTATATTATCTCCACCCGAGCTAAAAGTCCGGGCCATTGTTTAGAAAGCGAGGTGAGGGGTCTGTCAGATGCTGCGGTCTACTTCAGGGCCGGCCGCTCCCAGCCCCGCCCCCGGGAGGGTGCCCTAACTTTTTTTTCATTCCATCTCACCAAACAGCGTAATGGCCTTCGCGTTTGCTCAGCCCTTTTCACTTCCTTTATCACATGGAGATGGCAAACATTCTGTTGCTAACTTGAAGTGGCTCCAGGCAGCAAGACAGGAGGACATTAAACCAGTAAAAGCTTATCAACGGATTCACTGATACGCTGTAAATTCCAGGCGTTTCACTTTGCTTTTGAGGGTGGCCATAAGTCAACACATTAGTAAGCAATTGCTGACATCAAGATGGATGCCCAGAGGGGCCCCTGGGCAGGCAGAGTTCACCTGGGCACTCCTGTGAGCCGGTCTTCTTGACTCTTTAGCTGGGATGTGCTTGTAAAATGACCAGTGATTGCTCTGCATATTGGTTACCTGAATCCATAACTGCTTAATTTATCAAATAATATGACATGTGAGGCTTAGAGAGAAATAGCAGACACTCGTTTTTAATGGAAAATTTTACGTATTTTGTATGCTTCTGTGGAATGAATATTAACCACTAGTTTGAAAACTAGAAGCCGATCATCTTCGTGTGTGTGTTCTTGCCGTTCCAACCACGAAAGGCCTCTGAGCCACGCGACGGTGAGGGGCTTCCCGGGAGCTGGAGGATGCTGCTCAGGCGGGAATCTGGCCTGTAAGGAATAGTTAATAACAGCTACACTTGGGGCGTGGCCCCGAGCCGGCCACAGCATAGTCGGTGCCCATTTGCTAACTTTTTTTAGGATATTACTCTTGCTGACTTTTCAGTACTTGAAGCGCAAGAGTGAAGACAGTCACGCCAGCTCACTCCTAGAACTGTGCCGCAGCCACACACGGAAAGCTCTTCCGCGTGTTCATCAGCAAGCAAGAGCCATGTTACAGGCCAAATACTGGTGCTTCGCTGAACCTCGGCACTGGGGGTTTGTTCAGAATCCCCCGCGCCGACAGGGTCCTCTTCTCAGCCCCCACGAGGAGACTGCAGGGCACTGCTGCAGAAGGCGCACCCGGGGCGTGTGGCCTTCATTCCAGAGCTGTTGCAGATTTCAAGCCGTTTCTGTTGAATGCCAAGGGCCTCCCCAAGATGAAGCGGAGGAGCCAAGAGATAAGAAATACACACAGGAAGAAGGAAGGAGCCCCGGCCGGTGACAAGGGTCAGCGGAAGGAGCCAAGAGAGCCCTCTGGGCGGCCAGGCAGAGCGCTAGCCGGGCCGGAGAAGCGCGCGACAGCGGGCCGAGGGAGGCGGCCGGCCCGGCCCCGCAGAGCCGAGCAGGAAGGCGGCGAGGAGAGGCTGCCGCGAGGCCCGAGGAGGGGAGCCGGGTCAGAGGCGGAGTGCGCAGCGGCCCGGCGGCCTCTGCCCGCCCCTCCCGCCTTCCTGCTGAGCCGGGCGCCCAGCTGGTCAGGGAACAACGTGGTTCCTCTCCCCGCTGGGCCATGACCGGCTCCTCCAGGGCCATCTGTGCTTTCACCCCTCACCTGCAAAAGCTAACCGGCAGGGCGAGGGCACAGTGCTTTAGCTTAAATAATCTGCTTTTTGGCAATTAAAAAAAATTTTTAATTGAAGGATAATAGGCTCACTGAATTTTGCTGTTTTCTGTCAAACTTCAACTTGAATCAGTCATAGGTACACATACATCCCCTCCCTTTTGAACCTCTCTCCAGTCTCCTGCCCCATCCCACCCCCCTAGGTTGATACAGAGCCCCTGTTTGAGTTTCCTGAGGCACACAGCAAATTCCCGTTGACGATCTATGTCACATATGGTAATGTAAGCTTCCATGTCACTCTCTCCATGCATCTCACCCTCTCGTCCCCTCTCCCCAGGTCCATAAGTCTGTTCTCTATGTCTGTTTCTCCATTGCTGCCCTGCAAATAAAGTCTTCAGTACCATTTTTCTAGATTCTGTATATGTGCATTAGAATATATTTATCTTTCTCTTTCTGACTTACTCCACTCTAAATAATAGGTTCTAGGTTCATCCACCTCATCAGAGCTGACTCACACGTGATCCTTTTTATGGCCGAGTAATACTCCACTGTGTATATGTGCCTCAGCTTTCTTATCCCTTCATCTGTCGATGGACATCGAGGTTGCTTCCATGTTCTAGCTGTTGTAAATAGTGCTGCAGTGAACAGTGGGATACATGTGTCTCTTTCAATTTGGTTTTCCTCAAGGTATAAGCCTAGGAGTGGGATTGCTGGGTCATGTGGTGGTTCTGTTCCTAGTTTTTTAAGGAGTCTCCATACCGTCTTCCACAGTGGCTGTATCAGTTCACATTCCCACCAACAGTGAAAGAGTGTTCCCTTTTCTCCACACCCTCTCCAGCATTTATTGTTTCTAGACTTTTTGATGAGGGCCATTCTGACCAGTGTGAGGGGATATCTCATTGCCGCTTTGATCTGCACTTCTCTAATAATGAGCGATGTTGGGCATCTTTTCATGTGTTTGTTAGCCGTCTGTGTGTCTTGTTTGGAGAAATGTCTGTTTAGGTCTTTTCCCCACTTTGTGATTGGGTTGTTTGTTTTTCTGGTACTGAGTTGTACAAGCTGCTTGTATATTTTGGAAATTCATCTTTTGTCAGTTGTTTCATTTGCTATTCTTTTCTCCCATTCTGAGGGTTGTCTTTTCACCTTGCTTATAGTTTCCTTTGCTGTGAAAAAGCTTTTAAGTTTAATCAGGTCCCACTTGCTTCAGTTCAGTTCACTCATTTGTGTCCGACTGTTTGCGACCCGGTGAACTGCAGCACGCCAGGCCTCCCCATCAACCACGAACTGCTGGAGTCCTTCAAACCCATGCCATTGAGTCAGGGACGCCATCCAGCGATCTCATCCTCTGTCGTCCCCTTCCTTCTCCTCCTACCCTCAATCTTTCCCAGCATCAGGGTCTTCTCAAATGAGTCAGCTCTTTGCATCAGGTGGCCAAAGTACTGGAGTTTCAGCTTCAGCACCAGTCCCTCCGATGGACACCCAGGACCGGCCTCCTTTAGGAGGGACTGGTCGGATCGCCGCTTATTTGTGTCTGTCTTTATTTCCATTACTCTAGAAGTTGGGTCAGAGAGGATCTTGCTTTGATTTATGTCAAGTGTTCTACCTGTGTTTTCCTCTAAGAGTTTTATAGTTTCTGGTCTGACATTTACGTCTTTAGTCCATTCTGAGTTTTCTTTGAGTATGGTTTTAGGAGGTGTTCTAATTTCACTCTTTTGCATGTAGCTGTCTACTTTTCCCAGCACCATTTATTGAAGAGGCTTTCTTTGCCCCATTGTATATTCTTGCCTCCTTTGTCAAAAGTAAGGTACCCATAGGTGTATGGATTTATCTCCAGGCTTTCTGTTTTGCTCATTGATCTATCTGTATTTCTGTCTTTGTGCCTTTACCATACTGTGTTGATGACTGCAGCTCTATAATATAATCTGAAATCAGGGAGGTCGATTCCTCCAGCTCCATTCTTCTTTCTCAAGACTGCTTTGGCTATTCGGGGTCTTTTGTGTTTCCATATGAATGGCGAAAATCTTTGTTCTAGCTCTGTGAAAAATGCCGTTGGTAATTCGATAGGGATCACACTGAATCTGTGGCTTGCGCTTGGCAGTACAGTCATTTTCACAACATTGATTTTTCCTACCCAGGAACATGGACTATCTCTCCATCTGTTTATGTTGTCTTTGATTTATTTCATTAGTGTCTTACAATTTTCTGTGTACAGTTCTTTCGTCTCCTTAGGTGAGTCTATTCCTAGATATTTACTTCTTTTTGTTGCAGTGGTAAATGGGATAGCATCTTTAATTTCTCTTTCTGGTTTTTCATTGTTAGTATACAGAAATATTGATTTTTTATCCTGCAACTTTGTTAAATTCACTGATTAGCTCTAGTGAAATTTATTTTTTAACTGGAGGAAAACTGCTTTACAATGCCATGTTGGTTTCTGCTGTCCAACAATGCCAACCAGCTATAAATACACAGAACGCTGTCCCTCGTGAGCCCCTCTCCCCACACCCCACCCTCCGGGTGTCACAGAGCGCCAGGCGGGGCTCTGTGCTGGACCGCAGCCTCTCACCTGCTCTCTGTGTTAATCTGCATTTTAAGTCTCCGACTACCCCTGCAGATAAAGGGATGGCTGTTTTTCTCATTTGTGAAATGCTTCCCATTCAGGCTGAGGAGGTGTGCCCGTTAACAAGTGTGAGAGCGACGTCAGGTGAGCCGTGCACCCACATCCACACTGACCCTGCCCTCTGCGCCCAGAACTGGATTCCAGCTGGGGGGCTGTGCCAAAGACCCGGCGACACAGGGAGTGCCCCCCAGCCAGGTGCCTCCCCCTGGGCCCACGGCTACCTCTGGGTGCGCCCCGCCTTCCCGCAGGGGAGACACAATACGTCAGATATTTTGTTGAAAACATGGATTTCCACCAGTTGTGTCCTGGAGAAAACCCTGGAGAGGTGAGGGGTGGCAGCGACTTCGGCCATCCCAGAGCTCCTGGCTGCATCCGCAAAACCGCCATGGCCATTTTCTTCAGCAAGTGCTTCCCTGGCACCTCGCGTGGCCAGTGCACAGAGCAGCTCACAGACAGACAGACAGACAGACAGATGGGGGCCCATGGGGAGGCAGCCCCGCCCGAGCTGGCCGAGAGGACGGAGACGGTGCCACTTCAGGGCCGGAGGCAGGCAGGGGACACCGAGGGCATCCTCATGGGCCACTGGGCCCAGCGTGCACAGCCGCTCCAGGCACACCAGCTCCATGCCTCTCAAGCCATGAGAGCTCATGCAACGCCAGGACAGGTGTGGATTCTCGCCCTCGCCCTGGGGGTGTGTACAGGAGAGGAACATACATGTCTCGGCATGCACGCGTGATAATGCACACACATATGTAAGAAGATAGAAATGCCCGTGGCCTCCATACTTACTCTGCCACTCCCTGAAGTGACCCTTGAAAGCTCAGGAGGGTACCGCACACTTGAAGCTGGGTAGTCCCGTCTCAGGGAAGGGAAGGGAGGTGAAAGTCACTCAGTCGTGTCTGACTCTTTGCAACCCCACGGAATATACAGTCCATGGGATTCTCCAGGCCAGACTACTGGAGTGGGTAGCCTTTGCCTTCTCCAGCGGATCTTCCTGACCCAGGAATTAAACTGGGGTCTCCTGCGTTGCAGGTGGATTCTTTTCCAACTGAGCAATGAAGGAAGCCCCACATCTCAGGGAGTGGCGACTTAATCAGTGTTAAACAACTTTGACTCCTAACCCTTAATCGGGCAGCTTCTACGAGAGCAGTTCCCATCGCCAGTGAGCATCAGTCCCCTTGCTCCGGAGGCTGTTAGAACACAGACGGCTGCTGCCGCCCACAGTGCTGACCCAGGAGGGCTGGGGCAGCCTGGAATCGGCACTGCTAGCGGCTCCCCGGCGAGGCGGATGCTCTGGTGCAGCGGCCTCCCCTGGAAGAAGACTGTGGTCCTCCCACCCCAGCAATGGGACACCCTGGCACTGCCGTCCCTGCAGGCAGCACTTCTGCTGAGAACTAATATGAGAGCGAACCTCGGTATCCCAGAGACTGTGTAAGGTCTGCACTGGCAGGGGCTAATTCTGGAGAAAGAAATGATCTTACCTCTCAGCTCTATACGGGGAATCTCTCACGCTGCATGAAAAGCCAACTCAGAGAAAACCTGACTTATAAAACATTAATTGGAAGGCACCTATATTTGCATTTCCAGGGAATTCTTCCTTTTATAAAGTATAGGGACCTCTTCTACTTTTAATAATAGAGATTATCAGGTATTTGAAAGGTTCAGGAACAGAGAAAATGAAGCATTGCCAGTTGGAACCCATGAGCTTGGATCCAGCTGCCGGCTGAATAATTAGTCAGCAAGAAACAGAACTGGACTCCAAAATGGAAAAGCATCTTCGTCCAGGCCTCGGATACAGCTGAGAAACCACCGCCAGCAAGACCCCAAGACGTAGGCACCTGGATTCAAGCCATGGGCCGCCAGCTGCTTCACAGGCGGCCTTCCCCTGACAGCCGGCACCCGCCCTGTAAGCCCCAGGGACCACGGCCGGGGAGGGTCAGTCCCCACAGCCCTGCCCCCATCCTGCCCAGGCTCGAGGCTTCTTGCGGGACAGAGGGAGCTAGAAGGGGCCCCGGGGCCGCGAAGGCACCTCTGATGGAGGCGGCCGGCAGGGACGCGCTGCACACACGCGGTGGCCCATGGACCAGAACATTTGACACCGGGGCATCCTCTGGGCCCGTGGGGAATGGGCCCCACGCGTCACACACCTAAAGGACCATGAGGCCGAACTGAGACCCAAGGAACGAGGACATAGCTCGTGCTTTGCAGTGAGCCTCCGTTAGCTCCCAGTGCACGAAAGGCGAGGGCTAGGGAGCGGCACACCCGAGTCCACGCGCCACCCACGCGACCTCGGCCCGTAGCATTTTACAAACCGCATGTGGCCAAGTGCGCCCAGCAAACGCGCGCGCTCATCTCGGCGACCCTGGTTTGCTCAGAGCTGTCGCCCTCGGCAGACGATCACGATTCCCGTTACCTCGTTTGTCCTGAGAGCAGAGTGCTTTTCTAGATCTCTCTGTACCAAATGCAGACCTTTATAGAGAGGCCTGAGCCTGGGGGAACATTCGAGACTGTATTTGAGGACTGTGCCTTCAAAGCAAAACAAAAGCTTGCGATAGACCATAAGCCGCCTTCATATTAGGCTAGCAGTGAAATCGGGATTGCTAGGTAAGTCCTAAAAACACGTTCTATAGCATGGAGACACACGGTTGTCCATAAACGGATTACCTCAGCTTATTTTTTTTAGCTCTTCAGGCAACAGGGGTGGGTTCAAAATGAGGATTTCAAAGCTTGGTGAGAAAGGCAGGACGAGTAACCAACTCAAAAGGGAGGAGATGGTCTTTCTCGTGGATTCCCTTTTTGGAAATGTTCACGCTGAAAGGACGGTTCCTGACCTGCAGCTGCGAGGGACGACGCTGTGGAGCCAGGGAACATGCCATGCTGGGCTTCACTCACGGCAGCCTGGCGCGGGCCCGGGGGGTGGCCCTGCCCAAGGGCGGGCGTGTGAGGCTCCGGGGGAGCTGCAAGTGTGAAATAAGCGTGTGACCCACTGTTCCCGGCTCTGGTCCCTCCTCCTCTCAACTCCTCACCGCGTGCTCCCTGCCACCAAGCATGTCTCGCCAGCAGGTGCCCCTTCCTGAAATCCCCGCACACGCCCTCTGGGCTGGCGAGTGTGAGGGCAGCTGGGGGAGGGTGGTGGGGCCCCCAGGGCGCTGCCCAGTGTGGCTCACGGTGGGTGCGGGTGCTCAGTTCACAGAGATAAGCCAGCGCCTCCTCTGCTCCTACCGCACGGACATCGACGCGCTCTTCCGCGAGGTGGACCGCTGCCTGGCCGCCAACCGCAGCATTCTGCAGCAGCTGGAGGAACGCTGTGGCCGTGAGCTCTCCGAAGAGGAGTGGGGCGAGATCCAGACCCAGGCAGGCGCTCCAGGCCGGCCCTGCAGTGGGCAGGGAGGGCAGGGGGTGAGCCGGGCAGATCCAGACCCAGGTAGGCGCAGCCAGCCTGCTGGGGGCAGAGGGCCACGCACCGCGTAGAGCGTGCTGGGACCCTCGTCCCCCTCTCTGGGGTGAGGCCAAGGGCCCTGGGTGTGGCATTCTGCTTTGATGAAGGCGTCTAGTGAGCAGGGAAAGCGCCAAGGGCAAAGGCCTCCCCACGTACCACCACCCCGCGCTTCCTGCCAGTCTCAGCCTGCCCACCCCTTGTATCTGAGTTCAGTTCAGTCGCTCACTCATGTCCGACTCTTTGCGACCCCATGAATCGCAGCACGCCAGGCCACCGTGTCCATCACTAACTCCCAGAGTTCACTCAGACTCAACATCCATTGAGTCAGTGATGCCATCCAGCCATCTCATCCTCTGTCGTCCCCTTCTCCTCCTTCCCCCAATCCCTCCCAGCATCAGGGTCTTTTCCAATGAGTCAACTCTTCGCATGAGGTGGCCAAAGTACTGGAGTTTCAGCTTTAGCATCATTCTTTCCAAAGAAATCCCAGGGTTGATCTCCTTTAGA
>SJYF01000810.1:456142-469419 GCA_006410515.1 Procapra przewalskii | reverse complement strand
GAAGAGTCGGACACGACTGAGCAACTGAACTGAACTCAAAGTTAAATGAAAGGGAATGAGAATCAGTTCAAGAACAAACCTAAAGTGCTAATTTTAAAACAAGTGAAAGTTTCAGATCTCCAGTAGAGATCCACCCACTCTCTTCCTAGAGACAATCTCCCGAGATGGGGGCTTCCAGAGTGGCTCTCAATGTCGTGTCCTCACCTGAAAAACTAAGCCTTTCTCTGGTGCTTTGAGGGCTTCCCAGGTGGTGCAGTTGTAAGGAATCTTCTTGCAATGCAGGAGATGTGGGTTTAATCCCTCGGTTGGGAAGACCCTTTGGAGAAGGAAATAGCAACCCAGTCCAGTACTCTTGACTGGAGAACCCCATGGACAGAGGAGCCCAATCGGCTACAGTCCATGGGGGTCACAAAGAGTCAGACACGACTGAGTGACGAACACTGGTGCTTCTGCCTGGGCTTCACTTCTTGCTCCACGCGCCTCAAAGAAAAGAACCAGCGTTTAAAACCCACCTCATGAACAATCCTTCACAACGAAACATTCAACTGAAATCATACCCTCAACTCTCTGCTTTGATTGGTAAACAAGTCTTGATTCTTCCACTTTTCTTCTAATAAAGGAAATAGAAACGCAGAGTGAGTGTGAGGAAATTCTTTTTCTCTGGTTGTGCTGTGTGACATGTGGGGTCTTAGCTCCTGACCAGGGATCAAGCCCACGCCCCCTGAATGGAAGCGCAGTGTCAATCCCTGGACCACCGGAGAAGCCCCGCGAGAGAGATTAACAAGATGGAGACAGGCAGGGCCGCTAGGTGTTGGTACAACAGGGTACAGGTGTCCAGCTCTCAACCCTCGGGTTTGGTGTGCTGTACAGAAAGTGCCCAAGGACTGAAAGGGAAGGACAAGCGCAGGGGGTGGGAGACCAGGACGGGGCGAGGAGGGAGGGAAGGAGCGGGGAGGACAGGCGCGCGCACATGCGCGGATGGGTCCGGCTGTGGGAACAGCCGCGTGCGGAGCTGCGGGAGGCCACGTGGAGGACAGGGCTGCGGCCGCCCGCCCCAGCTCAGGGAGGGCGGCGGGTGAGAGGCGCGGATCGGGGGCAACTGTGTGGGTGAAGCTGACGAGCAATGAGAGACAATCGTAGAACAGCCGGAGAAGGAGAAAAAGAGGGGTGCCCAGAAATGAAGCGAGAGGAGATCCCAGAAGCGGGCTTACAAAGCGCCAGTGCGGCAGAGCGAGTAAGGCAGCAGCAAGACCCACACAGCCAGCGACTCGGAGGCCGCGGAGCCCTGAGCAGGAACAGGCAGCATTCTGGCTTGAAATTCATTTTCAGCTGACTGAATTCTGGTACAAGAAATGAGTCTGAAACCTTTTCCTCTTCTAACTCCTACTGGGTGGACACTGAAGTTAGGAGTCACACAGAGCAATATCCAGGGGAGAATTTTCAATTTTCTGCACAGGGTTGTCTGTGTGTATGTGTACCCAGAAAAAGATTTTAAATAACTATATACATTAAACTGGTTTTTGGAAACTCTGAGGAGGGGACTGGGATTAAAAGTGGTGGTCACAAGGAATTCAAGCCTGAGACCTAATTTTTTATATTAATATCCTTTATAAGTGGAATTTGCTCATGTACATACTTACGAAAAACTAATTTTAAAATAGAACTTCCCACAAAGAAGGAGATAGTCTGTTCCCCGGTCTCAGAGTTGGCCATGTATAGGTGTACTCTTAAGTATTCTCAGCCAGGTTGGGAGGGTCTTGGTTCTCAGTGCAAACTATAACCTTACTGTGGTTTACATTTAAAAAACTACATCTTCCATCTTCCAACTGAATAATCATAACTGAAATGATCTTCATATGAAAAAATATTTTATATCGAATTAAAATTCAAGGTATTTGAATGTATGTCAAGAGCCGGCTACATTCTTTAGAATGTGTGGTCAATACAACCTTCTCTCAGGCAGGAGGGACTCTGAAATAAGAACAGCGTCAGAAGGGCGCGACATGTGGACACTGGGAACGAGAATGACGAGGGAGTGAGCAGTAGTGACTCTCCGAATTCTTTTAGACATTTGACACAGAATGCTCTCTTTACTATTAAAAATCCTAACTAGATATACAAATTTATTGTTCAGTTATAAGACCATTAGTAATCAATCAAAAGTTAGTCACACCACTCATTTATTACTCTCTTCGATATAATAGAATATAATGAAGTCATATACAATTTTTTGCTAAGAAATTTTCAATACAGGGCTTAAGAGTTACTTTGATATGACAGTCATAATTAGGAATATATGCCATGATTTATACTTTTGAGTTCTCATTTCTCGTGTCTAAGGATCGTTTCTTTCTGATTCACACTGGAGAGGGAAAGCTCAGGGTAAAGATTAGTAGTACATTCACAAAATCCAAATAAAGACCTCTCCCTCGAAGGAACACTGTCTAAACATGCTCCCTCCATCAAGGAACAAAAGAGAATAATCCACTCCACCTCCTGCAAGGTGATGGGCTAGAGGGGACCCAGATGAGAAATACATGGAAATACCAAAAACAGATTCCAGCTGACTTGGAAGAAGAAGTCGGGGGTTTTGTTTTAATAGAGTAAGCATCCATATAAATTTAAATATATATCTGCACTTGGGCCTTGAATAACTTAAAATTTACAGAAAGAATTTTGAGATAAAGCCATAACTATAAAAATAATTTCATAATTGAAATTAGTAACAGTATTTCAAAGTCTATTGGTTGTATCTGAGAAAACTTTTCCTGTTAAGAGATTTCAAATAAAGAATAAGGTAAAAACTGTCAATCCCTCAGTTGTTTCTTGATTAAGAATAACAAAGAATATGTCCGTAATCTCACAAAATTTATTCTCACTGCTGCCTTTAAAATATTTTATTATAGAAAAATCTGGACATCTATAGGTAATTTATTAGATTTGACCCTCTTCTATTTTCACTTTGTTAGTCAACCATCTCCTCTAATCATCTTGAGAGTTCATTATATCAAAGAGTAAACTGATTACTAAAAATATGGACATCATAGCCTAAAAAACGTGGGATTCTTCAAAAACTGCACACTATATATAGGCAGCAAGACAGCACTGTGGAAATCACATCCCCTGGCACGGCGTCACTTGTAAAAGGTTCTAAAGAGTTCGAATGAAAAGCACAGATCCTTCATGTTTCCCATGGACAAAACACTATTCTTTCTATTAATTTCATTTGGCTAAGAATACATGGCTAAAATGCTCCTTACAACCTAATGCTTTGTGGTTAAGTGATATGCTTCTAAAATCTACTCAGTGGCAATTTTTAAAATTAGTACAAAATCTTCTCTATTTAAACATAAGAAGCTATTTCAGAGGAATTCTGTAATAAGTCTATCATATCACACCAGGCGTTCAACTCTAAAGCTATATTTTACACTTACGATGCAGCAATAGCAATTGGCAAATTACACTGTTTAAAAAATATTTTAATTTTTGAAGCAAAAATATCATCAAATGAATTATTTATACAGGATTCAAAATATTTCTAATTTACAATTAAAGTTATCATTACTAAAAATGATTAAAATAAGAGAAAAACTGCACTTAAACAGGTAAATGATAATTTCCCTTGTTTCTTGGTTTCTTATTTAACTGAGAATGCTGGCTGAATTCACAGAAGCAAATGAGAGCACCCTAAGGTCAGGACTCCCTTGTGAGAGGCAATGAGAAAGAGCGAAAACTTTCACAGCTTGGAATTCGGTTGTTAAATACATCCTCTATTCTAGTCTTATAAGCTTTTCAGCTAGTAAATCAAAATCCCGTTATACACTAGGATAATATTCATGACAATTCTCTATATTTTATCTTCTTAAAATCAAAGGCTCAATTCTGAAGGGTTAATAGAGGAATGAAAAGTAACTCTCTAGTCTGCATTTCCCGTAAGACTAAAACGAAGCTTTCTCTTTTAGTCTAGAAATGTGCTTTTTCAATACTGTGAAAAGCCTCTATGAATCTGTTTAACGTATTTATTTCTTTTCATCTATTCAGTGCCACTGGGCATAACATGTAATGCAGTGTGTGTTGATATTTTGCAAAGCGCCACATGACTCACTGTACCCTAATACACTCCATTAATCCTGTTTGGACAGCTGGGGCCAGGCGTTTGTTAGCTGCATTTTAATTGTCCCATCTTTCTTTTTCTTCTTTTTATTTATCTCTATGGCAAACTACTCAGGAATTTAATGTGTTGATCTTCAAAAAGCACATTTTGCCATTAATTTGTTTTCTTTGTATTAAAATGGTACTCAGCATGTAATTTTCTTCCATAAAATCAGTATATGTTGCTATTAACAATTAATCTTAAATAACAGTGCACAGTGAATTTCATACATGATAAAATGGTAGGTTGGCTATATCACAGAAATTGCTGCACTTTCATAACACAAATGACAACAGCTACAAATCAACTTACAAAAATGTATTTTTTGGCATTTTCAAGATTAGCACACAATAAGCAGATGTCAAAACAATAACAAGTCCTGTAACGCAAACACAAAGGAAATAAGACCTCTTAAGTAAATGAGCTTTGTGTTAGTCTGTGGAAAAGGCAGTCCCTTTTACACTTACACTTAGATTTCACTTTTTACTGAAATATGGAATTCTCTGTACAAATCATGAAGATCACTATGACGCTTCTACTTTCTTGGCACAGCCTGCATCCCTGTGAGCTATGAGTTTTGAATAAATAATGGAGGCAACATAAGAGCTAAAACAAAAGCAACTCAAAGTTACTTGCAATTTCTGTCATTAGCTAGTTGTTAAGGTTGAATAAAGGGATTTTTAAAAATAATTTATGAACACTGAAGTCAAAATCTAAGACTAGAAAATGGAACAGAACTGCCTAGTGGAAACTGTTGTCTGAAATAATATTTAGCCAGTAACTGAGAATACAGTCTGCTACAGTGCTTCACAAAAGACAAGAACATCAAATGAAGATTTCTTCAGCTGTTTCAAAGACAAAGTGGAAATGTTTTACTTTTAAAAGATGACCAAAGTATTCTTGTACATCGAAAAATTAAGAAAACTATATGAATGACAGGCAAGTAAACACTACTAAAGTATACCCTTTAAGTCAGTGCGGGTGCGTCAGTGCTCTCAAATGCCGCACTGCTTTCAAGTCTATGCCCTGGACATAAAAGCAGCTTAAAGTACGTCTTACAGATTATCAGTTTTTTTAACCACATACTAAATTATACATTTTCTAAAATATTTCATGTGGGAAAAATTAATTTAATATTTTCTAGACATTAAACATTGTTTTATTTAAAGCAAAAACAAAAACAGTTTCCTCACTAGAAGACTCAAAAGTTTAACCAGTCAGTGAAAAAAAATAAAGACTACTGTTTGGAAAGGAATATTTCTAAGCATTTGGAAAAAATCAATGGTCTTTATTTGATAAAAGTTCTTGTTTTGGTACAACCCTGTATACAAATAAATTATAGAAGCAAAGGTATAAAATAACGTGGGAGGAAAGAATATATTTCAAAGAGTGATCTTTTGGGAAAAGTTTAGAAGTATAAAAAGTTTAGAAAAGATACTTGAAAAGGTACAGACTTTACGTGAAAAGTTCTCATTTAAACTTACCCAGTGTTCTTGACATCACAGGCAGCGCAGAGCTCAAAACCAAGATTGACACACAATTCCCAATGATCTGTTATGAGAAATCAGGAAGAATATTGGAAAGCTACACAGTACACGCTTAAGTAAAATCCACTCACATACTGGCAAGTTACTGTACATTCTAGTTACCTATGGTAGTTTGCTAACTTCTTAATGATACTATTCAATACAGAAAATAAAGAGAACCAGAAAGTTTTTCTACAAGCATTTAAAGTTCTATTGGTAAGTTCTAGAAGGTATTTACAGTACCTGACACAAAGAGAAAATTGCATTTTACATTACTGACAGAGGTTGCTGATTTCAAAAAGAATCACCTTTTAAAGCCAAGACTACTGCTCAAGATATATAATATCTACTTCTAATGTAAACTAAGATTTAAAGCCAAAAAACTAGAAATCTAAAACACCTAAATTCTAGCTATTCTATTTTAATATATCCTATGCTTATTCTTTCATATAAATAAAAGCTGCCAAAAGCACAGATTAGTACTTATGTTTACTTATGCTAAATATCTCAAGAAGCTATAACATTTTAAATAGACAGATAAAGATATGTAAAAATAATATCTTCCCTTTAGAATATGCTGAAAATAAGGAAAATCTGATAAAAAGAAAAGAAGCCAGCCGCTCCTGTGATTCTTCATTGTCAGCCTGTGGGAATATTTTACAAATGCAGTCTCTAAATAAGATAACAGCCTTTGTTACTCAGAAGCCAACGACATATTGTAGAAAGTCAAATTAGCCTCAGACTACACAATGTTTCTGAACGGAACTCTTCCGTCCTTCCGTCTTGCTTTAATTATTCAAATCTGAAATGCTTCGTCTCCACTACTTGTGGCAACTAAGTTGTTCAGACTTCAAGCAAGCTCCCTGAAGTACAGCCAGCGCGATCAAAGCTACTCCTTAGCAGTACGTTTTCTTTGCAGGAAAAAAGGGTCCTTTCAGGAGCCTTCCGTAGCTGGTTAACAAGCTCTGCAGTTCTCTGCATTTACAAGTGAATGGACACCATCCAAATTAAACAGAGCACATCCTTTTCCCACTCACTCAGCATTTGAAAATCTTCCAGTGTGTGTTTACGCAACTTACAAACAAATACCTAGAACCGCAAATGAACCATTCAGGGCGATCACTAAGTAGAACAGTCCGTTTGTCCTGGAAGGCAAGAGAGGGGCACAGCCACCTCAGGCTTCAAAGCGCCTTACCTTTGTCATGGTTGTGTCATCCTTCTTGGGAATGAAATTTCCAAAGAGTCGGAGGCTGTAGAAACCGACGACAGAGGACACCATAAGATAGCTGGAGAGTCAAGGAAAAACTCTCCAAAGAATGCTTCCTCGAGCTCTCAACAGGCCCGAAGGAAAGCAAAACAAAACGCCCCTTGGAGCGCTTGAGGAAGACTCGACTTGCCTTTCTTCCAGGAAAGTGTCTTAGTAAAATACCACTGTCCCAGAAAACTCGTTAACAGACAAACTTCAGGTAAAGAAAGGATACAAAATCAAAATGATTTCAAGTGCAGCTCCCACAAAACCAAAAGCAGAAAGAGAAGCATTTCCTATCCCAGGCCCCTGGAGGGGGAAAAACACTTTTCAGAATCCAGTGACACTATTCCGTTTGGTTTCCCTAAAATTGCTGTTTCATGAATATAGGACAGCTGACATTAGAAATGTTTGATACCCTGGGATAACATCTAGACTTTCAAAGGAGAATAAAACACGGCGTGAGGCTGAATTCACCAACGGAACCAGCCACATGTTAACACTCAACAAGCTCAGACATTTGTTTCATCTCAAATACAAGTCACTTATCAAAATGACATGACTATGTGTGTGCGCACGTGTGTGTGCATGTGTGTGCACACATGTTTAGTTGTGTCCAACTCTTTATGACCCCATGGAACTTCCTAGATGAGAATCTAGACTGGAGTGGACTGCCATTTCCTCCTCCAGGGGATCCTGCTGAACCAGGGATTCAACCCGCTCTCCCAAGTCTCTCCTGCATTGGCAGGTAGATTCTTTATCTGTGTTTATTGTTAAATCCTAAATACTCTTGGGGGAAAAAATCTTTAAATATAATAGTACAGTAAGAATAGAACATGTAATTGTCTGAACCCTGAGGCAACATATAAAAAGTATACAATTAAAGTACATCAGGAGTAAGCTAAGCAACGGGAGACAGTGAATGCACACATCCTGTTGCTGCTCTTGAAAGTTTCATCTCTCTAAGGAATTCAGGGATTTATTTAATTAACACAGATTTTTCAAATGCAATGCTGCACGTTGCTTCCTAAACATTATATCTATTCGCAAAATCTACCTTTACCTGGAACTTAACAAAACAAGCAAGAAAAGCAGTATTTATTAAAAAGGCCAGAAAGGCAAAAAATCATTTCCTACTGAAGTAGGGACAATTTTTTCTAAGCTTACTAATCAAAGCAACTCTCTGAATACGAACTACTATTCTGGTATCAGCTTCAATGACATGTAACAGATATATGAGGATAATTAGGAATATAAAGTCAGCCTAATGAAAAAAACAAAAACAATAAATAACATTATACATATTATTTATACAACTTAATTTAGGCATACAGAAGTGAGAACAGTCATTGAAAATTCATAGATAAATAAGGTAAGGGACAAATAATTTGTCAACTTTTGTCAATCTTTTGAAGAAAAATAAATACTGCTAATAGAAATCTTATTAACTCGGATGGAAAACACCTTGGAAACATTCTCTGTCTCAAGAGAAGGCCTACAGGCAGGATTAAGATGCTCTGATTTCATCACACAATCATAAACAGAGCCTACCACGTGTATGTCCCTGTCTACCACGCACGAAGGGAATGGTACAAAAGTGTGTCATGGGGCTCGGCCCTTACCCAGTGTGCACCACATGAAACTGGGTTAAAAAGCAGCCAGAGGTGAACACGGTAGGGGACTCCCTGCTCGATCACTGGACCTGTGTCTAAACAGTGACGAGGACGAGGCTGTGGGTGTTAGAGGGCTGCTCCCTGTTGCTGTTGGTTGGTGGATCGGGAGCCTGGAGCAAGCTGGGAGGCTCCAGCAGTGAGAGGTGGCCAGGCGCTGAAGGGGCTGGGGACAGGGAGGTAAACGGAAAATGCTGCCCAAAGAGTTTGCTTCTGCATCTTGGACTGAAGGAAAGGAATTAAGATAAATGTTGGCTTTCTTCTATGAGACAAAAGTGGGTCATGTGGTACAGAGAAAAGTGGCGTGTAGGGAAGCAAAGTCTGTTACCCCAAAAGGCATCTCTCTGGCAAGGGTCACTTCAGGCTGATTGTTCTTAAGAAACAGAAGACAGCTGGCCTTCCACTTTAGCCCACCTCCGCTTCACCCCTCAGCTGCCTTAAAGTGTGTGGACAGAGGCCCTGGTCCACGACAAGCACCATCGCCAGGCCCTCCAGGTCAGGGATGAGTGTGGTCCCAGGACCCTGGCAGGACCTGGAGACCAAAGTCTGTTCTGGGTCCAGTTGTTTACCAAATGGCTGCTTCTCCATCTCCAGGAGAACTGCCTTCATTCCCCCCAAAGTCCCAAGCCCCTACCCTCTTCTTCTCTAAGATGGAATATAAGCCTCAGTTGCCCAACTTGTCCTGGGGTCTCATTATTCTTACAGCACTCCCTTATACACATAACTGAATAGTTTTCTTCTGTTAATCTGTCTCATTTCAATTTAATTCTTAGACCAGACAGAAATCCTAGAAAGGGTTAAGAAAAATTTTTCCCCCCAAAGAATGAAAAGTCTGGAAAAGTTTTGAAGTCATTTCTACAGGGAAATGGCAAAGGTGCTAACTTCAAAAAGGATAATAAAATGTCAAAACGTAAAGGCTACTTTAAGTATCCAAAGGTTTATAAAGACACCTAGAAAAAGAAAGACTTATATGAGTATTTAGTGGGAACTACTTTCCATATGGAAAATATATATAAATAGACTAACTTCTGGAATAAAATCATTAATTTTTTAAAGAGAAAAAATTAAGTCAATTTGTGAAAAGATGTACATCTGACCCCCTCCAGCAACTACACATTTTGATTCAAGTTCACACAGTGTCTAACTCTTCTGAAGCATGAGTCCTTACAGCCATATTTGGATCTTCTGCAAATTCAATGAATCCATCTAACAAACTCTCAGTTCAGTTCAGGCGCTCAGTCGTGTCCGACTCTTTGTGACCCCATGGACTGCAGCGCGCCAGGCATCCCTGTCCATCACCAACTCCCAGCGCTTACTCAAACTCTTGTCCACAGACTCAATGATGCCATCCAATCATCTCAACATAAACTTTTTATATTTCACTATTTCACAGAATATACATTTTCTTAAAGAATCACAAATATAATTTCAGTAAAACAAAGATAAAGTCTAATAAAAAGTATAAAAGGAAACTCTGATACGTGATACAAGGCACAGACAATCTAAAATAAGCAATTAGAAACAAAAAAACACAGTCTATAAGCACTGTTTGTGAAAGCTCTCGCATAAAGCAGTTCATACAGCTTGAAGTGCATATGTACATGAAGGCGGGTGCTTTCATCCACCTGTTGGAAACATTAAGGGCAGACACGGATACTTCATCAAAAGAAAGATAGTAAGTGCTTTACTTTACCCTTGTTCCCTTTGGCATTGCTGTTTCATCGACCAACAGGCAAAGAATATTACAAGCCACCAAGAGGACAGAAATGGACTACAACAGAAAAAGTAAGCCATCAGTTCTGAATCTCAAAGACATTTTGCCTATATACATATATTAAAATCTCAGTAACCAACCAAATGTATGCCTCAAAACAGAGGAAAAGCAGTAATGCCAAAATTCTACATATAAACCTGAACTAATGAGGCCATAAAAATTTCAGAATAAATTCTCAAAAATTCTGCAAAGTACTGTAATCTCAAAGCTTAAGACAAAAGCTAGTAACATAGGTCCATTTGTTAATCAATTTCACCAAATAGAAAGCCCCAACTACACATACTTAACAGATGGTTAAAGTGTTATCAGAACGAATGCAGTAATCTTCATGCCCTATCACAGAGCTTGAGCCGGGCATCAGCAACACCAGGTCTCTTCCTAATTTTCAATTGAAACAAAAGAATGAACTTCCTGCTTTTATGAGGAAACAGATAATCTTGAGAACTTTTAAAAAATTCCCCTTAATTTTAATTCTTGCTCTATTGAGTTTTTACCAAAAAAAAAAAAAAATAGCATACATGGATTTTAAGCCTGTTGACAGAAAACCAGTTTACCTGAAAACATTTAGCTAGAGGAACTGCCATACACAGATGCTAAAGTAAGCAGAAAATAATTTGCTCTATTTGACAGCAAATCAACCCTCACCGTCTCGATGAGGAGAAGAACCATCACGGCAGGGTACACCAGGTTCCTCTCCCACGCTGAGGCCTTCTTGCGCCTCTCTGTTAGGAGAAAGACAAGACAGAACAGATGTTTCAGCAACTCCTAAAAGTTCTCTCCAGACTTACATTTTCGTTCCCTACTGCTACAACCAGTATGTACATTTTTACATAAATATTTCCCTAAAGCCATAATTGTTTTTAATTTTCTTCCACAAACTACTTTTAAAATCAGTTTGCTACATTAAATACAGCTCAGTCCTATGATGCTCAGATCTTAACACTGCTAAGTGAAGTGAAAGTTGCTCAGTCATGTCCGACTCTTTACAACTCCATGGACTGTAGCCTGCCAGGCTCCTCTGTCCATGCAATTCTCCAGGCCAGAACACTGGAGTGGGTTACTGTTTTCTTCTCTAGAGGCATCTTCCCAACCCAGGGATCGAGCCCAGGTCTCCTGCATGGCAGGCAGATTCTTTACTGTCTGAACCACCAGGGAATGCTGCAAGACATTTCAGTTATTAATGAAATATATTGTGGATATACAGCTTACTCCTGAAAATACAGCTATCTCTGTATTTTTTTTGATTTACATGTTTACATACTGTTAGTTTGACACACTGGCAGAGATTCGGAGTACCAGGTAACGTGGGTAAGAATCCCCTCTAATCCCACAACTAAAGACAAACACTCCCGGTTTTCTAAAGGCTTGAAGCATAACTCTAGTGACTAAGTCTCCCTTGTATCACCCCAATCCTTATCCCACAACTGGAAAAGCTGGATCAGTTAATTTTTTAAAAATCAGTGTGTGTGAAGATATCCGAGAGCTGCCATGATGACGGAAGCTGAGGGCCATTCTCTGCCAGGTGAGCTGACGGGGGCCTCAGTGCACACCATGCTCCCTTGCACAGCGCTTTCCAAACAGACCCACAACGCTGGGGAATAACACAGACACTGAGGGCAAAGCTTCCAGCACGCTCAACAGAGCCAGCGAGACACAAGGAGGGCTGGGAGCTACCAAGATGGCCAGAATTTGAGAGGCTGTGCTCACGGGGAAAGGAGAGAGCAAAAATACTCAGCTACTTTCCCCTTCCAGGCATCAGCAGCTCAGAGGCTGAGAAGAGGAACCAACGGGGCAGAAGGAGGCAGAGAAGCCCGGCGCTGCCTCTGTCAGGCTAACGCTGCGTGAAGAAGATGCGGCCAGAGTCAACGACAGAACAAGCAGGCTTTCAGCTGGACCAAGGACAAGCTGCAGCCGAGGAGGAGGACAAACTGGAAACAGACAAGCCCTCACCAAGACCGGAGCCCAGTCTCAAACGGCGTTGAGCCCAGACAGACTAGACTGACCTGTCCGCACCCTAACCGCCCCTATTCCAGCTCTAACCAGAAGTGGAAGCCAACCCTCTAGTAAGAACAGAGCACCATGCCGAGTCTTGACAGCTTCCTACGAGAAACGCCACCAGGAGGTGGGACAGAGAGAAGGAAGGCGGCCGAGACAGACTTCCAGCAGCTCCTGACGCTGGGCACAGAAGAGAGCAGCTTCACAGCAGCTGCCAGCAGCCGACATGCTCAACACTGTGCGGCAAAACGGGGAATGCCACAGCCTGGACCAGGACAGACGGCCGGATGGAAACCCTAGAACTGAAAACCACTGTGACTGCATTTCAGGGTTCAACAGATAGTTCTGACAACAGTTGTAACATGGCTGAAAAGAGTGAAATGGAAGACAGATCAGCAGAAAATATCAGACCAAAGCACATAAATTAGAAAGGAGAGAAAACAGAAAAATTTAAGAGTGAAAAGGTCCAGCATACTGTAACTGAAGTCTGGGGATATAAAAGAAAAGGGACAGCTGCAGTATCTGATGAGACAATGACCAGCAACTGCCCAAGGGGATGAAAGACATTAAGCCACATACTCGCGAAATGCCCCAGACCTCAGGAAGGACAAATACAAAGAGAAAAAGGCACTGAAAGGTAAGAAGAACAGAAGATTACTTATCAGAAATAATACAAGTAAAAGATAGTGGAGTGACATATTTGAGCATCGTCATCTATGAAAACTCATTTTGTACACATACAAAGCAACAACTAAAAAAGTGAATAAATCCATGTTCATCCTTCCTCCAAACTAAAAGACATTCTTTATTAATGGTTTTAGACAGACTGAAAGCTTGTAACACAGAGATTTCATAACTTTTAAAAGTATTACAGACTACAGTAAAGTCTTTAATAAGAAACAAAGTCCAATAC
>SJYF01000810.1:428620-456127 GCA_006410515.1 Procapra przewalskii | reverse complement strand
AAGTCGAGGAAAAAAGGAAAAAAAAGTACAATACCTAATTTTTTCTTCAGAATCTTTACATTTTCAAGTTCTTGTTCCAACTCTGTTACATTATATTCCACTGATGAAGAGAGTCCTGGTGAAAGCAAGCACACTTTAGAAGTGGAACGGCAGAGCCCAGAACAGGCAGCCTTCATGGTTAATGAAAATACAAAAAACACGTTGCCAATCCTGATTACTGATAATGAAAACAAAGGCTGCTGTGATTCACAGAGACATACATCCACTTCTGTACCCTGAGAAACTTCCAAGTTCTTGCTGATTAGACACTACAGGATTCCTAGAAAATGTCTTCTCTGGTAAAACTCTTATTTGATCTATTATTAATTTTTTAATTAATTACAAAAGTGTCACATGCTTGTAATAAAAAGTGAAAGAAGATCAAAATTGCCTCCTTATCATCCCACATCCCGAACAGGACAATTTGCCAGCAGCTTGGGTGAGGCTTTCTCCATCTGCAAGTACATACTCACAGATACATATTTCATCATATTCATAGTCTTCACTATATATTTTATAATAGGGAAAATCAGACATTATTTCACCACCTGCTTTCCTAGTTAATGTTATGTCCATGCTGACAAATAGGCCCAACTTAACAGCTAAATAAATACTTGAGTATGGACATACATCAATTTCATCCAGAATTATTCTGTTTATGAATATTCAGGTTTTCCTCAATTTTTTTTGCCACTACAAACATTCTACTAGGCACATACAGCACATTCTGGTTTTATTATTTCTATAGGACAGATTCTCAAAATTTAGACTGCAGAGTCAAACAATATGAGCATTTACAGTTTTAAAAGATAAAGGTTACTTTCCCCTCAAATGTTGTGATTATAATAAATTATTGTAATGATTTATATTTCTAGCAACACTTCATTGTAACACGTCTGATATCAGATGATTTGGCCCAACTGTAGGCTACCGTAAGCGCAAATGAGCACGGTGCTCTGAGCGCCCATTTTAGGTAGGCCAGGCTAAACCGTGCTTGGTAGGTTAGGGATTTTCAACTTATGATGGGTTTATCAGGAGGTAACCCATCATAAATCGAGATCTGTGCTTTCCGGTCTTCCCAGCAGTGGATGCTGTGACTCCTGAAGTCCCGCCAGGATGAAGGGCGCATGCTGTTTCCCTGGTGTTCCTTTAACGTGCATGCCCTATTCGTGTTTCCTGCTGATTCTCCAGTGCTTTGTACAGTTCCACGCGTGTGTGCGCAGTCGCTCAGTCATGTCCAACTCTTTGCAGCCTTATGGACTGCAGTCCGCCAGGCTCCTCTGTCCATGGGATTTTCCCTGTAAGAATACTGGGGTAGGTTGCCATTTCCTTCTCCAGGGGATCTTCCCAACCCAAGGACTGCACCTACATCTCCTGTGTTGGCAGGTAGATTCTTTATCACTGAAACACTTGGGAAACTCATTTCTATTTTATTCACTAAATTCTGAAATGAGCAAACTAACAACCCCCCCCACATCTGTACTTTGGTTGACTAGCTTTTTCTCAATTTTTAAGACTTTTTTTCATTATGTATTTGCTAAGATTTGGGGGCTCCTATAAAACTGTAGCATGTCCCTCATAAATCCCACCTTTTATCATTACATCATGACCCCCACTGTCTTTAATGCTTTTCTTTATATTCATCTCCGCCTTTCAGACATCATATTGATAATTCTGATTAGATCAATATTCAATGTGTACATCATTGCAATACAAATTTTACCCACTGCTTACCCATGTAATATACTACCACTAGCTTTCCTTTCTTCCAAAACATTCTTTTTTACTTCCAGAATTAATCTTTTTTTTTTCCATTTGGTTAGCTTTTTATGCACTTACCACTTATGAAAAGCTAAAGTTTACTCCCAAATGTCTTTATTTCCTCCAGTAGCTTGCAAAGAAAGATGAATGGGAGGTAATTTTTTTGAAACTATCCAAGTTAATACTAAAATTTGGTTAAACATAAATTACTTTTTCATTTAAAAAATATAACTGAGGAATGACAAGGAGTGTAACTTATAGAGACTTAAACTCTCATCTTCTGTAGTAGTCAAGTAATAGTTAATGCAGAAAAATCAAGAAATTGCAAGCGAGCCTTTTCCTTTAGTGTTTACAGATTTATTATTATTTATTGCTAAGTCGCTTCAGTCATGTCCAACTCTGTGTGACCCCACAGACAGCAGCACACCAGGCTCCCCCGTCCCTGGGATTCTCCAGGCAAGAACACCGGAGTGGGTTGCCATTTCCTTCTCCAATGCATGAAAGTGAAAAGTGAAAGTGAAGACGCTCAGTCATGTCCGACTCTTGGCAACCCCATGGACTGCAGCCCACCAAGCTCCTCTGTCCATGGGATTTTCCAGGCAAGAGCACTGGAGTGGGGTGCCATTGCCTTCTCCATTATTATTTATTAGCCAGGTGAAAACCACTTATCCATCACAACTGTGATGCCATTGCTCCACCGTCTGCCAGCTCCCAGTGACAGCTCTGAGCAGTGTGAAGCTCTTCCTCCTGCTGGGCCTGAGTGTGAGCTGCTTCTCATTTCCCCCAGAGAACAGGTGGGCCCTTGCCCAGGTGTCGGGAGTCACTCTTGCGCCCCAGGCTGGGCCCTGGGTGAGCACTTCCAATCCCCGAGCTCCTGTCCTTTAGGACATCTGCTTGGCGTTGTCGCCTCCTCCATCTCACTTTCTCTGCTCTCCCCACTTGGAATTCCTATTAGTTGGATGTTAGATGTCCTGAACTGGTTCTCTAATATTCTAACTACCCCTTATTTTTGCCCATTTTGACCCATCTTCTTTATCTTCCTTTAGACATATTACCATTTCTAAATTCAAGGAGCCCTTTCTTTCGCCAGCTGTTCCACTTTTACGGAATTCTGGCCTTTCTCGAGGACGCAGGCCCAGGCTCTCACAGAGCGCTGACGACAGGTTCACTTGTGTGCACTCTCATCCTGTGCACGCTCTGTGCTCCCCAGCATCCTCTGCTGTGGGTTTGCTTGGCTCCTACCTTCCTGGGAGAAGTCTTCCTCTTAAGTCTGGGGAGTCGGAGTTGCTGGCTCATGCTTAGGAGGGAGCATTGAAAGGATAATTTCAGGGTAACTGAAACTCTGCAATTGCAGCGAGACTTCCTGCTGGGCACTCCAGCGGGCTCTTCATGGGCACCCAACTGCTAGGAGCCTGGGAGGCTCTCCTGGACAGACGGAGTCCCCAGAGAAGACTCCTCTGATCTCCTTCTCGGGGTTTTAGAGCTCAGCTGTCCCAGCGAAGAGAGCCGGGGGCCCAGGCATTTAGTTTGTAAGAACTCATCCATCCACCACTCCCTCGACCCATGCCCAGGCCACAGGTTTCCTTTCTCTGGAAAGTAACTCCCTCTACTGCTGGGGTGGGGAAGAGGCAGTGGTCTGAGACCCTGGATAGAGGGGAGAGATGGGGGATCAAACTCGTCCATGAGCAGGCTTCTCAGCCAGTCCTCCTTGTCTTCATTCGTCCCATTCAGCCCCACTTTGGCAGGTGTCTGCTGCTGCCACTTCAGGGACTTTCAGGGGTTGGGGTGTTAATCAAGGACAGATGGTGCAGGATTCAGCTTCCTTGGGTCTGCTGAATTAGTCGCTTCTAAAATTCTCTCAGGTCTACTAAATTTCAAAACATTTGTGCGGCCTTCTCTGCTCAAGTTCTCCTTCTTTTAGGTCTGTGCTTGTCTGAAAACTCACCTCAAAAATAAGGAGACAGTTTCATGTAACTGGAAGTTTGCACACAGAGCGGGCTGCAAGGCAGGTGTTCCTAGCAGCAGATCAGTGACACCCAGGCCCTGAGCCCCGCTGCCCACAAGCTGGCTTGTGGCCGAGAGTGATGCCCTCCCCCCTTTCACGCAATTTCATGATTCCTGTTTATTTTAGTTTGCTTACCATTTCTTCTTTCCCCAGCAAGTGGAATTTCTGTTTATTCTTTTCCCTTGTGTTAATTTGACCCTTCAGTGGTTACTTTCTCATTCTGAGCACACAGACTTAAGACTTATATTTGTTTCAACATAAAACCCCACAGGGAAACCTTACTAGGTAACTGATCCCCCACCAAGGTGAAATTTCACAGTGCTTTCTAGAAACCATTCTCTCACTGCTTCCCACCTACCCCTCCTAAACCATGGTTTGTGTTGAGGTAGTTTTAAAAATACTTAGTTTAAGATTATTACTACATTCTTCCATTGGTATGGAGCTACCATATCCTTAATGGCTAGAATAGTACCTAGTCACTAACTATACAAATAAAATGAATAAATAAATGAATGCCTTTTTCTGTCCTAATAGGTGCATGACATCTTTAGAAATGCATGAATTTTTAACTGCTATATTCCCTGCACCCTTACGACTCCAGAGTACTCAATAATCCTTAACAGGTGACACATGGTAAGTTTAATTCTTCTCTCTTTCTTTGTAAGTGACTCTTATATGTGAAAGCCAGTAAACCTTTTTCTATTATCATTATCATTATTTTTAGAATTCATGAATCTAATAGGATAACTGGATCTTTTCAATTTCTTGCTATAATCTTACCTAGGACTCTCCGACCTTTCTGATGTACACTCAACCTTTTCCTCAGCTCACTGACTATTTCTTCTATTACTTATTTGCTTTTTTCCTAGTTGTTCTTCCTCCCTCTGGATGCTACTTAGATGAGCTATATTAGCTCTGTAGTTCACGTCTATTATTTCATTACTGATTTCCTCCTCTCTGCACTTTCCTTTCTCTCACTGGATTCTACCAGATGACCGATTCCGTTTTCAGAAGGACTGTATCATTCTTCCACTGCCGCTGTAACAAACTACCATAAACTCAGTGAATTGAAGCAGCACAGACGTCTTGCCTTCCCTTCCAGTGGCGGGGCAGGACTGCTCCCTCTGCAGACTCCAGGGAGAACCGGCTGCTGGAGGCGGCCGGCCCTCCTGGGCTCGGGGGCCTTTCCTCAGGCCAGTCCACCCTCTGCTTCTGTGCCACGGCCCCTTCTGTGGCCTCCTGCCTCGTCGCTCACTCCTCACGCTGCTATGACGACACGGTGCCTGCCCACCAGACCACCCAGGGTAATCGCAACCCCTCATAAGGAGACGTGCGCACAGGCTCCGGAGCGGAGGACCTGGCCGCTTCCGTGAGACCCTGTTCTATCACAAGGACGACCTCATCTCTCGTCTACTAAATTTTAAAACTTGTCCCCACATTCTGGGCAGTCTTTTTTTCTGCTCTAGTGATATCTCTTTGATAACCTGCACTGTTCTGGGGGCCTGAGTACGAATTCTCCTTCGTTTCTCCCAACAGCTGACTCCAATCAGAGGCACGGCCTCCAGATGCTCACCTTGGCCCTCACGCTCAGCCCTGAGCAAACACCACGTCCAGACCTGCTGCCCTTGCTCCCTCACTCCTCTCCGGGCAAACCGGCCCTCAACCAGTGACGGACATCTGCAGGGCCAGTAACTGCAGTTCTTGGGGACTAGGGATGAACTGGCCAGAAATACCGACTCAGGAGGAGGAAGTCTCAGTGCTCTGGCGTCTCTCAGGGTACAAACAGCACTCCTTTCTTAAAGGGAGAGACTCGAGAGAGGGTGCAGGCCAATGACACAGGCAGCGCGGCGCTAAGCCCTCCTGTGGAACCGGAAGCTCCCATCTTACCTGGGCTTCTAGGAGAGGGAAGGACCATCCGGCTGCACTTCCATTCTCACCGCTGCCCATCACTAAAGAGACAGAAATCCAATCCTCTCCCCTTTGCAGAACCTGAGGTCTTGAAAGCGCTAAAACGTTAAACACTGTTTCCAGAACTCAGAACTCGTGAGTTTTTTGCTTCCCAGTATACAGGTGATTAGAGAACGGGGATAAAGATGGTAGAGAGTATTCAGGTAGCGTGCGCCCAAACTACGACACTGCTGCTGCAGATCCAGAGCTTCTGGCAGCCACAGCAAACGACAGACGCTCAAGTTACAGAATTAACGGACACTTCTGTATAACAAAGAGATTTGCAGCATTGTAAGATTTTCAAGTATCTCCAAGGAGAAGGCGATGGCACCCCACTGCAGTACTCTTGCCTGGAAAATCCCATGGACGGAGGAGCCTGGTGGGCTGCACTCCATGGGGTCACTAGGAGTCAGACATGACTGAGCGACTTTCCTTTCACTTTTCCCTTTCATGCACTAGAGAAGGAAATGGCAACCCACTCCAGTGTTCTTGCCTGGAGAATCCCAGGGACAGGGGAGGCTGGTGGGCTGCCGTCTATGGGGTCGCACAGAGTTGGATACGACTGAAGTGACTTAGCAGCAAGTTATCTTCAAATTTAATAGTCTTAGAGGTAAGAACATTTTACTTTTTGTTCCATTTCTTTATAAATTATATCGTATGCATCTGTAGCTAATGCTCATTTAACTTCTACACCTAATAAATTACAAATACAATCCCAAACTATGTTTCATCCGCTATGCTTGTAAAGAAAAGCATAATTCCAGTAACCAGTTCACTGCTAGAAATAATAATCTGATGACTATTCAGAATTTTGAAACGGAATCAGAGTAGACAGTATTCCCGCTGTTAATGTAAAATTAAAAGACATAAATGCCTACTTTGTAGGTGTGATATCTAAAAAGCTCAGTACAGATGTCCAAGCCAATCAAAGTTTTCAAAGGAAAATAACTAAAGTGATGTTTCTGTAACAGTTTTTATTTTTTGATGACACAATGCTAGGCACACAATAGGTAGTTTAATAAACACTGAGTGACCTGCACACTAAAATCAAGATTACATTCTTATTGTCCTTAAAAGAAATTATGGTTTTACTAAATGACTAGATTTTCGTCTGGAATAACACAAGTTTCAAAGACATCACCACTGTTTACTGTATATCTCATTACCTACGTGAGAAAAGTAAGCTTGTCTGGGCAGAATATTCCAGTATAAAAGGAAATGATGGCTCTTATAAGGAATCATGACACACCAGAAACAAGTACTGGAATGTTCTATAAATTTAAATTATACCAACAAAATCATTAAAATATCCTAAAGAACTATATTATCATTACTTTATTTCAAAATGAAACTAAAATGTTCAATGTCAGCATTGTCTAGTCAATAAGTCAAATTGGTAGACAAAACCTGTTTGGACTAGTCATGAAAAATAAAAAGGGATTCTCCAAGAAAACCACAAAGCAGCTCATTTAAGGTCAATTTAACGGTATTATTCTGTTTTCCTTCCAGCTTCAACATAAGACTTCACTACCTCAAAGGGAGTCGTAAGAGTATCTATTTGCACTCCCCCTAGGTGATTGGCAGCTCACCACCAATTAGTTCAAAATTACACTGTTACCAGCATGCAATAAAAACAACACCTTTCATCTTTCTTACACAGGTAAGAATAGCTTCAGAGCCAATAACTTTGATCAAATGAGTATTTTTGATCCTGCCCCACCCGTCTCTTTGGATTCAGGAAAACTAATAGCTGAAGGCAATTTTTCCCAGCTTTATTCTTAAGCTGAAAAACTAGTGTGGCATTGAAAATATTTTCCTCCCAAGATAACAGAATTTCCCAAAGTCCAGCATTCAACAATTAGGCTGTCTTCACACCTTTTCTTAATATGTAAGAGAGCCTTAACGGCCACGTATTCATATATTAAAGGGCAGACACTATTTACTGTACAATATATAACGCTGCATTTCTAAAAACCAATATAAATCTCCAAATGCTTATGTAAATAACCCAAAGAATATGAAGCAACAGAACGATCTCCCTGAACAAATCAGGGCCCTAAACAATCCAGGGCCCTAAACTTAGCCTCTAATGATCACTACTCAAAAACAGACGCCTCCAGTATATGTTGCTTCATTTAACGTTCAAAGTTAGTGTACAGACAAAAGAAAGCTCGTTATAATCTCTATTATCTAAGCAATTCTTTAAATTTTTGATTATATTTAGTACTTTGAACTGACCAAAGTTATCTCTGTCACCAAGAATGTGAGGTCACTCAAATACTTTTCATTATTCCTAGTCACTTAGACAAACGAGTTTGTTGTTAAAACCCAAGACTCCTAATAATTCATAGAATGAAGTCTCCATCCCCTAAGCAAACACCAATTACTATGCACCATAAAGCCACTGGTGATTAGACAGACCCCACAAAGCTTTTGAAAACTGAAGCCTGGACATGCAGTCTCTGAAACACCCACCTGGGCATGGACAAACACCACCACCATCTCCAGAGGAGACAGACTAGTCACACACTCAGCCACTCTGCTTCCATTTCTATCCATTCGCAATGCTAACATTTGTTAGAATGGTTTGTTTACTTCTGACATATGCACAAAAATATGGCTAGTCACTGAACCAAGTAATTTGAGGTTTTTTCACAGGCAATATGCAGAATATTAAACAGCTTCAGGAACATTACATGAAACTGCGTCCAATGCAAGGGTTGGCGCTTTTTTTCCTACTTTAGCTACAGCGTAGCGGTGCACCTCAAGCCAGATACGGCGCTAAGATCCCTTTACCCGTCACTCTTGGGAACACCGTCACAGCCTGGGTGCGGTTACACAAGCAGCTCATGCACAGTGAACTCATCTCCTGCTGGCAAATCTAGATTGTCTGCACAGCGCAATCTCTCTCTCTCAGCTTCAGAGAAAACATGCTTGACTCTTGAAGTATTCCAAACTATTCTCCACCTACTGGTACTGTATCTCTTCAGTTACCTCGTTCCATCCCTTCCTCATCTCACTATTTGGGCCATATTTTATTGTCATGGAAGTGATTCTATGGCCCAAGAAGCTGAATAAGTTGTAACAAGATGTCTCCTACAGTTTCAGACCCTTGGACCCAAATGTCAGTGTCTTACTAAAAGAAACCATTTAATTAGTATTACCAGTAGAATTAATACTCTTTTCTGTTAGTTCATAAAGTCAAGGTATCACTAAATCCTTTCTTCTGTCACAGCATTTCCCCAAAGGGGCCATTCAGTGTCAACAGTCTCTGCTATGCATGCTCTTGATGAAAGTCAGTATCCGATCAACTTCAGACTGTCTATGACTCCCAGAGGCTGGTAAATCTGAGTTACTCTTACATCAGTGGTATAACCAACAGAATAACTATTGCTAGACTATAAAGAATGCTGAGGGCAAGTCAAGATGAAAATAGCGCTGAGGACCTGAGATGAAGCCCAGCTCGTCCTTACACCACGGAGGGTGGCATGTGAGGGACATCACACAGCCAACCACGCTTCCCGTGACGACGGGAGCGCCTCGGGCAGGAGGCCGCCACTCTGAGCAAGCACAGACTGCCTGGTAAACTCGGCTGAGGGATAAACCACAAGATTCTAGGACTACAGGTTACTGAGTTCCACAAAAAGTGAAGTTGTGTGGGAGATTTTTTTCAATCTTTTACTTTTCATAATACAAAAATACAGCAAAAATGAAATCAGTACATCTTCTGTGCTCTTAAGAGTAAAAAATTAGTACAAACCCCAATGGAAAAAGCTTTTAAAAAGATTAGAATGAAGCAGGAAAAGTAATTGCCACCAAAGGTGATATACTAACATTTTATCATGAAGATGAACATAGTACATAAAAAATGGAATTGAATCATTAAGTTCAAAGGCTATATTTTAAAATAAATCACATTAAAAGAACTGTGAAGGTTTTGAACTTAAACAACAAAAAATAATTCCTGTTCATTAGGTACTTCTAAAGTTACCCAGTACACCCATAGGCTATACACACGAAAGCTAATTATTTCAATTAATGCTGCTGTGCGACTTAAACATTTAAACAGGCTAATGTATATGTATCTTAATCCTGGGAAGGAATTACAAAAGATTTTCTACCAAGATTAATGTAATGGGACTTTCTGTTGGGCTACTCTTCAGGGGTCCTGGAGTAGAAATGGGTTGTGACTGCTCCAATTTCATGGCTTAACAATAGAGGGAAAATCGCTTTATTTCTTTTCCTTCACTAACACCAAACACCCGGTCTCCACTCCTCCGTCCTGGCTTGTCTCCAGAGGCCTCTCCAATGGGCTTTCCTAAACACTGTTCCATGCGGTGGTTTTCATGCTGTCACCGAATTTCACTTCTTCATTCTTCTCATCTGTGGTAAAATGACATATCACTGTGTGTGCTTTTCATCTGTCCACTTACTCCCAACCCACCACGTGCCTGGTGGCATCAGAAGATCAGGAAGAAAACCAGCATACAGCCCTGCCTGCTGAGTTCCTATTCCAGGCAGGGAGAAGGGCAGTATGAGAAATGAGCAGCACATCAGTGACCCGAGAAAGTGCTGTGCAAACAAGGGGAAGGAGAGAAGAAGCGCCGGGGGAGGCAGGCCTGGCAGCACTGGCCCCGAGGCTCACCCGCGGGAAAGCCCGTGGGGAAGGGGCCCGGCAGGTAAAGAGCTGAGAGGCAGAGGCAGGGGCAGCAGGGCGCCTACAGGAGCCGGGGGCAGCCGGGCCGCGAGTGAGGGAGGGCTGACCCTCAGTGCTCTCCTGCCTTGCAGGCCGAGCATGGGCGCAGGGAGCCCACGGGGATCTGCACCGGCTCAGCCAGCGGTGACTGGCCGTCGTTCAGACCAGGGAGGCAGCAGGGCAAGGGGAGAAGCATGGTCAGAAGCTAGGGAGGCTTTGAAGCCAGAGGCAAGAACTTTGCGAAGGGATCCACACAGGAATGAAGAGCCGCCAAGGAATTTGCCTGGGCACCGGAAGATCGGGTCTGCCACCTGCAGGGACGGCTCCGTGTGAACAGAGGCTGACTGAGCTGATTTCAGAGAAGATGTGTTCAGGACGCCAACTGGACAGCCCAGTGGAGTGTGCACTAGACAGCCGGCTCTACAGAGCTGGGGGCCAGCAGCCACGGCGCTGGAGGGCCGGCCGGGAGGGCGGCAGAGAGGCACGCCAGGACCCAGCCCCGCAGGCTGATCAGCAGCAGCCCGCCAGGCGGGAGGGCAAGGGCGCGTGGGGACAGCAGAACGGCAGCATCCCCAGGAGAAGGAGCAGGGATGGGGGCTGCCGGTCGCGGCCAGAGCGGCGCCGGCACTTCGGTAGCCACGGAGGCAGGAATGAGCCAAGCCTCACCTTTGAGCAAGGCTGTGTATGTAAGCTGGCCGTAACATGTCATTAACGTACCGCCCTGGCTCAAAACTCACACAACTGTGCTTTGACCTCTAACAGGAGGGAAGGAGCTTTCTGAGAGACTGTTCCGAAGATGTGATCCTCAATCGGGCTCGATTAACATGTTCCACTTCTTTCTTAGATCACCTGTTTCTGAGGACACCTCCTTACTCCTTTACTTGTTCTTTCATTCTGTTGAGAAAGATCACGGTACCTCCCTGTGCTGACGGAAGCGGGCCAGCTGCTTCTGGGAGAGGCGGCAGCCCAGCCGCAGCCCTATCCTGCAGTCGGGAGAAGGGGCGCCGCAGCCTCGGTCCAGCGGCGGGGCGGCCGGCGACCCGCGCGCGCGGGCAAACGCAGGCGAGGGGCCAGAGTTCTGACTCGAGAGCTTCTGCTTTCTCCACAAAACAGGAAGCAAAGTATCAGCTGAGTGACAGCGAAGGAGGTCTGAGAGAAGAGAAGACCCTCTAGGGGCTGGCTGCTCAGACAGGCAGAAAGCTCAGGCGGCCACAGTCAGCGGTGAACTGCCACGCGGGCAGAGGACGCGCAGGGCGGGCTGGACCGCGGCCGCGGTGTCGCCAGGCGTGAGCACAACACGGGAGTGCGAAGGGGCCTGAGGGCTCCCACGAGGCACTGGCTGTGACGACAGCCGGGCACTGGGGTAACTGTGAAGCCTGGGGACGAAGGGAATGCGGGGGCAAGCGGCGAGAAGTTTCGAGGGTGAGCACACGGCATGTGTGAAAGTGTCCGCTCTGAGCGGCTGCGGGAAGTGAGCTGAGAAGCCAGAGCTGGGCGGCAGGCGCCAAGGTCACGCCAGCACGAGCGCGGTGCATGCTCGCATGGCATGGCGGCAGCAAGCAGCTGGGGGGAGATTAGCAGGGAGGGCTCCAGGGGCTTCCCAGAGGGGGACGCCAGAACCACCGAGGACGGGCCGGCGGCGGCGGCGGAGAGCGCGCTCGTGCAAGAGCAGACGGCGCGCGCGTCCTCCCGCATGGAGCAGGCCGAGCCTGGGAGGGCAGGGTGGCTGGAGAAAGGGGACGCGGTCCGTCAGGTCAGGGTCTGCAGACATGGATTCAGCGTCTGACACAGCAAGGGCAGCCCAGGCAGGCTCCAGGAGGAGTGCCGGCGGGCGGGCGGCAAGCAGGACTCGTGGGGGCTGCTGGGGAGCCGAGACTCCAGACAGACGGGAGGCCGCACGCTCCGCGTGCGCGCTCCGCCCCAGAGCTGGCGCAGGGAGTCCCGGGGCAGAGGGCAGCAGGAACCGGGGGCTGAAACGGCCCCAAGGAGATGTGCGGACCAGAGTCTGAGCCCACAGGACAGCCCCGGGCTCCTCGGCCGGACCAGAAAGAGGCCAAGGGCAAAAGGCACCGTCACTGCTGCCCTCTCCAGGGCGGCTCTGCACGGGCTCCCTCCCGCTCCAGAAACACACACACCGCCTCCCTCCGCTTCTTGTCAGGTCCTTCAGCACTGGACGCAGCCTTCACGCAGTCTCACCACATCTCTCCCTCTTCTTCAGTTAACTAGCCCACGATCTTAAGACCTGGGTTCGAAATGCACCTGCACGATGTCTGGTGCTTAGAGAAAGAAGCGAGGTGAACAGAAAAGGGAGGAGAGACGGGGGCAGGCTGGACGCAGGCCAGCTTCTCTGTAAGTGTGCCAGTTAGCTTTGTTACTGTCTTTTAGGAAATAACACCACTATTAAGCACAAAACCTCAGGCACCATCAAGTGTCGAGGAGGAGCAGTGGAGAAGTCACAGGCAGGCAGTGCATCCCAAAGCTGTGTGCTAACTTAAACGCCAGCATGGAAACTGAGCTCAGGCATATAATGATTACCACAAGTCACCTTATCTTCCAGAACAAAATAGTGTTATTCCCACAGTTAAGTCCCTTTTGACATCAAGTCTCATGTTTTATCAGGTAACCACAAAGCTGGGGTCAGAGCAAACCATGCAGGGGTCCCCAGGCTACACGCGATGCCCGTCGGCCCACAGCGCCAAGAAAGCACCGCCAGTGTGCCCTCAGCAGGCACTGCCACAAGTCCTGGGGTGGCCACCACTGTAAGCTGTAGTCTTTAAAATCTTTTACTCTATCCTGAAATTCTTTTTAATAGCCCAGAGTAAAAACTTAAACTTCACTATTTAAGAATGATCTAAGCCTACGATAACCATTACCACACAGCATGTGTGGCAGAGTGCTGTTTTCGATATGCTCCATGGGATGGTCGCCATCACTAACCTCCCAGTAGTGAATGTGGGTTCAGTCGTGTCTGACTCTGCAGCCCTCTTGCCTGTCACCCACCAGGCTCCTCTGTCCGTGGGATTTCTCAGGCAAGAATACTGGAGTGGGTTGCCATTTCCTCCTCCAGGGGATCTTCCTAACCCAAGGATCAAACCCACATTTCCTGCGTCTCCTGCATTGCAGGCAGATTCTTTACCCACTGGGCCATCGGGAAAGCCCTGCTAACCTCCTATGATCTATGTTTTCTTAAATAGCAGAATAGGGTTTTGTTCCATCGTGGCTTTTCTTCCCTCTGCACAACTGAGAAATACACTTACTGAAGCTCATAATTCTTAACCTGTATTAATCAAAATGTCCATTTTGCTTGAGAACCCTCTATATTCCACCTTCAACAGCCCACAGTGCTAACCAGCAGCAAAGAGCAGAGCGACAGCTTTATCCCAACATATCCCAACACACAGTCTCACTGGAAAGATTCTTAATGACCACCGACAGTCAGAAGTAATGCACCGCCTCCCAAAATGGCAGAAAATAAAAGTACACTTATCATTGGCAATCATAGCATCCTTTTTTTTTTTAAGTCTTTACTGCATTTGTTACAATATTGCTTGTTTTACCTTTTGGGTTTTTGCCTACAGGGCACCTGCAATCTTAGTTCCGCAACCAGGAATTGAACCTGCGTCCCCTGCATTGGAAAGCAAAGGACTGCCAGGAAGTCACAGATCATATTATTCTTAATCCCCTGCAAGCTATACCATTACTGTGTTAGCCGGGATGTTTTGTTTATTTTGGCTTTGCCTCATTGTATACTACCTTAAACTCCTGGCAAGTGTTTCCTCTTCAATTTCTTTAGCTGTAACGGAGGCACTTTTTATTTGAGGAGCTAAGGATCTAGAGAAATTCTGGAGAGACTTTTTTTCTCCACTGTTGAAGGGCAAAGTGAGAAAACCCTACATTTGGGGGTTTCTTTTGATTAGCCTTCTTTAAAATTCTTTAATTCACAGAGCTCTGTATTTTACCCTTCCTAGATCTGAGCCTCCTGATCTGTAAGACAAAAGTGGCATGTATATAAGCTGAGACATAACCCCACACTGCAGGGGGCAGCTAGACATGGATTCTGAATGATCCAGGCAGATTTAGTATACAATGGCGTGATTATCTAAATAAGACAAGTTCATTACAATATTAACTACTTTAATGAAATTTCAGAAAGCTGACAGTATTGATTAAAGTTATAATTCTTAAGTTAAATAGGTTTAAATGTTAAAATAGCTTTAATAAAGTTAGAAGAATAAAAGATACATGTAGTTCCAGCCTAAAAGCTAACAGTATAAAAGTATATAATTATTACTGATAAGAATTCTCTAGAATAGATACAATCTGAAATTCTTTGATCTAAGAATAATATCTAATATCAACATTTTGGGGTTGATGATTTAAATTCACTATCTATAACTGAAGAAAATAGGTATCTTTCTTCCCATTTCTCAATATTGTATAGTTAAAGTAACCTTCCATTTTATACCTACTCTTGAATTATGATTGTAAAATATAGTTAGTTAGCTATTAATAATCTGATCTTGGTGGTAAGTTTTCAACATTTAAAAGAAAACTGCGTAGGAGAAAAGAGTGCAGGGTGAAAATCATCTGAGTAAAATAAATTTTACTATGTCATTTCTCTGTTAAACTGTCATGACTCTATTCTTTACTCGTTCATCATTTGAAGCCAAAACTGATCAGTAATGGAAATTTAAATTTTAAAGTCTTTGACAGGCTTATGTGGTTATCAGTTGGTAATGAACAGTATCCCCAAATGAGGACAGAGTTCCTGAGTACAACAATCTAATCTGGCCCCTTCTTATAGAAGAAACACTGCTTTCTACCACACATTTGAGATTTCAACAGGAGAGACACAAGGAAGGGATGTTACAGCCGCTAAGACAAACCTGCAACATGCCAGCAACTGTAAGTCCTGACACGCGTCATGCGTGAGGATCCGGTGGAGGACAGGCACGCCCAGTGGCCAGTATCTAGGCGCTGAGCGGACCCTGCCAGATCACAGCGACTTTCAGTGAGGGGTCCTGGCCCGGCGCTGCTGCTCAGCACAGGGGCTTCACCTGGGAAGTGCACGAGCTCCTCTGCCGTCTCAGCCTCGGGCACCAGCACAAGGGCCTGAGGGGCTCGTCTTTCTCCCCTCAATTATCTGTCTTTTTAGAATTAACTAATGTTGTATTCTGATCTAAATACGCAATAAATATAACAAATACATACCACTGAGTCGTCTCTGGAGTGCTTCTTCCTCTAGGGTAATGATATAAATTTGCTCATCCAGGTCTTCAAGAATCTAAATGTAAAGACAACACTATTGAATAATATATTACAAAAGCAGTGTTCATGAAAATATTTAGGCTACTTGGCCTATAACTTAGACAACTATTCAAATTAATAGGAATCTAAAATAAAAATGCTCAAATTATTCTATTTGCAAATTAAGTAAAAAGTCTTAGTACAGAACTAAGCGAGCTGAAAGCTGATTCTCCCAGAATCCACACACATCTAAACTGGGGTTGCTTCAGTTTACAGAGTGGAAGAACTCTGCACCTCTCTCAAAGGCACGCAAATGCAAGCATTCTAAACATCCGAAAAGCTGAATGCAGTAATCTCTTCGTGCCCAAGCCAGTTCTCTGGAGCTGGAAGGCACAGATCACCCAGTCCAATAATGGTTTCTCATCTATTAATACATTAACCTGCATAATGTGTAGAACAAGAAATCCATAAATGAAATCGCTACCACTCATAGTTTCCATTTACATCATCTTTATATACTAAAAGATGTCCACAAATATTAAATACTGGGACTATGAAAATCACCCCAAAGACCGAACGCTACCGAGTGCTGGACACACACCCCCACAACCAGAGCATACAACATTAGTAAAATCAGCCACCAGGAAAACCCACTAATCAACAGCCAATTTATATGGGATATTCTCTGAATTGTCCTCATTGCAGATAAAACCTAAAAGCTTTATTATCACAGGTGGGAAATTTATTATCACTTTGGCCACCCGATGAAAACAACTGACTCTTTGGAAAAGACCCTGATGCTGGGAAAGATTGGAGGCGGGAGGAGAAGAGGACAACAGAGGATGAGATGGTTGGATGGCGGCATCAACTCAATGGTCATGAGTTTGGGTAAACTCCGGGAGTTGGTGATGGACAGGGAAGCCTGGCGTGCTGCGATTCATGGGGTGGCAGAGAGTCGGACACGACTGAGCAACTGAACTGCACTCATCACAGCTGGCCTCCCTGAGCCAATCCTAAGTATCTTCCTAGCTCTGGGAAAACTCCAAAAGAAGCCCAGGGCTGTTATTAATGTTGTGTCCTTCAACCCCAAACTACTTATTTCTGAGCAAAACAATAAACTGTGAGTTGATGGACAAAACAAAATGATGGAAATCCTATATGTTAATACATATATCCTTTCAGAACCCTGATGAGGCATTTTCAGAAAAAGGAGTTTCAATCATGCAATCCCTATCAAGTATCAAGCAATCCAATAATTCCCAGGATTTGAACAAATTTATGGCCAAGAGCTGAAAACAAAATAAAATAATAAAATAATAATATATAGTAAGAAACAAATAATTATAAGAGATGGCTTGTAAGCCCGGGAGGAATAGGAAGAAAGGGGGGCGGCCCTCCCGCAGCAGCCGAGGCCCCGACACTCCAGTCTCTGGAGGAAGAAGGGTCCTTGGAAGCCCCAGGGGGAGGCCGTGAACAGGGCCAGGGAGGGCTTCGCTGAGGACAAGACACACTCGTGTGTCCATGGGAAGCCCCAGGGGAGGCCGTGAACGGGGCTGAGTCATCCAAGGCAGATTTCACCTGTGAGGAGAGCATGGGCCACACCTCTGTGGGCCGCGATACAAAATTCCTTTTCCATCAATGTTCTCACCACTTTCTACTGTTTGGACCACAACAGACACTTTGTACTTTTCTCAAGGTCTAACACATACAAAGGGGCCCTCCCTGGTGGCTCAGCCAAAAAGAATCTGCTTGCCAAACAGAAGACCTGGGTTCAATCTCTGGGCTGGGAAGATTCCCTTGGAGAAGGAAATGGCACCCACTCTGGTAATCTTACCAGGAAAATCCTATGGACAGAGGAGCCTGGTGGGCACAGTCCACTGGGTCACAAATGAGTCAGAAATGACTGAGCACCGAAGGACAGCAACACACACGGAAGGGCTCCCCTGGCTGTGCAGCTGCCCCGAAGGCTCGCCACCACAGGGCCGGGCCGGCGAGCAGGTGGCGCAGATGACGCACAGAGAGGCACAAACACGTCTGCGTGGGGGCCGGCGGGCTCATCCCATCAGTGCACAGCTGCCCTGCAAGAAGCAGACTCTTCTCACCCCACCCTGTGACAGTGAAAGTGAAGTCGCTCAGTCGTGTCCGACTCTCTGTGACCCCACAGACTGTAGCCTACCAGGCTCCTCTGTCCATGGGATTTTCCAGGCAATAGTACTGGAGTGGATTGCCATTTTCTTGTCCAGAGGATCTTCCCAACCCAGGACTGAACCCGGCTCTCCCGCATTGTAGACAGACGCTTTACTGTCTGAGCCACCAGGGAAGCTAACAGCCACCAAACTAAGGTCTGGCAAAGGAAAGTTATCTGCCTTCAAAGCCTGTGCTCTTAGCCAGTCTGGGCTGATGGGGACCTAACTATGGATCGGACTTAGTCCTTGACCTCAAACAGCTTATATTCTATGTTCAGGACAGACATGAAAAAAATTATAGAATTGAAATCAAAGGCATAAATGAAGCTAAAATAAAATGTTACAGAAGCTCACAGGAAGAAATATTCCCAGCTTCTATTTGGGAAGAAAAGAGTCTTCACAAATGTTTTTGATGGCGGTAGCATAGTACCTGGTAGCTTCATTTACCAAAAGGAGAAAAGACATTCCCATCGGAGCAGAACACCCAGGTGGGGAGGTGCAAAGTACACTCAGCAACGGAAGGGCTCGACTCGCGTTCTTCGAGCAGAATAAGCGGTGGCCAGAGTCCCGGCTCCGAGAAGAGCCTCTGGGTTCAAGCCCCGCCCCGGCCTCTCAGATCTGTGATCTTCTACAAGCTAACTGATCTCCCTAACTGCAGACAATTCAAGCATAAAGTAAGAACACCACCACCAAACTTAAGGGCTTATCGTCAGGATTAAATGAAGTTATGCAAAATGAAATTAAATGTGCACACATACAGCAAATAATTACTAAATAAATAACCATTATTATGAGATGTTAGGAATAAGAAAAGTCTGAAGATGTTATTAATAACTGACAAGTTTGAGAGAAAATAAGCTTGGGGAGGGGAGATAAATAAGTAGTTTGATTCTTTATCTGTTGGGTTTTCAACTCCATGGGGTATTCAATTATAGCATTTAAAATATACTGTAGTTTATATTCATTATCTTTTTCTCACTAGAAACAGACATTTAGAAGGGAGGTGGAACTGGCAGAATGCTCAGGAAGCAGAGCAGAGCACCATTAGCCCAAGGACAGAACTTGAAACGTCTGCCTATTTTAGGAGGCAGAAGGCAGAGACGGAGAGAGAGCCAAAACAAAACAAAACACCCAGAGAATTAGGAGGAGACTAAACGATACCATGTCACAGAGCCTCGTTAAGAGGAAAGAAAATTCCAAGATTCAGTAGCATGTGTGTTATATTTGAGTGTGTGCACATTTACACAGCAGGCAAAAAAAATCCATCATTTTAAAAAATATGAAGATTGCCATTAGGAAAAACCTTTCAAAATTAAGCAGACATTTCCTAAAAGAGTGTCTACTATGATATTCTCTGCTTCTTTCCCTTGATGAGCCACCCTGACAAGGAAGAAAACATACAACCATCATAATTTAATAAGTGCAACTAGTGAGATACAGACCAAGGGGACATGGAAATGCAATGCGAGGAGCGTCACTGTCGCAGCTGAGAGAAGGGAGGCAGGGCTCCCGGACGCCGCCAGGATGTCGAAGCAGGCAGGAGGCAGTGGCGAGGGAAAGGGGGAGAGCCCAGCATGCTTGGGCACAGCACACCAGCTGGGAGGCTGACCGGAATCACAGACACCAGGGAGACCACGGTGGGAGGGGTGGCTCCAGGTAAGCTCAGGGCGGACAGGTGTGAAAGGCCTTCTTGCATGTGCACAGCTTAGACTGGAATATGTAGGCAATGATGAGCCATGAAAATGATGGAAGTGGCAAACTCTCTAGACACAAGTAAGAATTTTTTTCATATTGTTAAATACTTGACAAAACAGCTAGAAGCCAAAGTATGCATGTGTGTGTCGTCGCTCAGTCACATCCAACTCTTTGTGACCCCATGGACTGTAGCTCACCAGGCTCCTCTGTCCATGGGATTTTACTGACAGAAATACTGGAGTCGGTTGCCATTGCCTCCTCCAGGGGACCTTCCCAACCCAGGGATCAAACCTGCGTCCCCTGTGTCTCCTGCAATGCAGGCAAATTCTTTACCGCTGAGCCACGGGGAAGCCCAGAAGCCAAAGCAACTTAGGAACAAATCATCAAAACTACTATCAACTGAAAATTATTTTAAAATGAATATACAGTATTTCTGAGATTAAAGGGGAAGGCATAATTCAATTAATCAAGATATAATATGCAGACAAGTTTTCAGGAAATAACTGCTTTGTAATTCAAAGAATATATACAGTAAACTTTGAAACATAGAAGAGTTACTATTTGATATGAGATCAGTTCAGTTCAGTCGCTCAGTCGCGTCTCTTTGCAACCCCATGAAATATAAGATAATGGACACTTAAAATACCTCTAAATACCTGTACATTTTGTCTTCAAATCTGTTAGAAGCATTTTCACCTGTGTGCCTCTACTTTGCATTTTAAGAGCAAAAACAAATCTGGTTTCCAAAGATGAGAAAGATGAAAACAAAACGGTAGCAATTGGGGCATCAATAGATAAAAATATTCTGTTTCTGAACGCTAGTTTAGAACCTGAGAGATGTTCAAAGGCGGAAGAGTTCATTTAACAGACAAGACGCTTCACGACGACATACTCACTGCTGGCTTCACCAACAGCTGCCCCATGACAGTGAACATGCGGGAGAGGCCGACCGGAGTGCACACTGCGGGAGAGAGAGAGCTTCCTTCAGAGTCAGGGAGGCCACGGGCCGAGACGCGGACTCAAGGGCCGCTGCCGCGCCAAGACGCGTGGGGCGAGGCTGGGTTTTCTCTGTGCCTGTCCCAGGGCTCCTCAGCATCACCACTAGAGAAGGTCTAGGGGCTGGCACGTGGAGGGTGGGCATTCTTGCACTTAAGGGAGACTTGGGAAGACCAAGGAGGGGCAGGAGATGCCCGACTCCAGCTCACTTCAAAGAAGTCAAAGAAAACCAGCCAGAAAACGGGCTGCATTTCGAGCGACAATGCTGACTAGCTGAGAGTGGCACCAATAAACTGACTCCGTTTCACCTGCACTCATCTGCTTCTAACACTGCTGAGACGGGATGCGGCGCTTTACGCGAAACAAAGCATATTGTGAGGAAAAAAAAGACCACAAATTCATCAGACAGAATTTGACAATGACCACTCAAAGACAGAAGGCAGTGCTGTGGCCGGGGCGGGGGCGGCAGGGAGAGTTGGGGAGCATGTCTGACTGTCTCCCCTCCCTTTCTCTCTCCAACTCCGTGCAAGAGGCTTTCTTTAGAGAAAACCAAAGGTATCTTATTGGTTTAAGGTTTCAGTGTATCAACATTTATCTTGAACATACAAAAAAAGTTAATAGCCAACTTAAAAAAAAAAATCTCCAAGCTGTTAAAAGAATCTCATCAGGAAACTTGCCCATAATTTTCTAGAACACAGAACAACTCTGCTTTAACATCAATATTATGTCAGAAAAATACTTACAGAGAAGTAACAAGCATCCCATCAATGATATACAGGAATATAAATAAGGTAGGTAGAACTCCCAGAGATCTGTTAAAAAATATAAATGTTTTAGTACATCTGAAATACTGTGCATTCAGACATAGGCTGACTATAGATTAATGCACAGTAAACATTGTAACTGCCCACTTCAGTCCACTAAACCATATAATTTCTAAATTGTAGAATAAAAAGATCTAAAACAGAAGAACAGGAAATAACTCTTTTGCAAAACCTGTTTAGAGGGAGAAAATAAGCCTCCACGGAATTTTAAGAACAGAAACCAATTAACCAAAGGGGGAAAAAAAAGTCTGAAAAGCTGCTTGCTCATTCTATATACAAGAAACACATAAACATTCATTTCTTTCCTTAAACATGTCAAAAGACTTTTTAATTCTGTAAATTAACAATATGGATTAACTATACAAGGATTATTGCATAATAATATACAAAGAATTATTAAAATGTTTTAAAAAGTGAATTTGTAATTATATTCCAAACCATAGTCCCCCTTAGAGAGGCTGGTTTAAACAAGTCAATCCGCACCATATAAAGACTCCATGCTGGCAGCGTCATTGTCAATGAGTGCTGAGGCTACCCACACGATCCCAAGAATAAGCAAGGCCAGGAGGACGAGCATGACCAGAGTTTCTAAAATTCGGGCTCGGATTCCCTGAAAAATACAACGAAGATTTAATTTTTTTATTTTAACACATGAACAACTGGGCTTCTGTCGATGTGAAAACAAAAACTCTTTGGAAGGGGAGGAAATTTATATTTCTCAGCAAGACAAAAAACACTAACTGCTTACTGTTTGTAATGTTCAGACTGACTTTTGAAAATTATGTAAAACACCATTAAGCTTTGAAGAAAGTACCCAAAAAATTCTTTAAAAAAAACATTTTGCAGAGCCATTTTAAACAATTGATTACTTTCCTAACACTTTCCACCACGAGAGCAGATTAACGAATTTTTAGCTGTGACTCTAATCAAGGGATTATAAAGCTAATTAAGGCATGCTGCCCAGCAGTTCTGTGAACACCCAACTTGGAGAGAGCACAAAGCGCCATCTACTGGAGAAGGCAGGAATCCCGCCGGCTCCCCACAGCCTCCAGCGCCCTCTAGCGGCCGGACGAAGGCCTCCTCACGGTGACCCAGCCTCAGAAACCATGGGGACAGACGGTATCAGTATTTATATCAATTAAACATCGCTCCTTTGTCCACATTAGATTTAATTTTTCACTAAATCCACCAGGATGGAATATAATAGAGAATCATTGTGTGAAATTTTAAATGTATGTAACAAATTCTGACCTCAGGGCCAAACAAGAGGCCAACGAAAATTTGAAACCTAGGGGACTGGGCAAAAAAGAGACCTTTCTCTTATTCTTGACCAGATGACTGGGTCTGCACTTAAATGCAGATATTCATATTGTTCTTTCATACTGTAACATAACAAAATTGTGAGTAGAACCATGCTTCTCAAATCACATAATATTTCCTTCCATATTAAAAACAGTCTAAAGATATGAGCTATATATAAAATCTAAAATATGGACTTATTTCCATTTTGCTCTAAATGTTACTTTCTAATTTCTGATTTACAGAAACAGGTTGCTTCGCAAATTCAGTAAGAAAGGAAATGTCCTAAAGCCACAGACAAGCGTTCACAGCCTGAAGTGATGACTCAGACTTACCTTACCACAGGGTAGCCCCTCGTAGGTGAAAACATATCTGGTAAAGAATCCGCCTGCAATGCAGGAGACCTGGGTTCAATCTCCGGGGTGGGGAGATTCTCTGAAGGGAAAGGCTACCCATTCCAGTAGTCTGGCCTGGAGAATTCCATGGATTGTATAGTCCACGGGGTTGCAAAGAGTCGGACATGACTGAGTGACTTTCACTTCACTTCTTCAAAGTTAAGAGTCAGTGCCCCTTACGTGCTCAAGGCAAGGGAGGCTGGTGAACCACAGTGATGGCACCCTGCATCTGGCTTAACACATCAGCTCTCACAGTAGCTATGACTCAAGCGAGAGGAAACAAGAACAGTCCCGAAACAAACTACTGAAAGACACACTCCTACTTTTCTGAAGAACTCTCTGAACCTACACTCCACAACCTCCACACCATTTAGGGAACCAAAACATGACCACTACCTTTTAGCACTGATTTCTTTTCCCCCCTCTTCCTCTTTCTAAGCAAGAGTCTTTTAATTACTCCTTAAATATGATCTGGAAAGTCTATAAATAAGACAGATTAAAAGAGTAGGCTCTGGAGTTTATGTATTACAATCTCAGCTTCATCTCTTCCTGCCTCTGAAGTGAAATTGCTCAGTCGTGTCCGACTCTTTGCGACCCCATGGACTGTAGCCAACCGGGCTCCTCCGTCTATAGGATTTTCCAGGCAAGAGTACTGGAGTGGGTCGCCATTTCCTTCTCCAGGGGAACTTCCTGACCCAGGGATGGAACCCGGGTCTCCCGCACTGTAGGCAGACGCTTTACCATCTGAGCCACCAGGGAAGCCCCTGCAGCCCAAATCCCATCAGCCTACAACTAGCCCACAGGGACATCTGAGCTCACAAAACACGCAGCACGTGTCTGAAGTGCCATCATACATGAGCTAAAGAGCAATGTTGCTCAGAACTATGAGACCTGATGTCCAAAGACGGGGCACTTGACTACAGTCATGTGTTACACTTACTATACCCAGCAATCACAATAATGTGACAGTAAGTTACAGTGAGTGCTATGATGATGACAAATTTGGGGAACCAGTCACCAGTAAGACTTACACACTTCTTCTGACATTTTGGTAAGAACTGGTGGTGATTTAGTTGCTAAGTCATGTCTAACTCTTGCGACCCCATGGACTGTAGCCCACCAGGCTCCTCTGGTCCATGGGATTTCCCAGCCAAGAATACTGGAGTGGGTTGCCATTTCCTTCTCTAAGAGATCTTCCCGACTCAGGGATCAAACCAGAGTCTCTTGAATCTCCTGCATCTGGCAGGTGGATTCTTTTACCAACTGATCCACCAGGGAAGCCCGTGGTAAGAACTGTTTCTTAGCAATTCAATCTGTTTTTCATCAAGTCTGTTCCTCTGTGTTGGAAGGCAATGATCCGTGGTTCTCTCCCACGTCTGAGCATCTCACCAGCAGAGGTGGGCAGTTCTCATTCTGAACCATCTTTTCAAGGATATCTGCACAGCAAACGGCCTGGGAAGACAGAGACACTGTCTCTGCAGCAGAGGCAGGTCTGCCTCCTTTACAGCGTCAAAGAGGAGGTCCCCCCACAGAGCAGAAACCAGGCCGGTCTGCTGCAGGGTCCCCTCGGGGCAGGGCTCCGCAGCCGTGACACGAGCCCACTGCGGGGACAGCTTCCACTGGGCCGCGTCGCCCCTGTGGGGCCCGGGGCCTGGGGCACTGGCAGGAAGAGCGGGCTGCTGCACTTGCAAGCTGAGGAATGAAGTCCCCTGTGTCAGAGCAGGAGTCTGTGTCTACAGCCAGTGTCTGAGAAGCTGGCCAACTAACCTATCACCTTGCAAGTCCCGTAATTTCTCAGACCCCAGCAGTTTCAGACAGCTTTGGGCAGCTCTCTGGGAGGAACAGACAAGGGCCCACACGTTTGGGTTCAGGGCCAGGATCGAGCCGTGAACCCTCTCACCCAGGCCTCAGACAGGCAGAAGTAAGGGCCCCCCGCCCTGCCCCGCCAGCTGGCGCATGAGGGGGCTGACCCCTGGCCTGGTACAGCTCCTTCTCCCCTGAGTGGAGCAGGAAGGGGTCTTCTCGTGACCCTGTAAGAGCAAGCCCTGCAAGGCCAGCTGACAGGAACCGTCTTACATATACCACGGCTACAGGGAACTACTTTTCTGTACACTTGGTGCCCTGTCATATTTTTCCAACATTTTTAGAGTGGATGTGTATGACTTAAGATACAGGAGAACAGACTAATGTTATCTTTAATTTTCAATATTTTCTTAAAATAATAAATGTCCAAGACCCGAAAGAGTAACTTCTTAAAAATATCCAAGTTTGGTTTATGAGACAGACAGTAGAACAGGCTTGTTAAGAGCCCCAGCCAGAGTAGCAGAGCGCTGAGCTCGACTGTTTCCACGCCTGGCCCACTGTGTGGCCTTGGCCAGGCGCCTAGAGCCCTCTGCGCCTCAGCCCCGCCCTGTAGCATGAGTTTGCTAGGCGCCCCTGCCCCGCGGGGCTGTCAGGGCCACAGGAGTGGACGCGTGTGGCGTGCTGAGCGCAGTCTGGTGTCATAAGGCAAACTGCTGCCTCTCTGTTTGGAATCCCCAAGATGGGACTCGCCTGCCACTCGCACGTCTCAATCAAACGGAGGCCGCCCTTCACTGCCAGCACGCTGCTCTTTCCCCGTCTACCATGCACAACCTAGGAGAAGCCAGACTGACTTCCTTGCTATGTGAGCACCCAGCTCAGCAGAGCTTCTGAGCGCATCCCCAGCCACCGGAGGACCCGAGGAGCTCACACAGAGCCCTATCTCCATTCTGTGGCTGCCCACGCATCTAACTGGACCCCTCACCTCTGGGGCCCAGGGCAGCTGCCCCCTCAGTCCAGGACCTCCTCGTCTCCTGCGATCTCTCCACCCTCTAACCTAGCTCTGGGTCTTCCTGCTCATCCTCCCCCCTCCTCTGAGCCTCCCAAGCCCTCCAACCAGTCTTGCTTTCACTGGTCTAAACCCCATAGTGAACTAGCACATTTTAGTGATAATTCAGTATCAGTAATGTTCTAGTATTCCTGGCCCTTTTAACTTCCACCAGACCAGTTTAATTCCACCTGGAAGCTACAGCATTGCTCAAGAAATTTATAGAATCAAGAGAAATTTTTGATACTACCCTTCACAGTGGGAATTCAGTGTCATCCGGCAATCCTCATGGCGATCTGTAGCTACTAATTCCCTCAGTTCCGTTCAGTCACTCAGTCGTGTCCAACTCTTTGTGACCCCATGAATCGCAGCACGCCAGGCCTCCCTATCCATCACCATCTCCCGGAGTTCACTCAGATTCATGTTCATTGAGTCGGTGATGCCATCCAGCCATCTCATCCTCGGTCGTCCCCTTCTCCTCCTGCCCCCAATCCCTCCCAGCATCAAAGTCTTTTCCAACAAGTCAACTCTTCGCATGAGGTGGCCAAAGTACTGGAGTTTCAGCGCCACCATCATTCCTTCCAAAGAAATCCCAAGGCTGATCTCCTTCAGAATGGACTGGTTGGATCTCCTTGCAGTCCAAGGGACTCTCAAGAGTCTTCTCCAACACCACAGTTCCAAAGCATCAATTCTTCTTCAGCACTCAGCCTTCTTCACAGTCCAACTCTCACATCCATACATGACCACTGGAAAAACCATAGCCTTGACTAGACGGACCTTAGTCGGCAAAGTAATGTCTCTGCTTTTTAATATGCTGTCTAGGTTGGTCATGACTTTTCTTCCAAGGAGTAAGCGTCTTCTAATTTCATGGCTGCAGTCACCATCTGAATGTCTTCTTGGTCTTGATCCTAGCCTCATGCCCTGTGTCCTTCCGTGACAGCTGACCTCACCTGTTCCTTGGTGAGACCTAGCTGGTGACCTGCATGGCCCCTCAGCTCCCTTCCCCTTGCCCTTCATTGCTGTCTCCATCCCCATGTCTTTCATTCTGTAAAGGAAAGTATCTCAGATACCTTTTCTCTGATGGCACAATTTTCAGTGTTCAGCCTGTCACAAGCTATATCAGGGCTTCTCAAACACTAACATGCGCAGATTTATTGAGGGGCTTGTCAATCTCTGCGTACCAGCCCCTGGGGCTCCTTGGCCCAAATTTGTGAAGGTGGACCCCAGACAGACTGCTCCCTTCTCTCCTGGATGACCTTGCCTCCTCACGTGGCCAACAAACCTCAAGTTTATACCTTTAGTCCAAATCACATCACAGAGGCCAAGGTCCATAATCTTACCCACCTCCTCACCTTAGATACCTCACAGCAACTTTCAACTGAACCCAAAAATCAAACTCATCATTCCATCCCCTAAACCTGCTCCTACTCAGTGTCACATGCCTCAATAAACGGCACCATTATCCACTTTATTGTTTTTGCCAGACACTCGGGAAACATCCGTGTCACCTCCTTCCTGCTGCACCCCACCCCACCCCTCCCCAACACACACACACTCGATTCTTCCGTA
>SJYF01000810.1:380270-395842 GCA_006410515.1 Procapra przewalskii | reverse complement strand
CCTTCTAGCTCCATCTGCTGGAGTCACAAAGTATTTCAATACAAAATATAACACTACGAAGCAAAAAAAACCTATCACTTTTTATCACACAGACAAAAAACTTCATTCTTTTAAATTAGAAAATTAATTCAAGTTCAGCCATATTCAATAATTCCCAAAGCGGTAAAACTAAGTTAAAACCATATTTCACTGGAATTGAAGATCTAATCCAATTGCCAAAAAGTGACATATAATAAAAAAAAATCTAAGAAAGCATAAGCTTTAAAGGAAAGACTATAAGTTTGCTCTTGAATAGTGAGTGTTGTGAGAACCTCACAAGTATAGCTTTTGCTTCTGTACTTGTAAAACAAAACGAAAAAAACAATTTTAGCAACAAGCTGTGAAACATTTTAACTTTGTTTTTAAAATTAAAAAAGCAATACACATCTACTGTAGAAATATTATAAATGCAAACACCAAAACAAAATTTTTTATAAAATATAAATTTTCTGTATTATATAATCCTACCACTCAAAGAAAAACTTTTATTTCAACATCTTTCTATATAAACACATATTCTACATCATTATCTATAATGGTAAAAAAGCACTCCACTGTTTGGATCTACCAAAATTTAAGCAAATTTCCTACTTAGATTGCTTTTTATTTTCACCATTATAAATAATAAATATCAAGTAACTATACAACTAGAATAATGCACATTATAATAAATGACTGAATTATTGAGACCAATTAACTAGAAATTGTTAGTAATATTTATTTAACTAAAAATGATACCTTAAAATTTAGTAAGAACTGACTTTTGATTTAATGTTTATACTAAGGAAACATGATACCTATTTTTCCTTTTTAAGTTTAACTGCTTATAATCTAAAAGTTTGAATTTTTTGACCTTCTGTGGGTCTTTAAAATGTATAAAACAAAGATGGATTGCAGCTGTTCTTGCATCATGTCCAAAATATCATACTGGCTCCTCTTGCTGACAAATCAAAATAAGGCACACATACCTTGCAAAGTCAAGCCAGATTCATTGTGGTTATCTTTCAACAGGCTGAATCTTACAATGGTCAGTCATATTATAAATGTGTATCTTTCTCTGTCTGGTCATAAGTGAGCATAGATAGCTTAGCTGAGAGAAAATACCTCAAAAACTGATGAATTATTTCCTTATTTAAGGTTATAACTTGATTATATGCAAAGGTATATGAAAGTTTCATTTTCATTTTAAACTTACATACATGAAAGTACAGTTCTGAAGTGGATAATTCAGTGGCATTTAGTGTGCTTGCAACGCTGGGCAACCAACTACCTTCACCCAGTCCCAAAGCATTCTCATCACTCAAGAAGGGAGGGCGCTAAGCAGCTCAAGGGGGGTTCATCTGCAGAGTTTCGTACTTCTCACTCACTCTCTAATAGTAAAGATACAGAAAGTGAATACAATAGACACTGTCTTCTAGTTTTATTCTTTCCCTATTTTAATTGTAATAATAAATTAGAATTTAAAATAATACAATTTTAGCCACCATTTTAATTTGTCCTCTCAGTCCCTTTTGTACCATCCTATAATAAACTAATCACTGGCATGTCATGGCCCACACCAAGGGAACAATGAACCCCTTCTCTCTTAGCATCCAGCAGACAGTGACAAAGAGCCCCAGCTAAAACCATCAATGAGCAGAAGACTATCAACTTGACCCACTCCAGCTCCAATATCATTTCTATATTATGTTTTTGAAGAAAATATTTTAATAATTTCCTCATTGTAGACACAGCTATATCTTACTGAAAGATAGCAATTTAGAACTAAGTTTAATATTCTATTTATTCATGTCACTAAATTTTGGCCCAGAACCCTGTAATTCTAAGGTAATACAGTTAACATGAAGCATTTCAAACACATGTCCAAGATCCAAACCCTGTATTCAAGCTAAACTGAATACATTTATAGATATCAAAGCACTGTCAACACATACTTTAGCCTCTAATCCTCGTGTGATTTACATTAAAGGCACAATCATTCCATACTGCTAACTTTTCAGAATAAGCCGTCAAATTTATTTTCAAATTAAGCCCACTCTAGCAAAGTATTCCTAGTAATACAATCAGTAACTGTTACTCATCCAATCAATGAATCTTTACTTGTCCCTGTGCAAGAACTGGGACAGGTACCTCATGGGAGATTAAGAGAATTTAAGACATGTTCCCAGGCCTCAAAGAATTTAGCATAAATTTATAAAACATTTAACAAAAAAGACAAAAAATTATTCAAAAAATCCCATAAATGTCACAAGACAGCAAATGATTAACACATGAGTACGGACACCATCGCTGCCCTGGGATAGGCGAGACCATCAGACATTCGGGGACTCCTGACTCTGACTCTGACATGACACTGCCTCCAGGGCACCCAAAACATCAGCCCGGCCAGGGCAGGGGCTCGAGGAGGCCAGCGGCCAAGGGAGCGGAGCTCAGGCTGCACACGCCTCACAGTGGGCCCTGAACCTGCGCTGCAGTTCCTTCCCCAGGTCGGGAATGCCTAACCAGAATGGACGTGCTCAAATGCAGGCAGAATCCCCACAGTTCCCCGACCTGCACAATAAGAGCTATCACAGTGAGAAAGGCCAAGCGGAAGCCACTAGAGCCACCTCTAACCTGGAAACCATAACCTACAAGAAATCCCACATTCCTGAACGTAAGGCGGGGAATGAGAGGGGGCTGACTCTCACATCCCCAAGGGGGACCTTGGAGAATGACTGGAGGTTCTCAGCAGCTTAACCAAAGAGCGACTGTCAACCAGCGGGTGCTACGGAGAAGCTGCTGTAGCGGACACGGCTTCTCTGTGAGGGCAAACAAATGTGCGTCCTGGTGCCTGGTATGCCTGCTGCTGCTGCTGCTGAGTCACTGCAGTCGCGTCCGACTCTGTGCGACCCCATGGACTGCAGCCCACCAGGCTCCTCCATTCATGGGATTTGCCAGGCAAGAGCACTGGAGTGGGGTGCCATTGCCTTCTCCCCTGGAATGCCTACAGATGTGACAAAAGCTTTTTTCATCCATCCCCGGCCATGAGGCCTGCACTGGCAGGCAGGTTCTTCACCACTGGGGCCACCTGGGAAAGCCCACCCGTGAGGCCTGCCGGAAACCGTCTGCTTTCAGCTGGCAAAGCAAACAACTCAGCCTCACTGTCCTGACTTCGGGGCCCAGCTCCTCCTGGCCTATGGCACAACTGAGCTTGAGGGGTCTCCACCGCCATTCCCTTCCAGGGGGCCGCACACTGCGCCAGCACACAGATGACAGCACGCTAGTCAGACCTAGTGAGTGAGCAGCAGCAGCAACTCTAGACTTGTCGGAAGACACTCCAGGGCCCAGTGGTCTGGGCTGTGGCACCTGGCCTCTGCTACGCCAAGTAGAGGCGCCCTGCTCAGGGCCTTCTTGGGATTTGGAAAAGGAACATGCTCCTCGCACGGTTGCACCGCTCCAGCCCACTGCTGAGTGATACAGAAAGCTGCTGGCTTTGAGCAGGGCCCAAAACACAAGAAAGCTCTGTGGCAGGCCCGGGCAGCTCTGCAGGCTGCTTTGCCCTTGGCCCCGCGACCCAGCGGGTCTAACGGTGCTGGGAGTACTGACAGCAGAGGGCGCTGCTCAGAGCCCATGGCAGGCCCTGGAAGGGACTACAGCAGAGGCCCCTGGGGTTTTGGAACAAAGACCTGCCGCCCCCTGCAGGTAACCACTACCTTCCCTCTGAGAGAGTTACTGGCTTGCTGTCAGGCTTGGTAGAGACTGAACTCTTAACTCTGGGTCACCAAGTCACCATGCAACAGGAGCGGGCCACCATGAACCGGTGGGTGTGCCAAGCCATAAAGTGGACGTACACAGCAACACCCCAACTGCAGATGCAAGTGGTGATCGTGCTGAGCAGGCCCTGAAGGCATGAATCAGTCACGTGAAAGTTGCCCAGACGCCCACGGTCCCCACTTCCCTCCCCTAGCTGGACTGTACCTGTGGCCTGGTGGGTATTCCTTCTGATCAGCTGGCAGAGGAAGAGAAGACGGGGCCTGGCTCGCAGATGGGTCTGCCAAACATGCAGACACTGCCCCAGGGTGGGGGGGCGGACAGCCCTCCCTGGGACATCTACAAAGGCCAGCAGTGACGGGGAATCCTCCCAGCGGGCAGGACTGTGGGCAGCGCACCTGAGCGCTCACTTTGCTCAGAAACGGCCAGACACATAACTACACATTCATACTGGCCTATGGCTCAGCTGGAAGGCCAGGGACTCGGAAGGGGTGTGACTGGAAACCCGATCATAAGGAGATGTGGAGAAGAGGTGTGCAGACAGCCCACTCTAAGTGGGAAAAACTGTGAACTCATTTGCATCCCATCAAAGGGAGACCTCGGCAGAGGGGCCCCACAGTAAAGTGGACGGATGGCCTTGTCCTAGGCTCACAGGTCCCGTCAGCCTCCGCCCCGAGCCACCCTGCCATCACCCAGGGAGCTCATCAGAGTAGCCATGGTGCCTGGGACGGAGCTTACACGCAGCCGCTGCAACACGGACGCATGCTCTACACAGCCGACCTGGCTCCTGTCCCCACCGCCTCAGCCGCACACCGAACCACACCCTGGGTGCTCCCCTGTGACAGTCTGGCCCCATTAATGCTTATAATTTTTAAAAAACAAAGCAGCAAGCATATCTAAGGTTGACGAATCTTCAACCCCAAGACAATCTAAGGAAACAAACACCCCTTGGATGTCATCTACAAGATTAAACACAGCTATGAATTCAGAAGAGAAAGATGAATATGAAGCTTCATGAAAGTCACTACAAGCAGCTCTACCAAAAAACCAGAAGCAGGAACAAAGTCAGGCTGATCAAACCCTCGAGAACAGCGTCCAGCGCTGGTGGCTAGGACTTCCTAAGGCCTGCCATGAGAATGTATCTAGAAGCAACGACGTGACTTAGGGCTCCTCCTTTAGCTCCCCAACTTTCAGCAGACATGGGCACTGGAGGTTAAAGCTACTGCTTACAGTCTACCTACCCATTCAACACATGTTTACTGGGCTACCACTATGTGGGAAGCACTTCTCTAAGCCCTGATTCATAAACAAAACACAATGCCTGAGCTTAAAAGTCTTACATTATAATCAGAAAGGCAACCAATACAAACAAATACATTTGCTTCCAAGGTTAAGACTCCAGCATAAATACACAGCACATCGNNNGTGTGCTAACAGTCCTTACTTCAGTCCATAAAGAGGATAGATGAGTGGCTATGATCAGAGCACTGAAAGGTCATTTAGTATGTCATGCACTTTCTGTTTAGTAAAACTGGAAACAAAGGCCAGTTCCCTCATAATTCTGCTTAGCCTGGACTGAGACCACCCGCACTTCGGGGAAAGCACCTGGAGCCCAAGCCTCAAAACGCACGAAGCACAGACCGCAGCGTCATGAAGAGGGAGGGACAAGGGAGCAGCATCAGCAAGCATTTCCGATTCGCACCAAAGCCGCGTGCAGCCATATGCTATATAACCGCTGGTCGGCGGCAGACTGCTGTCTACGCGAGTCCGCCAGGAGCGCCGCTGCTGCTTCGAGCCGCTGCGACACAGGCCGCTCTCCCGGCTCCCGCGCGGGGTCCCACCTTGCACACTGGCCTCCCAGCACGTGGCCTACTTCCTTATGTCAATTTCAGTAAAGACCTTAATTTGCTTGAGTTCAATTGCTAAGCAACAAAAATGGAGTAATCTCTCTTTGTTCACTTAACAACTAGTCTTAACTTTACTGAATTCACGTGCTCTTCAGGGCATCAGTGACTCCATTTGTTTCCAGTTTCAAGTGTGACAGAAAGCACAAGTGTGGTGTAAAATACCCGATAGACTAAGGCATCAAAATTATTCTTGTCAAGAAACAGGATAAGCAGTATTAAAGGCCAACTGGGAAGGAAACACTTGCAATTAACCTGACAGTTAATACTTTAAAAATTGCAAAAATGTACACAAGAAATACAGTGGGTCAATTTACTAAAAATCAAATGCAAATGACCGATAAATGTGCTTTGTAAATGCCTACCCTCACTAGTAATTAAAGAAATGTAAATTTAAAAGGGGAAATTTCTCATCTATTGAATTCCATTAGGGTTCCATTTCATTATTTATCCAGTTATGTGCTCAGATGCATACACACGATATTCAAGGGTTTCAGTTCAGTTCAGTCGCTCAGTCGTGTCCCACTCTTTGTGACCCCACGAATCGCAGCACGCCAGGCCTCCCTGTTCATCACCATCTCTCGGAGTTCACTCAGACTCACATCCATCGAGTCAGTGATGCCATCCAGCCATCTCTTCGTCGGTCGTCCCCTTCTCCTCCTGCCCCCAATCCCTCCCAGCATCAGAGTCTTTTCCAATGAGTCAACCCTTGGCATCAGGTGGCCAAAGTAGTAGAGTTTCAGCTTCAGCATCATTCCTTCCAAAGAAATCCCAGGGCTGATCTCCTTCAGAATGGACTGGCTGGATCTCCTTGCAGTCCAAGGGACTCTCAAGAGTCTTCTCCAACACCACAGTTTCAAAGCATCAATTCTTCTTCAGCATTCAGCCTTCTTCACAGTCCAACTCTCACATCCATACACGACCCCAGGAAAAACCATAGCCTTGACTAGACAGACTTTAGTCGGCAAAGTAATGTCTCTGCTTTTGAATACACTATCTAGGTTGGTCATAACTTTTCTTCCAAGGAGTAAGCATCTTCTAATTTCATGGCTGCAGTCCAGTATTCACAGTAATTCTCTGGATTGTGAAACTGTAATACTAATTTTATTCACTATAAATTTTGCTTTCCAAATTTTCTACAGAAAATACGTATTTCTTTAAACACAAACACAAAGGGTTATCTGTATAAACTCCAAATGGATTAAACAGTTATATGCAAACAAAACCATTTTTTAAAGAACAAGAAAAAAAGGAGTATTTGTCATCTCATGAAGGGAGATCATCTTCTAAATACAAAAACAATTACAGAAACCAAAGGAAGAAAAAGACTGGACACATAAAAAGCAAAAATTCTGCAACCAAAAACACAAAGTTAAAAAGCAAGATAACCAGAAAAACATATTTACAAAAATCTGATAAACAGCTGATGCGTTTCACATATACAGAGATAACATAATTCAATATGGAAAAAGGTGGGCAAAAGACAATGAAACACATAGAAAGATATGTGTGTTAGTTCTTTGCTTGCATTTCACAAATTAAAATGTCCTACCTCATTAAACATTTCCAGAAAAATCGCAGAGCCAAGACTGAAATTCAGATCTATTTTGCTTCAAAGCAATATACCACAATGCCAAAATAAGTCATTATTTTTTAACCACATTAATTTTTAAATCAGTTTTCACTCCAATCCCAAAGAAGGGCAATGCCAAAAAATGTTGAGAGCTACCATACAACTGTGTTCATTTCATATGCTAGCAAGGTAATGTTCGAAATCCTTCAAGCTAGGCTTCAGCAGTACATAAAAAGAGAACTTTCTGATTTCCAGCTGGATTTAGAAAAGGCAGAGGAACCAGAGATCTAATTGCCAACATTCACTGGATCATAGAGAAAGCAAGGAAATTCCAGGAAAACATCTACTTCTGCTTCACTGACTATGCTAAAGCCTTTGACTGTGTGGATCACAACAAAATGGGAAAACCCTACAAGAGGTGGGAGTGCCTCCTGAGAAACCTGTGTGCAGGTTAGGAGGCAAGAGCCAGAGCCGAGTATCAAACGACGGGCTGGCTCAAAACGGGGAAGGGAGCACCTCAAGGCTGTATGCTGTCACCGCGCTTATTTTACTTCTAGGCAGAGTACATCATGCAAAATGCTGGTCTGGATGAAGCACAGGCTGAAATCAGGATTGCCAGGAGAAATAACAAAAACCTCAGACGTGCAGCTGATACCACTCTTATGGAAGAAAGCCAAGAGGAACAAAGAGCCTTTTGATGAAGGTAAAAGAGGAGAGTGAAAAAGCTGGCTTAAAATTCAACATTCAGAAAACGAAGATCATGGCATCTGGTCCCATCACTTTGTGGCAAATAGAAGGGGAAAAAGTGGAAACAGTGACAGATTTTATTTTCTTGGGCTCCAGAATCACGGTGGACGGTGACTGCAGCTCCTTGGCAGGAAAGCTATGACCAACCTAGACAGCGTATTAAAGAGCGGAGACATCACTTTGCTGACAAAGGTCCACAGAGTCAAAGCCGTTTTTCCAGCAGTCATGGATGGATGTGAGAGTTGGACCATAAGGAAGGCTGAGTGCCAAAGAATTGACGCTTCTGAACTGTGGTGCTGGAGAAGACTTTTGAGAGTCGCTTGGACAGCAAGGAGAGGAAGCCAGTTAATGCCAGAGGAAATCAACCCTGGATGTTCACTGGGAGGACTGAGGCCGAAGCTGAAGCTCCAATACCTCGGTCACCTGATGGGAAGAGCTGACTCACTGGAATAGACCCTGGTGCTGGGAAAGACTGAAGGCAGGAGAAGGGGGCGACAAAGAAGGAACGGTTGGACGGCATCATCGACTCAGCTGACATGAGTATGAGCAACCTCCGGGAGACAGTGGAAGGCAGAGGAGACTGGTGTGCTGCAGGCCACGGGGTCACAGAGAGCTAGACAAGACTAGCAACTGAACAACAGCAACAACAGACCTTAAAGTCTGTCCTTGACAAGACAGCTTCCCCTTCTATCACATATTCTGAAATGACTACAGAAATGAACAGCAGATAAATAAAACAGAAACTATGGCAAGCTTTTTTTAAGGTCTGAAATGGAGGTTGAGTTCTGACATATCCAGATAAATCAAAATTCTCTTGCTAAATAATTAAATGAAAATGTATTTATCAAAATCACAGTATAAATGCTGCTTCTTGTAGAAAAGCTTTCACAACTAAGAATCAGACTAGTAAGTAAAATCTGATTTTCTGAATTTATGAAGGACTCAAATCGTTTACTGAAGGAAGACCCATATTTTTATGGGAAATAAGAAAGGGAAAAATTTTAAACACAGTACAGTATAAAATGACACTACTCGTGATTATATTAAGACACATATACTAACCATGAATCAGGGAGCCATTCAGCCACTGAATATAGTAGTTTTGAGGAAAAGAAAGCAGGATTTCATTGCTGATGATCGAGAAGGGTAGAAGCAAGACCGCTCCGGCCGACACCGCCAGGGTGAAGGTGCTCAGAAACAACCTGGAAGGGGAGAGCGGCGTCAGCAGAGGCCGGACAGGCGGGGCCGCAGAAGCCACCCGCGAGCGGGCCGAGCTCTGCGGCTTCCCAGCCGCCAAAAGCCAGCATGCGTCTCACTGGGTATATGTAGTTGGGAGACAGTGTGCATACGGTCCCAGAAGTTAACCTAGACCAACTCTAAACTCACCTGTGAAAAGGCCACTGAGCCCACCAAGTGGGCCTAAAGCTGGAGACCGCGCGCTTTACACACTGATGGAGAATGAACGGAGTCTCATTCCTCTTTCAAATTCAAGCATTTTTTTCACAACTGCAGTTAATTAACAATGCTGGCAATCTATGCTAGGAGCAATGCAACAACTGTTTCAGGTGACGAAAATACTTGTGAAAACTATGAAAAACGACTTGGGCTAAAATGGTTATTTCTGGAAGAAAAACTTACAAAGCCATTGGTCTACTATCTCTTAAAATAGGTAAAGGTTAAATAAACTATATAATAAATTGTAGGGAACTATTAAACAATATTTAAAAAATGATTTTGTCATTTTTTAAAATAGGATAGCTCAAAATGTGTAACATGGAAAATGTCTAAAAGTTAAAAAGAAAAAGCACACACAATAAATAAACACCATGCTCTCTCCCCTCCCTCTCCCCAACATGTACATTTTCACACAGGAAAAGAGGTACATTAAAAACAATCTAGCATAATATATAACATCTCCTAGGAGAGGGCCCATAAGGGGCTTTCACTTTCTCAGATATAAACGTCCAAAATGCTTAAAATTTTAATACCTAATTTTTTAAGTGTTTTGAAGACTAAAATGACAAAGGAAAATGGAACCTCCCTCACTAAAACTAGAGATGAAATTTTAATTTAATATCCATTCTATTAAATTTAATATAGAAAGAATGTGAAAATACACGTAAGGAAAAAAAAATTCATACTAAATGCTCAAAACACATCTAATAGAGTAACTTTGAGGCCAGTGCCATCTTGTGGCAACCAAGAGAAGTGTCTTCCTACTTAAAAGCCAAAGATAACCTCCCCTGTTTAGCAAATGACTGATAAATTTTTTAATGTGGACATATGATACATGTCAAAAATACAATTCAACTCTGGCACAGAAGGCTTACCAAGTGGTTTTGCTGGATGGACAGCCTGTTTTCTGGGAAAAGTGGGGGCCCATCTCCACCCCAGTGCACTGCCAGCTCGGGCACCTACCCCCAGCTGACCTCCTGTGACCTCATCTCTGTCCTCCGCCTGTGACGGCCACCTCTGCTCCCCGCTTCGCACCCACAGGCCCCGCCCCCAGGGCCTGCACGAGACTCCCAAGCCTTCCGGCCACGACAGGGCCCACACACGGTCAGGCTCACCCAGCCTCCTCACAGGGAGCGGGTTCTCAGGCTTCGTGTGTCTGGGCAGCCAGCCCTCCCCTCGGGGCCCCTCTGTGTCTTCCGCCCCAGGAGGCCTTCCCAGCCCCTCTACCCCTTGACCCTCGGCACACTGGCCAGCAGCCCAGCCGGAAAGGCCCACCGTGGCTTACAAGTCTGAAGCTAGGAGGTGTATGTGACCAAGGAGAAAGCATGTGAGGACACGCAATCATTTTTGAAATCAAAAGTTACCCAGAAATCCTGAATATACAGTCACCATAAATGTAACAGTGGACCTTACATCAAAAACCTAGAAGGTATTGTGACTGGCCTTAGAGATACAAAACAGGGCCATACCATCTGCTGCCCTTGAGTGGACAGAACCATCCGTAACAGGCTGGTGCGGCACAGCTAAACGCCAACAGCGGGTCCCCAGAGTAGGGCCCGGGGCCAAGCCAGAAAATGCAGGCGCGGGGGCTGCTCAGGCCACTGCAGAAGCGCTCCTCAGAACTGAAGGCAGCTCTAGAGACGCCCCTTCTGAAGTGTAGCCAACTCTGGCGCAAAGCCAACAGGCGTTCCTGGTGTGGGCTGAGAGGCGAAGGGCCGACCAACACCTTCTGCTGGCTCCTCAAGCAAGCAAATTTCAACAGATAATCAGCCCACAATTACCCCTGGGGTTGCTTACATGTACTTTCTTGAAAAAGCTGCTGTAATACTTTAAAGTTGCTGTACTACTTTAGGTGAATTTTTTCCATATTTCTGCTCACAGGGCAGTATTAAGTTTTGAAAATTCATGACTCTAGAATTAGAAACAGGAGAACTGAACATTGAAATACATACGAAATCCTGTTGACTATGGCATCTTCATCTTCTTGTTCATCTGCAAAAATGTTCAAGACATTAATATTTTTATCTTCCAATAAAATGCTTCATTAATTTAATAAAACATAAAATATAAACCTGAAGAAGCAATTTTCCAACCTAAATCTCACTAAATCAGACAGGATAGAATATGGTTAAAGAACAACAAGAGTCTTTTGACTGATCAGTCTTGGTCAACAAAACTCCCATATGTACATCAAAATCTTCCAAATCTTTAGTGCTCAGGGAAATAAAGCTCAGGAGAGCCCTGGAATCACATTCAAGTTGACTGTTATACAAAGTCAGTGAAATTGCTAATGGATGAAATTTTCTGGTTGATAAATGTGTGTTAGCTCAGTTGTGTCCAATTACTTGTGACCCCGTGGACTACGGCCCGCCAGGCTCCTCTGTCCATGGGATTCTCCAAGCAAGAATACTGGAGTGGGTTGCCATTCCCTGCTCCAGGGGATCTTCCTGACCCAGGGATCAAACAGGGTCTCTTGCACTGCAGGCAAATTCTTTACCATCTGAGGCACCAGGGAAGTCCCTGGTTGATAATAGCAAAAAAATATATATATATTATAAAATTAAAATTCAGAATCTTAGAACTCACACACTTTTCTGTGCTTGGAGCCTATTGTCAGTAATGGTAAGAATGAGGATTTTACCCTAAACTGCCCTGCACACCGCTGCCTTGGCACTGCGTCATTTTGCTCCAGTTACAGACAGAAATACACCATGCTGTGCATCTTTCTCAAGGAGCAGATGGCCCCTGCCCCGGTGCTTCCTTACCCTACCCTCTCCCTCTCTCATGGCGGCTGGCCATCCTTTTAGTCCTCCCACATCATCTTACCAGCTAAGGAAACTATGATCCAATTACAAAAATATTACACAACACCCCAGCCCTTCTTTCTCCTCACTGCCTCACTGGGGTTGTCCTCAAAGGCTCTCTGTGTAGGTCTCTGGAATTCTGAGTATCCACCAGCTTCAGTGACAATGGCATATTTGGGCCATTCTCTTAGTCTATCCAAACTCTATTCTTAATTATTGGCTGCCCAAAATGCTTCTACAACCAGAGACCACAAAGTACCAATTGTCACAATTGATTTTTATATTGTTGTACCTACATCTAATCAACCACAAAATCTTGAAGAGTGTTTTAATAGCTTCATATCCATTTCAGTTCTATTGCCAATACTCTATCAGCCAGGTCCAGGGTCTTCATTACTCTTCTGTGATTACTCTAAAAAACACCTAATAGATCTCCAGTTTTCTGCTTATCATCCCCTAATTTCCTCTAAAACAATGCATTGTTCATTCATTCTCTCTCTCCCCCTCGTTCAATGCACATAATCTATGAAGCTTGATGCCAAGACATCTTTTAAAGCAGCTAAGATACTGTCTTGGATCCCAGTTCTTCAAAATTTTGAGAGATTAAGGAATCCAAAGAGTATTTCAGTACAGTCACAAAGCCAAGCAGTGCACTACAAGCAAGCACTATTCCTGATTTCTTTAAAAATTCTTAAAGTTTAATATGATAACATAAGGAATCTTTAATATATGAAATCCTTAAATATTCACATGGCACCTATTATTAGCCTAGCATCACAAAAGGAAATCTTGTGATTTCAAAGAAGTAGCTCAAATTTAACAGAAGTCAGTAAAGTAACTAGTTATTTTATTTTAAAAAAAAACAATGGTTACTTACAAAACTCTGGCATAAAAATCTGTGAATAAATCAGCACAAAATTCATTTTAAAAAAAGATATAATGGTCCCCCGGTGAGATAAGGATACATATGAAAAAATACAAGAATAACATGATTCATAATTGAATGTTAATTGGTATTATGCAGGTGTGCTAAGTCACGCTGGTCACAACTGGACTCTTTGTGACCCTGTGGACTATAGCCCACCAGAATCCCCTCGGCTCCTCTGTCCAAGGGTATTCTCCAGACAAGAACACTGGGGTGCCATGGCCCCCTCCAGGGGATCTTCCTGACCCAGTGATCGAACCTTGTCTCTTCACATCTCTGCACTGGCAGGCGGGCTCTTTACCACTAGCACCATCTGGGTATTACGGACACTCTATCTATGCCACTTCAGAAAGAAACAATATTCTGGTAGTGAGAGAAAGAATGGGGTAGGGGTGACGGGGGTGAGTATGTTCAAACTCAGAGCCGAGGAACCAAACATCCTCATAAACTCTGGAATTTCCCAGACGCTGAAGAGCCCTGGGCTATTCTTAGCTGAATATAAGAATGAGGATGAACAAGGGCTCAGGGCTAAGAAGTAGGCTGGGCCTGGCTACCGACCCTGCAAGCAGGCGGAGTCCCTGAGGTCATTTTAGCGCTCTTAGTGTCAGGCAACTGCTCGCTGCAGCCACAGGCGTAATGAGCACACTAGCCACGCGGCCAGGCGCCACGGCCACGGGACACGCCTAGACCGCGCGGCACCAGCGGCAGAGCTTCCCTTAGCGCGTCTGCTCACCTGACTTTCTCTTGTACCTCGTGATGACGACGTAGGAGACAATGTAGAGAATGGCGAAGAGAAGGAAACAGATCTGAAACGAAAATTCAGCACATTTATATTGTTTGCATACCTTTCTAAGTAAACCAAAATACATCTTTGGTATTTATAAGGAAAAAGAATTTAACCTACTACACAGTAAAAATTTTAGCTAATAAAAAGTATTATGAAGTAGAAACTTATACAAGCTAGTCAGCTCAGTTTAAAATCATTCCAGAAAAAAAGGCCCAACGGACATTTTCTTTTCATAAACTGACCAAGTGGTTTTAAAATCATGGAACTATTATTAAGAACGAGACCATCACTGACAATTTTGAAAGGTAAACTCATGAGATGCTACTATCCCCCCCAAATATTAAAACACACTCTGAAGTTTCAATAACGTTTAAAGAGCATGCCGGCACCAACACCTGACAATCAAAGAGAGAGATGCAATTGTAGGAAAACGCGGACGTCCCTGGTGCTACAGTGGATGAGAATCTGCCTGCCTGTGCAGGCGACATTGTTCGGTACCTGGTCCAGAGGACACAGGCGCCGTGGAGGAGCTAAGCCCACACACCTCCACTGCCGAGCCCTCGCTCTCGGGCCCAGGGGCTGCGAGTCCCGAGCCTGTGCGCCAGAGTCTGCGAGGCACAGGCACTGAGCCGGTGCCCCGGGAGCCCCGCTCCACGAGAGAAACCAGCACGAGGAAAAGCCTGTCTGCTGCAACGAAGCCGCCCTGCTCACTGCAGCCAGAGAAGGCCATGCAGAGCAACAGAGAGCCCCCACACAACCAAACTCAAGACAGAGGGGTTTTTAATTTTTTAAAATTTATGTACCATGGTTATACAAACAAGAGGCCTCACAAATCAACTCAACAATTATTGAGGATTATTCAATAATTACACCACATATCAAAACAAACAGCAGTTGCACAAAAAAGTTTTTCAATATTAAAGTCCTTTTAATTTCTGTCTTATCTAGGGTATGGCAGGCAAAAAAGGATGGGTGAAGGAAGGGGAGATCTCATGACAGTTGACGACCAAGTACACTTGAAATAAAAGCTTAATGGAACTGTGGGCCACACCAGAAATATTTTGAAGACTTTCAAATGAAATCATTCCAGAGGATGATAAAGCTGAGAGATCTTCCTTGTACGTAGATTTCTGAAGAAGGGCTGGAGGCCATAAGACGGAGAACGACCTTGGACGAGGCAGCAGACGGCCACGGAGCAGGGTAGTGACATGACCTGACATGTTGCAGAGGGCTCGGTCCAGTTACAGCGTGGGGAATACACTAGAAAGGGGAGACGACAGGAGCAGGGAGAGCAACCAGGAGTCACTTGGGAGTCCAGAGGAGAGGTCGCGCAGACTCTGCGGTGGTGATGAGGAGGGAGGTTCTGAAAGCAGGCTTGACAGGACTTGCAGGATAAACGTCGGGCTCTTGGCCTGAGAAACTGGAAAGACAGAGTCGCCATTTCCTGAGTCAGGGGAGATCCCAGGAGCAGAAGTTTGGGGGCAGAGATAGGGGAGATCCCAGGAGCAGAAGTTTGGGGGCAGAGATAGGGGAGATCCCAGGAGCAGCAGTTTGGGGGTAGAGATAGGGGAGATCCCAGGAGCAGCAG
>SJYF01000810.1:361349-378770 GCA_006410515.1 Procapra przewalskii | reverse complement strand
CTCCAAGGGGGGGGGGGGGGGGTTTGCGGCATTCACAGCGCACATCACGCGTCTGTGTCTCCAGGGTCACAGCCCACGTGGCGAGCTCGTGTTCCCGCCCAGCCTCTCGCTGTGGGCGCTGACACTGCCGCTCCGCTCGGCTGCACCACGGGCCTCACTAACAAGCAGGGATCTGCAGTCTCGTGAAGTTCCACAACCTCTGTCTCAGTGAGGGGTGAGTGCTTATAGACGCTAACCATTCCGTTTCGTCCCCAGAACAAATGATACTGTCCACCCCTGTGCTCAGAGTCACAAAAGCCATGCCGCCAAGGGTTCCCCTTGCCTTTGCCGAAACCACTTACCCAAGTCGACCAACTCCAGCTGAGTGCATGGTCGATACATCATGACCTCAATCACACTGGGGGCCACTTGAGGATGCCCCCTCGAGGATGCCCCTTGGGCCACAGGCTTCTCATGCTTCCCTTTCTGCTGCACCACAGGCCTCACTGCCAACCGGGGACCTGCGGGCCTCACAATGCTCATGGTCGTCGTTGCTCGTGACTTCCCTGACGGAGGAGCTGGGTCCTCAGGGCTGTGCAGCTAGTGCCCCAGTGCACGCAGACGCTGCTCCAGCGAGTCTCTGCAACTGGCGCAGCTGCGCAGCATCACAGAGGGCACCATCCAAACCCGCCTTCAGGGCAGTTGGGAAAACCCACCTCAGAGTGCCAGCAAGAGAGCTCACTCTAGGCAGGCTGGTGAGGAGTCCACATGGAAGGCCCCTTTGAGGAGGAGGTAAGCACCCTTTCTTTTCACCTTCTTTTGCCTTAGACATGTAGGCCGTGTGGGCAGCAGTATCTCTTGTTCAAGGACAGGCTTTTTTGGAACTCAGAACGTTCGTTAAGGGAGATGGTCTGGGTAAAACCTCCACAGCCTTGAGCTCTGGGTTAACCGGTTCCTTCTGGCTAATCCTGTGATGGTGTCATCCCAGGATATATGTTACGGGAAAGGGTCTGGGCAAAACTTTTACAGCCTTCAGGTATTTTTTCAGCTAGCAGAAAAGTACATAATGCTCTGCTTAAACTAGCAAGGCAGGTGATCTTCCTACCCCGTTCTTCTGTCTATGCCAGAAGCTTTTTCTGCCACTATCACTTTAATAAAGTTTCTACCACACAAAGCTCTGAGTGACAGAGACCGTCTTTGGTCCCAGAGTTAAATCTTCTCCTCCGGAGACCACAAATTGGGTGGGAAACTGTTCACTGCACGCATCACTACCATCTTGGAGGCTCGTCCGGGATCCCAAGACAAGGTACAGCTATCATTCTGGGGGCTAAGCTACAAGCCACCACCAGCAGCAGTCCGTGCCACCTCGCTGAGCAAACGGGAACTCCCCGCCTGCAACACCTTTTGAGTGGCAGCCAGTGAGCCGTCCGCTGCTCCCCTGTCTCCCAGCAGGGGCTGTGCTGAGAGGGCCGCGGCCACCTGGTGCCACATCTGCTGTGGCGGCCACTGGCGGCCTCTATCTGCTGGCGCCTCGGGCTGCTCCACCTGCTGGCTGTCCTGCCAACCGTCTCACTGTTCACACTGTGCGCTGAGCCCCGGGCGGGCGAGGCCTGTGGGGAGGCTGGGGAAACTCGAGGAGCTGCAGGCTCTGCAGACAACGCTTATTCTCGATGGCAGGCCAGCAACCACAAGGCAGCCTTCTGCACTCTCTCGTGGCTGACCTGCCACATCGCAGCCATAATGAACACACAGGGCTCTTCAGCTAGAGCTTCCACGTGTTTACAGGACAAAAGTGGCCCGTGACCCAGCAGGGGCATCACGCCACGCCTGTGCAGTGCTATAAGCGCTCTGGGCTGTTACACAACCATGTACTTACAAAACAGGTGAGAGCGCAGGGCCATGGGGCAGAGAGCCCAACATCACAACCTGGCCAACCAATCACTCTTTCCCTACCACGCCCTGCTCTCTGTCCTCCCCTTTATGGCCGCTACTTGTGGACTTCCACTTTTCACCACCACTCACTCACTCTTCCAACCATTTAGCTCACTTCACACCCCCTGACCAACTCAAAGCACTTCTGACAGCAGGCAGTGATGAACCAACAGCAAAACCACATGTCATGATTTCACCTGCCCTCTAAGCAGCACCCTGACATCAGTGATCTTTCTCCTTCTCTGACTCTCCTCCCAGATTCCATCACTAACTGGCTTCCCTTTTCCTGCTGGCCTTTAAATATTCTTCTTGTCCATGATTTCTGAGTAGAGCCAGAATCTTTTCCCAGGGTTTTAACCACAACCCTCAGAAACCCCTAGACCACTGTTTGAGAACCACTGGTTTAGGGCATCAGCAAGAGTGAGTGAAATAATGGGCCATAAAACCTAAGTGGATTTGGGAGAAAAGTGAACCCAAGTGACAGACAGGAGTGGACATGCCAATCCACTGAGGTTCCTGGGAAAGAAGCAGCTGCAAAAAAAGGACTTCCCCAAGGAAGTTGGGAGAATAGAAAGCCGTGACTAAAGCATGCTTTAGGATTTTTTAAAATCAGTAAGTAAAGCTGATAGTAGAAGAGCAGTCTCAGGAGTCCCAAGATGTTTTTGCAGCAAAGTGGTACATGAGAAGTCATGAATGTTAATGGACAAACAGAAATCGAGGAACCAAAATGTACGGCATGAGATGGACAAGACTAACAGAAAGCAACCCCTTTGAGAGCAGAGTAAGGCTAACAATTGTAAAAACAGATGGACATTTCACCACTTTGGAAATTAAAGTTTCTATGACTATAAACTGTATCAGACTGGAACAAAACAGTCACAGAACTGGTCAGACTATTTCTCTAGCTCCAAAGACGGGTCCAGGAGCAGGGGCTCCTTCTCAAATGAGCACATCTTTAGCAGAGACAGACCCACAGGGACGGGTAAAATGAGAACAAGGCACAGCAGGGCCTCCTATTCTCCTCCCTCCAGGGGGACAAAAGGAAACACCTAACTGAAAAAAGGGGAACCGCAGCTCCTCGCCCGAGAGGTGAGGCCTGCCGGCAGAAAGGGAGAGGACACGGCTCCGAGGGCCCTCTGAGGGAGGGGATGCACCTCCTCTCCCCAGACAGGGAGGGGCGCGCAGGGCTGGCCGAGCCTGCAGCAGCGGCACACACGCCTCTGCTCTCTGCCAGCCGCCCCGCAGCAGCCCCCACTGGGGCCCCGTGGCCTCAGTCCTGATGCTGAGCAAGAACGGCCCGGCATCTGGAAGCTGAGTTCCCAGCCACAGGTAACCTAACAGAGGTATTCCTAAAGTCTGCTTTATATCACTTCAGCTTTTGGAAAGGAAAAAAAAGTGAAAAGCGAACATCTCCTTCAGCTCAGCATATCTTACTGAGCTATACAGAGGCGGTGTCCACCCCAGCCGTGAGCAGCCCCGCCCAGCTCTTGCCCCCCCACCGGGGACCACAGTCAGCATCCCAGCACTGAGCCATCGCGGCTATGAACAGTGTCTGTGAGTATCTGGGCTTCATCGGTTTATTCTGTGTGTCTGTGAGCAAGTGACTGCTTCTCTGCTCTGTGCCATTTCAGCTTAGGAAGGCTTTCCTAGGACGCTCTTCTTTCACATGTTGGGAAAAATCTATAATATTAAATTGTTACAAGCAAATATACTTAAATTCCAGGTGTAAGATTTGAACCTAAATTAAAACTAGTGCATTAGAATCAAGCTGTACTACAAGTTTTTCATTTAAGACTGATGGGCTTCAGCTAATTTAAGATGACTACAGGCATAAACACCGTTAAAGAGTAATGGGTACAAATGGCCTCAAGGAGAGCTGCCACTGAAGGGTTTCTAACAAAATCCTGGGAGAAGAGACAAGTAAACTGTGACTAAGCCAAGGATCTCATTCTACAGCACAGCCAATAGACCTGGCTTTATCTTAAAGCTGTGAAATCAGAGATGCTTAGTATCCTTTAAGTGAACCAAACAGTAATTAAAATTAAAATTATAATGCTTTCAAATTACCTTAAGAGCCAGACTAGGTAGTGAAACACAAGAAAACACAAATAGTTACAAAAATAATACCATAATAAAGATGAAACATATTAAAATCATAATTGTAAGTGAAACAAACTGCTAAAAGGAAACTCAGATTACGACAGAGCTAAACCAAAGTGACTCAGAGGGGTGAAGACGGAACAACAGACAGAGACGCGCCGAGCAGATGCTGACAACAAAGAAAGTTAGAATGTCACATTCTTTTCCCCTCAGACAAGGCTGCGTTAAGACAAAAAGTGTTAAGACAAACTGGGGCACTCTGTCAACAATGGGATAACCCATAATGAGGAATAATCTTCATGCACCACAAGGCACAGCACCAAAATACATTTTTTAAAACTAAATATGCAGCGAATGATAAAGCACTACTTTGCGAGCAGGCTAAAGCAGTCAGTCGTGGCCGGCTCTCTGTGAGCCCACGGACTGCAGCCCGCCAGGCTCCTCGTCCATGGGGATTCTCCAGGCAAGAGCACTGGAGTGGGCTGCCACGCCCTCCTCCAGGGGACCTTCCCGCCCCAGGACTGAACCCGGGTCAATCCGCACCGCAGGCGGGCTCTTGACTGAGCCACCAAGGAAGCCCCAAGTGCCCCACTCTCTAGCACTCCACTTCCCAAGCCCCTCACAGCCAGGAGAAAATTCTGGCTCCATGGACTTGCCTATTTTGGATATTTCATACAGAAGAATCGTACAATATCTGACTTTTTGTGTCTGGCTTCTTTCACTAAGCATGCTTTCAAAGTTAATTCATGTTGCAACATGTATAAACACATCATTCCTTCAGACTTTTTATAGTAAAATAAACCCCTACTTGATGAAAAACACATTGTATTCTTGTTGCTAGCAGCTGCGAGCATTCTGTTCAGATATACTTCCATCTGTCCACAAGGATATATGTACAAAGATGGTATCTGCCTCACCTCACTGTAATTACAACAACCACCTTTCAAGACAGAGACGGCACAATGGCCAGTGCTGCATCTCCACACTTAATTTGAATTCAAAGCAGATGCGGATACCTACTCTAACAGCAACTAACTAGGCCTGTCACAATACATTGCCCAGTGCCTTTCAATTTGTGCTTTAGCAAAGAAAAAACAGTATTTCCTCACAAACAATAACACTTGAGACATTTAACAAGGAGTAAATATTCCATCTCTCAAGATTAACGCAGCAAATTTCTAGTTCATTAATGTCATCTACGATATTACACTTTATTACTTGTCCTTGAGATTTTTCAGATTCTATACATTCTTACAACGCAAGTCATGAGCAAGAAGTCCTTTAAATCCATTCTGAGACCCGTCTGAGAAAACACGAAGGAAGGGCAGTGTCACTCGCCCTCAGGGCTCCTCCTCCCACTCGCAGCCCTTCCAACCACACAGCCTCCCTCCTCCTGGATCCCGACAAACCCCTCGTCCACAGGCTGGAGCACAGCAATGATCTCTACTGAATGCTTCATGGAAATAAAACTTGTCTCCTAAATCTCCTAAACTATGTATAATACTCAATATGTGTTAGGTATATTGGAGGCACTAACACTGATAGGAACGATCTCGACAATCTCCCGAATCCTGCTGAGTGCCTCGATAAAATTTTAAAGTGAACTGGGTAAACCACACTCCCTTCCCACGGCTAGCTCCTCAGCCTCAGTCAGGGATGGTCAGGGAAAAGGGAAGACACTCTGAACTGGATGAAAGGCGAGAGTCTGGATGAGACTGGGCTCAACTGTTCAGTACGTGGAAGCGCCCATAAAGCTGAGAGATGAGCCCCCGGCTGGCATCAGGGGCGCGGCACAAAGACCCGACAGAGGACCGCTGCAAGCAGCAGCAGCAGGGGGACATTTAGCTTCTCTATGGCTGCTTCCTAGGCAGCATGCTACAAAACAGACACGTCACTTTGCCAACAAAGGTCCATCCAATCAAAGCCATGGTTCTTCCAGCAGTCATATATGGACGTGAGAGTTGGGCCATAAAGAAAGCTGAGCACCGAAGAACTGATGCTTTTGAACTGTGGTGCTGTAAGGAGGTCAAACCAGTCAATCCTAAAGGAAATCAACCCTGAGTATTGGAAGGACTGATGCTGAAGTTGATGCTCCAATACTTTGGCCACCTGATGCGAACAGCCAACTCACTGGAAAAGACCCTGAAGCTGGGAAAGACTGAGGGCAAGAGGAGAAGGGGGCGATGGAGGATGAGATGGTTGGATGGCATCACTGACTCAATGGACATGAGTTTGAGCAAACTCTGCGAGATGGTAAAGGACAGGGAAGCCTGGCGAGCTGCAGTCTATGGGGTCGCAAAGAATCAGACACAACTGAGCGACTAACACTTTTCATAGGTATTTTGTGGATATTCTTTACCAAGTTGAGGAAGTTCCCCTCTCCTTCCAGTTTACTGAGAGTTTTTATCATGAATGGATGCTGGATTCTGTCAAATGCTTTTTCTGGATCTACTGATACCATCCTAGGGTGTTTCTTCTTTAACCTGTTGATGTAATAGACTACATCAAGTGGCTTTTGTAGTGCAATTCCAGCAGTGTATAGCTCTTTTATACGCTGCTGGAGCCCATGTGCTGGTATCTCCTTGCAGATCTGTGCGTCTACGCTCATGAGAGGCACAGTCTGTAGTTCTCCTTTATCACAGTGTCTCTGTCTGGCATTAGGGTAATAATGGCCTCACAGAATGAGTCAGGGAGTTTTCCCTCTGCTTCTATTTTCTGTAAGAGATTGCAGAGAATTTATATCACTTCTTCCTTAGGTATTTGGGAGAATCCACCAGCCAAACAATCTGTCATTGGTTTTGGAAGGTTAACAGCTGATTCAAGTTCTTTAGTAGATACAGACCTACTTTAACTATCTGCTTGTCCTTGTGTGAGCTCTCGCAAACTGTATCTTTGAAGGAATTTGTTCATTTCAACTTTTCAAATCTGTGGGCACAGAAATGTTCATAGTATCCTGCAGTATCATTAGCATCAACAGCATCATAGCTGCTCTTTCATTTCTGATTCTAGTAATTTGTGTTTTTCCTGTTTATCCTAGATAGCCTCAGTTCAGTTCAGTCACTCAGCCGTGTCCAACTCTTTGTGACCCCATGGACTGCAGCACGCCAGGCTTCCCTGTCCTTCACCAACCACCAGAGCTTGCTCAAACTCATGCCCATTGAGACGGTGATGCCATCCAACCATCTCATCCTCTGTCATCTCCTTCTCCTCCTGCCTTCAATCTTTCCCAGCATCAGGGTCTTTTTCAAGGAGTCAGTTCTTCGCATCAGGTGGCCAAAGTATTGCAATTTCAGCTTCAGCATCAGCGCTTCCAGTGAATATTCAGGACTGATTTCCTTCAGGGTTTCTTCTTCTTTCCAAGTACTTCAGAGCTCCCCAATTCTATCCGTGTTACTAATCTGTAGTCTACCTGGACAGTGGTGTGAAGACAGACGTTGTGTGGTTTCTGCTTTTAATGTGTGTTATAAAGTGTGTCTCATCTCCGTGCATATTCCATGCAAGCCTGAGAAGAATGTACATTGTGCTATTGTTGGATGAAGGCGTCTATAAATGTCAATTAGATCTAGCTAACTGCTCGTATTATTTAGTTTAACTGTATATGTATATACTTACTGACTTTCTGCCTACTGGAACTGCCCATTACCAACATAGGGGGTGTTGCAGTCTCCAGCTATGTTAGTCGGAGAAGGCAATGGCACCCCACTCCAGTGCTCTTGCCTGGAAAATCCCATGGACGAAGGAGCCTGGTGGGCTGCAGTCCATGGGGTCGCTACAAGTCGGACACGACTGAGCGACTTCACTTTCACTTTTCACTTTCATAGACTGGAGGAGGAAATGGCAACCCACTCCAGTGTTCTTGCCTGGAGAGTCCCAGGGACGGGGGAGCCAGGTGGGCTGCTGTCTATGGGGTCGCACAGAGTTGGACACGACTGAAGCGACTCAGCAGCAGCGGCAGCTATGTTAGTGGATTTGTCCATTTCCTTTGGCAGTTCACTTAGTTTCTGCCTCGTGTATTTTGATGCCCTGTTGTTACGCGCGTACACATTAAGGACTGTTATGTCCTTTAGGAAAGCTGACCCTTTATCATTATGTATTGCTCCTTTTATTCCTGACAATCTTCCTCGCTCTAAGTCCACCCTGTCTGAAATTAACAGCTACTCCAGCTCTCTTGATTGGTTAACACGGTGTGTCTTTCTGTATCCCTTTACTTTTAATGTGTGTGTGCGTGCACACTAGCACACATGCTCAGTCATATCCAACTCTTTGCGACCCCATGGACTCTAGCCCACCAGGCTTCCCTGTCCATGGGATTCTCCAGGCAAGAATATTAGGGTGGGTTGCCATTTCCTACTCCAAGGGATCTTTCCCACCCAGGGATTGAACCCAAGTCATTCACATCTCCTGCATTGGCAAATTGATTCCTTACCACCAGCGCCACCCAGGATAACACACTTCTAATATATCTGTATCTTTATATTTAGTGGATTTCTTATAGACAACATATACTTGGGATTTTTAATTCACTCTGACAATCTGTCTTTTAAGTGATTTATTTAGACCATTAAAGTAATCACTGATACTGTTGTTGTAATAGTTATCATAGTTTTAACAATTTTCTATTCATTGACCATGCTATTTAGATTTTTGTCTTTAGTCTTTTTCTGCCATCTCTGGTTTAAAATGAGGATTTTATGTGATTCTATTTTCTCTCTTCTGTTAGCCTAACAGTTACACTTCTTTATAAATATTTTTGTTGGCTGCCCTAGAATTTACAATTAAATACACTATACTGCTTCATAGGCAGTGCAGCTACCTTATAGAGTTTTCCCAATTTCTTCCAGCTGTCCCTATAATGTTACTGTCATTCATTTTACTTATCCACAAGCTAATCACTGGATACACTGGTGTTAACACTTTCAATAAACTGTTATATGTTGGATTAAAAATAAGAAATTTATTTAACCTTAATTTATTCTGAATACTTTTTCTTTTTTTATGTAAATCTGAGTTTCTTACCTAAATAATTTTCCTTCTCTCTTTAGAACTACTTTTAAAGCTTCTTGTCAAGCAGGTCTACTAGCAACAACTTACCTCAATTTTTGTTTGTACTATATAGCACAGGGAACTATCTTAAATATCTTGTAATAACCTATAATAGGGGTTCCCCGGAGGCTCAGGGTTAAGGAGTCCCCTGGAGAAATGGCAACCCACCCCAATATTCTTGCCTGGGCAATCCCATGGACAGAGGAGGACTTGCGGGCTACAATCCATGGGGTCGCAAAAGAGTCGGTCGGACACAACTTAGTGACTGAACAACAACAATGACCTATGATGGAAAAGAATCAGAAAAAGAAAAGATAGATATAACCGAATTGCTCAGCAGTACTGATTGATTGAAACTAATACAAGATTATTGTAACTTTAATGGCATTTTCCCCTGGTTTTTGACTATGGAAATTGTATTTTCATTTTGTACTGGGCCCCAAAACTTAGGTAGCCAGCCTTGGAAAAATTTGAAAACATGGAACTTTCTGGACAGCAAGTACAGAATATGAAGGGAAAAGTCCCCATCACCTTGTCCTTTTAAGATCTAGACATTAAGTTAACAAAGCTACATCAGGTTCTCTTGGTAACTCGCAGAACTCTGAAACTGGGTAGCTACTCACAGCCAGGTACTCCCAGCTAGGACTTGATGATTCTCCCATGGAAAATAAACAACTTCAGAAAACATTAACACCAGAGAAGACCACTCTATGACCATAATGGATAAAGAATAAATAAGATCACTCTGTAGTTATGTCTGAACAGAGACAAAAAATGTGAACTCTGTCCAAATCATAAAAATGACTGAACATTCCTCACCCTGGCTCACATGAATGACTCGCATCTTTACCAACTGCAGCGCAAGCCTCACTCAGATCTCTTTCCATCCTGGGTGCTCAGCTGCTCAGCCGTGTCCAACTCTTTGCTACTCCGTGGACTGTAGCCTGCCAGGTTCATCTGTCCGTGGAATTTTCCCGGGAGGAACACTGGAGCGGTTTGCCATTCCCTACTCCAGGGGCTTTTCGTTCTACATATGCTCTATTAAGATATCCAGTCACAGGCCTTCCTGGTGGATCAGTAGTGAAGAATCCACCTGCCAAAGCGGGAGACACACGTTTGATTCCTGATCCAGGAGGATCCCACATGCCTCAGAGCAACTAAGCCTGTGTGTGCCACGACCACGGAGCCCGTGCTCCAGACTGGAGGAACTGTCACTGCTGCAGCCGGTGCGCCCGGAGCCTGCGCTCTGCGACGAGAACCATTGTGGCGAGAAGACGTGCGTCGCAACCCAGAGCAGCCCCCACGCCCCCAACTAGAGAAGAGGCTTTCAGCGACAAACACCCAGCCCAGCCAAAAATAAACAGATGAATGTTTTAAAGAGTGATCTAATTCTGCGCACCTGAGGTCAAAAAGGAAAAGGAAATAAGAAGACAGCAGAAAGAAAGGAGCTGGGCCCTCACCACCTCACAGTAGCAGCTAGATGCGGCCGCTCCAGTGACCAAGAGAGCGCGGAGATATGCATGATGTCAAAGAGTCGCAATACTCAAGTGAGACTATCACATGAGCCTTTAAAAATTAAACACTGCACCACATACAAAAAGCTAACTCAAAGTGGATCAAAGACCTCAAAAATGTCAGTTAAAACTACACAACTCTTACAAGAAAACATAAGGGGCAATCTTCATGGCACCGGATTTGGCAATAATTTCTTGGATAGAACACCAAAAATACAAGCAACAATGACAAACAAGTAAAAAAAAAAACAAAAAAACAGGCCTTCACCAAAATTTACAACTTTAGTCCACCAAAGAACACTATAAATAGAGTAAAAAGGCAACCCACAGAATGGAAGAAAACATTTTCAAATCACAAAGGGATTAATATCCAGAATATATAAAGAACTCCTAAAACTCAACAACAAAATAACCCAATTCAAAACTGGGCAAAGGACTTTAGATAGACATTTCTTCAAAGAAAATATACAAATGTCCAAAAGCACATAAAACAGTGCTCAACATCACTAACCATGAGGGAAACACAAATCACAACCATGATGGAGTACTACTGCACACCTACTAGGATGATCACTACTTTTTAAAACCAGAAAACACCACGTGGTGAAGATCCAGAGAAGCTGAGCACTGGCATATTACGCTAGGAATGGAAGATGGTCAGGCCACCGTGGAGAACAGTACGGCAACTCCTCAGAACACTAAACCCAGGATTACCATGAGATCCAGAAATTCAAACTCTGGGCATATCCCTAAAAGAACTGAAAGCAAGGCCTCAAACAAGTAGTCATACCGCCATGTTCGCAGCAGCATCATTCACAGTAGCCAGGAAACAACCCGAAGGTCCCCTGATGGGTGAACGGATGAGCAAAACAAGGTTGTACACACAATGGAATTTTATCCAGCCTCAGAAAGGAAGGAAATTCTGACACATCCCTCAACATGGATGAAACCTGAAAACATGCTAAGTGAAATAAGCCAGACACAAAAGGACAAATACTGTACAACTCCACATGAGTTACCTGGAATAGTAAAATTCAGAGAGACAGAAAGTAGAACGGCGGTTACTGGGAGCTGGAAGGAGTGAGGAACCAGTTTGGATCAAAGGAACAGTTTCAGTCCGGAATGGCGATAAAGTTCTGGAGACGGGTGGCGGTGATTTGCAACAGTGCAAATGTGCCCAGTGTCACTGCAGGCACACTCAAGAATGGTAAACTGTAAGCTATGTGTATTTTATCTTTTTGGCAAAACAAAAAAAGCTGAGTAATGTAAAGAAATGGCACCATGGCAGTCAGAGAAGAAAACTAACAGGAATCCAAAGTGGGAAAGAAGTTACAACTGTCACTATTTGCAGATGACATGATATTACACATAGAAAATCATAAAGATGCTGCCAGAAAACTACTAGAGTTCATCAACGAATTAGTGAAGTTACAGGATACAAAACTAACCCATTGCTGACCAGGGGATTTTTGCAGAAACTAACACCAGTGGTCGGCAATTTTTCTTTTGGCCAATCAAAAATTCTGTTATTTCACTAACATTTTGCAGGGTATTACATTCAATAGTTACACCTGACACACCTGTAAAGTCTTCCAACTTTCATGAAATGTTGTCTTTAATCCACAATTCTGTGGAAACAAAGGCTCATTCTCTCCATTATCATGAACTTCATTTTCACTTTCCGTATGAGAATCAATTACTAAGGTTTTCTTTTTGTTCATCCAATATTCACATTGTTTGAATCAGAACTAAACTCTGAAGAATGATCATCTTCTGAGGCACTAGTATATATACTGCTTGAACAATCAAAGTATCTGCATAAAACTCACTGAAAAATTCTTCACTCAAAATTTTGCACTGTGTCATTTTTGAAAATTTTACGTTTATAATATAAACACAAGGTTGGAACAAAAACCTAACAAAGCAAAATGTGAATGATAATGACAATCATTAAGCTGTATAATGAACCCTTGATCAATTTTAAGCTCCAGCAACTTTGCACGGTGATGTTAATTGTGTGTGTGTGTGTGTGTGTGTGTGTGAAAGTCATTCATTCATGTCTGACTCTTTGAGACCCCATAGACTATACAGTCCATGGAATTCTACAGGCCAGAATACTGGAGTGTGTAGCCTATTCCTTCTCCAGTGTTAATTGTTTCACTCTCTAAAAACCTATCAACACATCTCCAGTCAATAATGTTCACGTAACAAAAGCTATATTACTATATTTCCAATTAATACACAGAAATCTCTTGCATTCCTATACATTAGCAACAAAAGATAGAAACAAGAATTAAACACGTGGTAATAAACCTACCTAAGGAGACAAAACACCTGTACTCTGGAAACTATAAGACACTGATGAAAGTAGTCAAAGATGACACAGATGGAAAGATATACCATGTTCTTAAACTGGAAGAATCAATACTGTCAAAATGACTATTCTACTCAAGGCAACCTACAGATTCAATACAATCCCTATCAAATTACCAATTTCGTTTTTCAAAGAACTGAAACAAAAAATTTTTTAATTTGTATGCTAACACAAAAGACCCCCAAATAGCCAAAGCATTCCTGAGAAAGGAAAATGGAACTGGAGCAATCAGACTCCTTGATTTCAAATTATACTACAAAGCTACAGGAACCAAACAATATGGTACTGGCACAAAAGACAGAACTATAGATCAATGGAGCAGGATAGAAGGCCCGGAAATAAATTTATGCATCTATGGTCAGTTAATCTATGACAAAGGAGACAAGAATCTAAAATAAAGACAATCTTTTCAATAAGTGCTGCTGGGAAAACTGGATAGGTACATGTAAAAGAGTGAAATCAGAACATTCTCTAACAACATACACAAAATAAACTCAAAACGGACTACAGGGCCATACATAATAAGGCTGAAACTATAACACTCTTAAGAAAACATGAGCAGAACACTCTGACATAAACGCAGCAGTGTCGTTTTGGATCCACCTCCTAGAGTAACAAAAATAAACAAATGAGACTTAAATAAACTTAAAAGCTTTTACACAGCAAAGGAAACCATAAACAAAACGAAAAGACAACCCGCAGAATGGGAGAAAATGCCTGCAAATGAAGCAACGGACAAGGGATTCATCTCCAAAATATACAAGCTCTGTATCAAAAGAGCACACAACCTAATCTCAAAACAGGTGTGCTCAGTTGCTCAGTCATGTCTGACTCTTTGCAACCCTATGGACTGGAGCCTGTCAGGCTAATCTGTACGCGGGATTCTCCAGGCAAGAATACTGCAGTGGGTTGCCATTTCCTCCTCCAAGAGATAGGCAGAAAATCTAAATAGACATTTCTCCCAAGAAGACACACAGATAGCCAAAATGCACATTATAAGATGCTCGATATCACTGATTATTAGAGAAATGCACATCAAAACTACATTTAGGCACCACCTCACACTGGTCAGAATGGCCCTCATCAGAAAATCTGCAAACGATAAACGCTGGAGAAGGTGCGGACAAAAGGGAGCCCTCCTATACTGCTGGTGGATGTGTAGACGGCACGGCCACTATGAAGAATAGTATGGAGGTTCCTTAAGAAACTAAACAGTACCATGTGATCCAGCAAGCCCATTTCTAGGCATATTTCCAGAGAAACTCGTTTGCAAAGAAACGTGACCCCCAATGCTCACTGCAGCACTACTTGCGGCAGTGAAGACCTGCAAGCAGCCCAGCTGCCCACCAGCCGGGAATGGGCAGAGAGGACGGGCACACACCTCCAGTGGGCGCTGCTGCTGCTGCGCCGCTCAGTCGCGTCCCGCTCTGCGCAGCCCCGGGACGGCAGCCCACCAGGCTCCCCCGTCCCTGGGACTCTCCAGGCAAGAGCACTGGAGTGGGGTGCCACTGCCTTCTCTGACAGCAGAACACTACTCAGCCATGAAAAAGGATGGAATGATGCACTATGCAGCCACACAGACGGACCTGGAGACTATCACACTAACTGAAGTCAGAAGGTGAGAGAAAAATACATCTCACTTATAGCAGAATCTTTAAAAGAAGAGACAAATGAACTTATTTACAAAACAGAAATAAACTCACAGACTGCAAAAACAAACCTACTTAAAAAAAAAATAAATGAGAAAAGAACTGGTGACAAGTAAGTCCTAGAGAAAATCAAGCATTTATACTCACTCTAAATATGAATCCTTCAAGGAAGGAAAGCCAAAGACTGGAAATTCACTAAGCTTGGTCACTGTCTGCACTGGCCCTGCAGCAACAGAGTATATCTACCATCCAAGGGTCCTGGGCCAGGAGAGATAGGGGTGAGGAGGAGCAGAACTAAGGAATTCTAGAATCAGTGTCAAAACTGAGTTGTCTCTAGGATAGTGGACCAAAAAAATAAAGCCCCTGGCTACTAAAATATGGGTACTTTTCTCAATCCAAATAAAAGAATATCTGATTAATCTAAAATACAGCCAAAATAGACCAATGGAACTGCAGAGAGTTTCAATTAAATCCCACAAATACACAGTTACTTAATTGTGTGATTGGGCTTCCCTGGTGACTCACATGATAAAGAATATGCCTGCAATGCAGGGGACCTGGGTTCAGTCACCAGGTTGGGAAGATCCCCTGGAGAAGAGAATGGCAACCCACTGCAGTATTCCTGCCTGGAGAATTCTATGGAGAAAGGAGCCTGTCAGGCTACAGTCCATGGGGTCGAAAACAGTTGGACACGACTGAGTGACCTGCACTTTCAATTGTGACTAAGGTCATAAATACTGCTGAATAGATCAGACATCCAAGTGAGGAAAAAAATATATAACTCCTACTTTATAACATACACAAAAAATAAATTCCAGAGGAACTGTAGGTTTAAAGAGGAGGCAGTTGGTGTTCGGTCACTAAGTCGTGTTCTACTCTTCGCAACCCCATGATGGGACTGCCGCACGCCAGGCTCCCCTGTCCTTCACTCTCTCCCGGAGTTTACTCAAACTCATATCCCTGAGTCGGTGATGCCACGCAACCATCTCGTCCTCTGCCGCCCCTTCTTCTTTCGCTTTAAATTTTTCCCAGCATCAGGGTCCCCCTCCAGTGAATCAGCTCTTCCCATCAGGTGGCCAGATGATAGGAGGAGTAAATCAATAAAGCATTTAGAGAAAAGCACAAGAGAGCATCTTTATAACCTTGGAGTAACCAAAGATTTTTTTAAACAGGACATAAGAAAAATCACTAGTCATAAAAGAAAAAATCCTGATAAAGTGATTAAGAATTAAAATTAAGAATTAAGAATTTCTGCTCATAAGATATTATTAAGTGAAAAGGAATCCACTGAATGAAAAAAAGACTTACTATATACATACACATATATATACATAAGTGTGACTAAAGGATCATATCCAGAAAACATAAAGAACTCTTGCAATCACTATTAAAAACATAAACAAGTTTTAAAAATGAGGAAAAGACCTGAAGACTCTTCACAAAAGATTTCCCAATGGTCAAAAAAATATGAAAATATGCTCAAATTCTTATCATCAGGGAAATGCAAAAAAAACCTTTTGTGCAATAAATACCATGGCACTTATCAGAATGGTTTTTTAATGCTGAGTATTTGCACAGATGAGAAGCAAATCACACCTCTTCCACAGTGCCAGTGGGAGTGGAAATTGGTGAAACCCACCTTGGCAAACTACTTCAAAGTATCTGCTATAGATGAACAAACCCACAACCTATAACCTAGAGGTTCCCTGCTTAAGTGCAGACCTGACCAATGCGCACAGACAGTCACCAAAAGCCAAGTACAAGAACACTGGGAAACAGAACCGGAGCACAGCTGAGGCGCCCGCCAACAGTGAAATGGAGATAGGCTGTGCTAGAGCCACGCAACTACAGCATTATGGATGAACTACAGTCACATACAACACAGAGGACTTTCACAAGCGCTGATGAGTGAAAGGAATCAGACACAGAGCAGTGCATCCCATAAGGTTCCGTGTATGTAAGTTCAAAGCTAAGCTCATCTGCTGGAGGCAGGACAGTGGCCCCTCTTGGTGGAACAGAGAGGAGCCAGACGAGGAGAGGGGATGGGCCTCTGGGATGCTGGTCATATTGCTTCTCAGGACTACAACAGTGTGCTTAAAGCGCTTCACGCTGGGCATGGATGATTACGTGCTTCTGTTTATTTCAGCTTCAAGTCACAAATTTAAACTAAAATGCTGTATCAGAGTCCACCAGTTCAGAACTTACATTTCTTTATTCCAAGGTATGACTTGGCAGAGTGTTCTGTTTTCTAGATCAGTAACGACACAAACTAGGCAATTCTCAACCAGCATTTTCCACTTAAAACCGAGAGACTGCCTGAGTTTGAGAGAAGGGAGTTAGAAGAAGGAAGAGGTAACCACAAATACCCCAAGTTTATATATTGAACATTGTTATGAAAACACAAATACACACAACATAACGTGCTCCAGTGCCAGCAGGAAAAGGTGAGAACATCAAAGGAGGCTGCTGAGGCCAAGCCTGCTTCCCGACCCCCGGCAGCAGCGCGGAAGGACAGGGGACCAGCGGCGGATGGCGCCCTCCAGACGCTGCTTCCAGAGCGCAGAGGACTTCTGCTCGGGGCCCTCAGTCCCATCGACCTTGGGTCTTCACACCCAAACGCCAGGTTTCGGAAAGGTGTGTGCTAACCAGGACGAGGGTCCCGGCCGGGCTGCGCAGGCTCGTTCCCGGCTGGGCTAGGAGATCAAGCTCGACCCTTGCCCGGCGCCTGCGAGGGCCGCCCCGGTCCTGGTGGCCCAGGTCCTGCTGGACGCCCGCCTGCACACTTGCCTACTGTGCCGGGCCACGGGGGAGCGAGCCACGGGGGGGCCAG
>SJYF01000810.1:350635-360760 GCA_006410515.1 Procapra przewalskii | reverse complement strand
CGGGGCGGGGGGCCTGAGGCCGGGGGCGGGGCCTGGCGGGTGGGACTTGGGGCCACGCCCCGCGCGGGAGCCCGCAGATTCCAGCCTCGAGCCGGGCGAGGAGGTAGCTGTTGGGGTCGGGTCTCGCGGGAGCGCGAGCTAACGGGGGCGGGCGGCGCGCCGGGAACGACCCTGTGTGGCGGCTGCAGTCCGCTCCCCTCACCGGCTCCGAACCGCGAGTTCCCTGGGCGGTGTCCGCTGGGAGGTCTCCGACGGGAACCGTCACTCCGCCCAAGTAAGTAAAAGGGTCGGAAAGCCCGGAAACCTGGTTTCACTGGATCTGACCAGCGGTCGGGCTGCCACTGGCCTTGGACCTCCCCACCGGGAAGACGTAGATAGCCCCGCGTGTGCGGCCCTTGCCGGCTCGGAGGGCCGGGTGTTCTCGGGCCCCCCAGAGGCCCTCCGCCCAGCAGTTAGTTGAGGACCCGCAACGGTTCCAAACAGAGGTGAAGTTAAAAGTTAATCGCTCAGTCGCGTCCGACTCTGTGAGTCCGCGGACTGTAGCCCACCAGGCTACTCTGTCCATGGGAGTCTCCAGGTAACAATACTGGGGTGGGTGGCCATGCCCTTCTCTAGGGGATCTTCCCGACCTCGGGATCGAACCCGGGTCTCCTGCGTCGCAGGCGGATTCTTTGCCATTTGAGCCGCAGGGAAGCCAGTCCTCTATAGTCCTGTGTGGCAGCTGCAGCCCGCTCCCCTCACCAGCACCAGCCCCGCCAGTTCCCTACAAAAGTTCTCCCGGTGCGCAGTCCCTAAGTCCAACAGAGTTACCCTAGGTGTCCTGCTAACACAGTCGGCTGTATACCCCTGCTTTGGGGGCTGCCCTGGTGGCTCGGACAGTAAGGAATCAGCCTGCAAAGCAGGAGACTCAGGTTCCATCCCCGGGTTGGGAGGATCCCCTGGAGAAGGGAATGTTTACCCACTCCACTATTCTGGCCTGGAGAGTCCCAAAGAGTCAGACACGACTGAGCCACTAACACACAACCACCACTGCTTTTACACTTGCTTCCGAAGGTCCTGGGCTTGAAACAGACATTCTGTGCCACTGTACTCTACACAGTTCTGTAAAGTACACAAAAGCACAGCCACTTGTACAGGATGCACGCAAGGAACAGTGTAAGCCAGACATATGAACTAACTCACACGATTGGACATGTGAACACAGGTTCGCATTTTGAAAGGTCACAACTTGAAGGTTCAGTGTGGGGGCCTTACTGTAGTTTACCCCCATTCTGCCTTAAATACTTTTTTGTTGTTGTTTTGCAATAAAGATGACTTCAAAGGAATATTTCATTTAACTTTTAGATTTGGGGAGTATAAGAGAGCCACTTGAATTGCTATTGCCTGTGAGCTTTCAGCATCTCTAAGAATTCTTAGGAAATGAGACAATCTACAGATTGCTTGCAGATTATTTTTATGATGTAAATTTATTTTGAAGTATCTTTTTGTGATTTTGAATTAAAATTTTTTTCATGACTCCAGCTCTTTTTTATGGCCCCTGAAAAGCTTCGAAGGCCTCCAAATACTGTGCATAGAATGCCTCCTGCCAGAAAATGGTGGTGAGGACTTGGAGAGCGTGAAACTCGTCCTGAGCCAGCACTGCTACTGTCACAGGCGTATAAGGAACCAGGAGCTGCTTCTGACTAGTCAGATCCTGTGCTCATCTTTATTTTGAATAAGTCTCAGTACCCTAAAGAACCAGGGAAAGACAAAGTATCTGTTTTTCTGAACACCCAGCTTCTGAGAGCTGAGTTAAACACCTGCCTGAAATGACCTGGGATAATTTCTGGAGTAACGTCTCCAAAGCAGAGATTAATGAGATCCAATTTAAGATGTGAGATTTAGACACATATGCCAGAAAGTCAATACATGTGGCATTTCTGATCTTTCAACACTCCAGCCATCTAGACCTTTTAATTTCCTTTTATGCAGCTGTCTGCAGAGGTTCGCTTACATTTGACCTGAGTTGTTTCCCTGTCTTTGGTACTTACAACACCCAGGGAAGTAGACCTCAAAAATGGCCACAGGCTCTCCCCTCTGCCCTCACCCCTTTCCCTGTGGCTTTCCTCTCCTCCTAGCAAGGAGCAGAGCCTATTTTCCAGCCCTTGAATCTGGGTCTGAACATGTGACTTGCCTTGGCCAAAGGAACATCAGAAAATAGGATACTCTTGAGAAGTGCTTGCGTGTTTGGACTTGCCTCTTCTGACAGTCCCTGGGCGCCCTTCAACTGCCACTGTACACTGTCGTCCCGCCTGGTTGGAGGCATCTCTGTCACCGCAGCTGACACTGGCTTTTCTGCATCCCCCTAAAATAGGAAGCCCCCACACACACACAGTTTTTTGCCTCTGCTGGAAGCACTGCAGTACAGTATTCTCATTAACTATAGAGCAAAAATCAAACTCCTTCACCAGCACCCAAGACCTTGACTTTGGGACCCCATCCTGCCCTTCCAAGTCCTCCCCACTTCTCTGCCTAAAGGGCCCTTTCCTGCAGCCTGGCTTTCTTCTCTCACCAACCCCCTGGGTCTTCCCATTGCCAGCCCCTAGAACATTCTCCACTTCCATGCCCTCATTCCTCTTCTTCAGATTCAGAGCTACCACTATTTACTGTCCACACTGAGACCTTCCTTCCCCATGAAGTCTTTCCGGGGCAGTTCCAGTCTCTACTCACTCCTTCATTCAAACACACGAACACACAATGGAAAGAAGACAGCTTCAGCGCCTGCTCTGGGGGAGCTGAGAGTCCACGAGAACTGAGGGCACACAGCATTTGTCTGACACTTGGCACACACGTCCTTGTATCTCACCTCAGCGTCTCACATATCTGCATCCACCCACAGTCAGAGTGCAAGCTCTGTGAGGTCTGGAGTATCTCTTCTTGCACTCTGTAAACTTCTGTGTCCTTCCTGCAAAACTCATAGAAAAGAAGAAGTGAAAGTGAAAGTCATGTCCAACTCCTTGCAACCCCATGGGCTATACAGTCCGTGGATTCTCTAGGCCAGAATAATACTGGAGTGGGTAGCCATTCCCTTCTCCAGGGGATCTTCCTAACCCAGGGATTGAACCCAGCTCTCCCACATTGCAGGGGGGTTCTTTACCAGCTGAGCCACAGGGAAGCCCAACGTCTATCAGAATGCTTTGGCAAACATAGACGCTTCACAGGTGTTTATTAGCCGATAGGGTGGTCACCCTGAGAAACCTCAAGAAGTCTTCAGATCTGCCGACGTAGAGAACTGGTCGTTGCCAGTGTGTTTGCCATGATGACTTACGTGTCCACAGGTGAGAATACTGCTCCTTGCTGTGTACTCTGGTTTCACTGGCATGTCGGGTCTTTGAACCTGCCAAGATTTGGGATGGTTTCCTTCATTCCACTAGACCTTGCTTTGATTCTAACTTGATCAAAATGAGATCAAATTTCTAAGACATAAGGACATAGAGACCAATTTTTTTTTGTCTTTTTACCTCATACGAAACCCAGCCAAGCGACATTCACGTATAACCCGAGTTCCTTCCCACCTCTGTTAAAGGGCTTCTTGCTTTCCCTTTCCAAGCATTCACAGTGGAGAGAGAAACAAGCAAAAATCTGCTAGCAAGCCAGCTGTCTATCCCCAGTGAAAAATACAAACAAACTGTGATATGTTCATGAAATGGAATTTTACCCTGGCATGAAAAATCCTCAAATCACAGCTGCAAGCAACAATACGGGTGAGTCTCTACATCAGCACTGAACAGAAAAATCTCCCCCCAGCTTCCCAGCTCACTTAGAATCAAACACTAATTCCTCACTGAGACCTCTAGGGACCCGGAAACCCACCCCTGCCCACCTCTGCAGCCCCCTACCACGCCCCCATCGCCTTTATCCAGAACATACTTCCCATGGGTCACTACTGTGCCCTCGTCACTTAACATCGCAGTGAGAATGTTATCAACACAAACCAACCCAGAGGCCTGCTCACTTCACCTTGTTCTCTTCTCCTCTAAACAGGAGTATTGTTTATGTATGGGCTCATTTTCTGTCCAGACTAATTTGTCTGGTTCACTATTTTCCAACACCAAGCACATTCCTGGTAAATACCAGGAGCTCGGTCAATCTTTCTTAGATCAAGAACTAAGCGTGTGCATGAGAGAGAAAGGGAGAGGTGGCGGGGGCAGAGGGTAGAGAGAGAGATGGGGTGGCAGCTAGCCTTTGTGGAATGGCCACCACACCGCTGGCTCCCCGCGCGCGTTGTGTGGCTCGGCCGTCAGAGCAGCCCTGTGAGGCGGGCGCTGTTGGCTCTGCTCGCCACTGAAGACCCTGGGAAGGGGGTAGTGGCCTGACCTGCCCACACAGCCCACATCTGAACCCAGGCCGTCTGGTCACTGACTCCTGTCCTTCCCACAGCACAGTCGCCCCTTGTGCTGTTGGGCTATTCCTCGGACTGTACAGTCCATTGGGTCGCAAAGAGCCAGACGTGAGGGAGACTTTCACAACTGCCCCTTGCCATGCAATAAAACCACAGCCTGAGTTCTCCATGGGTGACACAGAGGAGAACTTTGAGGCCCCTCTGTTGGAGAGTCTGCCCTGACCACTCATCTCCCTTCCCCTGAAGTTTTCACACCCTTACATGTGCCTGAGTAGGTACTGAAACTTACCGGCCCGTCCAGGCTCCCTCTGCCCAGAGCTGCAGAGGCACTGTGGTGCTCAGGGCTCTCCAGAGGAAAAGAGCCAAGAAGAGATGCAGAGACAGACGTGGTGGACAGGCAGACAGGACAGATGGATGGATGGATAGAAGGGTGGGCAGGTGGACAGATGCTACAGATAGACTGATAGGCACTGTGGACAGGTAGACGGACAGATAGACAGATACGATGACTAGATAGACATGACAGATAGACAGACGGGTAGGCCAAATGGGTGGGTACATAGATAGATAGACAGATGGCCACGTGTGGTTCCTGCTTCCGTTCTCTTATAAAAAGCCAAAGTTCCTTGGGGAAGTGGTTGATTCTAGGGCTGAGGCAAGAAATATACAAGATAAGCCAGGAGCATCTTGTAGTGCCAGAAAAGAAGAAAGTGATCAGGGAGTTCCCTGACAGTCCAACGGCTAAGACTCCATGCTCTCACTGCCAGGGTCCTGGGTTCAATCCCTGGTTGGGGAACTAAGGTCCCACAAGCTGCAGGACACAGCCAAAAACAAAAAACAAACGTTGATCAAAACCCGAAACAATAAAGGTATGGGGGTGTGACGGGGACATGGGCATCAACCTGAGAGTTAGAGCAAAAATAATCTGAACATAAAAATAAACAGCAAAGTATTGGGTTAGAATCAAAGTATAAAATAAATATTCATGAGTCAGTATTGATACAAACAAATATTAACTTTGTTAAATTCTTCCCCTGGGAGAAGTGGCGCTTACCTCCACACCCCTAAGCATCACTCAATTTATTGACCTGCTTCCAAAAAGCAGACAAAAGGAGGAAAAGGCAAGTAACTGGAGGGAAAACCTGGGGGTCAGTGTGAGTACCGGCAGGGGTGAGTCACAGTGGCAGCGTGCCCCTTGATGTGGGCAACGAGAATGGCCCTCCACCCCTGAGGTCTTCCTCCCCAACGCACACCCTCACTCCAACCATGCGGAAAATGTCAGACACCCAAATTGACCTGTGTTCTACAAAACCCCAGACCCATACACCCCAAAGTCGTCAAGGTCATCAAAAACAAGGGCAGTCTGGGAAAGTGTCTCAGTCCAAGGGAGGCTCAGGTTGACAATGTATCAATACTGGTTCATTGGCGGTGATAAATGTACTGTAGTAAGAGGAAGAAGCAAGGGAACTTGGATATGGAGGACACGGGGACTCACTATCTTTGCAAACTTTCTATAAACTGAAATTTTAAAGTTTATATTTTTGATAAGGAAGAGAATGTTATGCCCGAAGTCCGAGTCCCCAAAACTGAGAGAATAAGACATCCACAGCAATGCACAAGCATAAAGGGGTTTTATTTCTAGCTCGAGCTAGGGCTCCCATCTCTTCCAGCACAGTGGAGTCTTGACGAGAGCCCCGAGCTCTGAATCACATCTACTTTTATACAGACGGTTCTTTGTCTTTGTAACAGCATAGCTGATTGGCTAAACTGTCTGCACGCGGGACTTTTAAACCTCGCATCCCTACCCGGATTGGCTCAGGTCTGGCGCGGGCGGGGGGCTACGGGGATTTTTTCTGATTGGTCAAGCTACACTGCCTGGGGAGTTCCCCATGCCTCAGCTTTCCTAGAGACTAAACCTCAGGCCTAGCCTGCCCCTTAGAGCCTGTCCTGGCTCCAGGTAGGTCCTAACACAGAATACCAGGCAGCTTTCAAAATCTCCAGGAGGATCAGAGAACCAGACTTGACGGAGTGATGCCCCAGTCAAGAGCTGGTCCCTTGAAGAAATGAGTGCTCAATTTCTGAGTATAAACACAGCATGTCCGCAACTTACTTGATGGTAATCACTTTTTTTAAAATTTGACCAAGTCAGGCAGCATGTGGGGCCTTAATTCTGCAAACAGGAACCAAACCCATGCCCCCTGCATTGGAAGCAAAGAATCTGAACCACTGGACTCCCAGAGCAGCCCCTGACACTGTTACAGGTACAAGGCCGCTCTGCTCCCTGCACAACAAGACCTTGGGGACCTGAGACAAGGTGGCCGAGGAGACCACTAGTCTGTGACATCAGACATTAGTCTCTCTCTCAAAATAGCTGTCTCATGGGGCCTGGCTGCCAGGTTCCTCTAGATCAGGGGTGAGGGAGGTGAGGAGACAAAGACGTCATTGTCAGTCACTCAGTGGTGGCCAGCTGTTTGCGACCCTATGGACTGTAGCCCACAGAGCTCCTCTCTCCATGGGATTCTCTAGGCAAGAACACTGGAGTGGGCAGCCATTCCCTTCTCCAGGGGACCTTCCCCACCCAGGGATGGAACCTGGGTCTCCTGCACTGCAGATGGATCCCTCACTGAGTCACCAGGGAAGCCCAGTAAAGACCATTAATCTTGCAAATATCTCCTAGAATGTCAGGACTCAGGCAGGAGATGTGTTAATTTCTTTCTTCCTGCCATCCACAGGTGGACAAGGTTCTCAACAAAGGCACTTGAGTTTAACAGTTAGGCAGAGGGGCAGGTTCTCTGGGCGGGCCATTATGTATGATTATAATAGCAACAGCAAAGAAAAGCAAGTCAAAGCAGCAGTCCCAACCTGGAGGCCATTGTTGTTGCTCAGTTGTATCTGACTTTTCAACTCTGTGGACTATAGCCCACCAGTTTCCCCTGTCCATGAAATCCTCCAGCTAAGAATACTGGAGTGCGTTGCCATTCCTTTCTCCAGGGTATCTTCCCGACCCAGGGTCAAACCCGGGTCTTCGGCAGTGCAGGTAGATTCCTTACTGTCTGAGCCCCCAGGGAGACCCAACATGGAGACAGAACTGGCCTTTCCCTGCCTTCTAAGGCTTCTCCTAAGTCACTTCTAAGACCTTTCCTCTCCGGACCCTGGCAAATTGGCAGAGCCTGGGTCATGAGCACACATCTGAGCGGCAAAGGAAGGGAGAGATGTTTTCCCTTTCTCTCACGGAAGGGGTCCCTGCTTCATAGGGAGGGGAAGTCCCTTGACAGGAAGGGGCTTCGACTGGTGTTCAGCCAAAAGGAATTATATGGTCCAAAGACAAGGTTCTCTACTGGCCCAGTGTGACCCGAGCGTGAAATCTAAATCGTAAAGACACGAATGGACTTCGGAATTGTGGTAGGTGATGACCATCCATCCAGTGGCTTGCTGGAGGCCCCCAGCACTGGTTCGTGGAAGCCAGGGTTTGTCTTTAGGAATTCTGCAGTCATTAAGCACAACACCATTCAAAGCTGAATTATATGGACTTGGCTGCTGTTGTTTAGGCGGTAAGTCGTGTCTGAAATCCGTCGCGTCCTGCTTGCTCTGTTCTGCTTTCCTTGAGGCTACTTACATCTTTACAATGATGTGCTCCCCTGATGCCGTGACCTCTCACTGGTAGCTGGGATCAGTGCCAGGAGCCTGGAAACCAGGAAATTTACGCCATGGAAACCAGGGAACGCTGCAAAGAGCCTTTCCTGCCCCCTTGTCAAACTGGTGATGGTTACAGCACACCAGAGAAGCCAGAAACATTTTAGAAAGAGCCTAAAATGAAGACTTTCCATATTGTGGGCTGAAGTCAAGAAACAGCTGGTCAGAGTGGTCATCCTTTCATGGAAACTGAGAGAAACCTGCTGATGGGGATCATCTCAAGTGTTAGGAGCACTGGACCAAGGGGTCTCCTGGGGGAGAAGCAGGAACACAACCCTGAACCTGTGAAAGTGCATAAACGTTGAGAAACCCCTGTTACTGTAGGCCAGTGAAACACCAGCAGTTTGTTTACTAACTGGTGTTTTAAGGGGGCAAAATGAAGTCATTCTTCCCTAATGCAGGAGGGCAGTGTGCAAGTCCAGGTGAAACCATTTACCTGAGATTGGGACTTGAACCTAGCCAAAACCCTGCTTGGGACTTGAACCCATGGGACTGGGACTCAACCCCAGCAAAAAACCATGGTTACCTGGTGTCAGGACCTAATGAAGCTCAGGTTCTTAATGTCTCATCAAAGAAAGAATTCAGTGAGAGACAAAGTGACAGGTAAGAAGTGGACTGATTCAGATTCAGAAAGAAGCACACCCCACAGACAGAGTGTGGGCCATCGCAGAGGGTGGGTGTGGCCCTGAAATTTGGCGTGGGTAGTCTTGATAAGCTGAGTAATTTCATATGCTAACGAGCGGGAGGATTATTCCAACCATTTTTGGGAAGGAGTGGTTTCCAGAATTTGGGCCACTGCCCACTCCTTGGTCTTTTAACAGTGCCTTGGAACTGTCATCTCACAGATGACCATTATATCTCCTACTGCAGATATAAAGGCAGGAATCCCTCAGAAGAAATGGAGCGGCCATCATGGTCAACAAGAGGGTCCAAAATGCAGCATTTGGATGCAATCTCCAAAACAACAGACTGATCTCTGTTCATTTCCAAGGCAAACCATTCAGTATCACAGTAATCCACATCTATGCCTGAACAGTAATGCGGAAGAAACTGAAGTTGAACCGTTCTATGAAGACCTACAAGACCTTCTAGAACTAACACCCAAAAAAGATGTCCTTTTCATTATAGGGGACTGGAATGCTAAAGTAGGAAGTCAAGAAACACCTGGAGTAACAGGCAGAAATGGCCTTGAAATACAAAATGAAGCAGGTCAAAGGCTAACAGAATTTTGCCAAGAGAATACACTGGGCATAGCAGTGTGTTCTTCCAAAATACAACACTCTACACATGGACTTCATCAGATAGTCAATACCAAAATCAGATTGAGTATATTCTTTGCAGCAAATATGGAGAAGCTCTATACAGTCAGCAAAAACAAGACCAGGAGCTGACTGTGACTCAGATCATAAAGTCCTTATTACCAAATTCAGGTTTAAATTGAAGAAAGTAGGGAAAACCACTAGACCATTGAGTTCAGTTCAGTTCAGTTCAGTCGCTCAGTCGTCTCTGACTCTTTGCGACCCCATGAATCGCAGCACACCAGGCCTCCCTGTCCATCACCAACTCCTGGAGTTCACTCAGACTCTTGTCCATCAAGTCAGTGATGCCATCCAGCCATCTTATCCTCTGTCGTCCCCTTCTCCTCCTGCCCCCAATCCCCCCCAGCATCAGAGTCTTTTCCAATGAGTCAACTCTTCGCATGAGGTGGCCAAAGTACTGGAGTTTTACCTTTAGCATCATTCCTTCCAAAGAAATCCCAGGGCTGATCGCCTTCAGAATGGACTGGTTGGATCTCCTTGCAGTCCAAGGGACTCTCAAGAGTCTTCTCCGACACCACAGTTCAAACGCATCAATTCTTCAGCGCTCAGCCTTCTTCACAGTCCAACTCTCACATCCATACATGACCACTGGAAAAACCGTAGCCTTGACTAGATGGCCCTTAGTCGGCAAAGTAACATCTCTGCTTTTGAATATGCTGTCTAGGTTGGTCATAACTTTTCTTCCAAGGAGTAAGCGTCTTTTAATTTCATGGCCACAGTCACCATCCGCAG
>SJYF01000810.1:267005-282703 GCA_006410515.1 Procapra przewalskii | reverse complement strand
AGCCACTACAGGGCCGCGGGGGCGGGGCGGGGAGGCAAGGGGCTGCGAGGGGCGCGTCCCCACGGTGCCTTCTCGCGCTCCTGACGCTGCAGAGCGGGCCGGCGGGTGTTGGCCGCCTACCCGACTTCAGCGTGCGTCCTGTCCTTCCTCCCCGCCAGCACTTGAGGGTGCCTGCTTCTACCGGGAGAGCCCACGCGGCTTCCACATCTGGAGGCTCTGCTGGCAGAGGGTCCCCGGCGCTGCTCTGAGATCTTGAGACGCGCGGGGGGGTGGGCGGCTGTGTCCCTGCCGCCGGTCCCCCACCTTCTCTGGGACTTCTGTGAGGCTCAGGTGTTGTGCGTGTGTGGTGGGGCGGGGGGCGCACACGTGCCCTCGCCCTCAGCCCTCTCGGGTCCAGGTGAAAAGCTGCAATACCTAGGTGGGCTTGCAGCGTCGCCCACCTTCCCTGGGGCAGGCCCTCGACTACAGAGCTCTTCCTCTCGGCCAGGGACACCCGGCTGTGCGCACGCGGCACGCGGTGCCCACCTCGGCCCTGGAGAGCCCAGCAGGGCCGCAGGCCTCCGAGGCTGGTCACTCTGATCCTGCTGCCCCGAGGCCCTGGGCCGGAAGATGCAGGCTCTCTCCTGCCTGCAGCTCTGGGAAATTGGAGGAAAGGGCTTCCCTCATCCGGAGCAGGGCAGTGGGGAGAGAGTCCAGCCATCACCTCCGTCCCCCATTTGCACTTAACATATTTACAGTAAAAAACATTTCCAAGGGCGTTTTGAAGCGGAAAGAATGGCCATGTAGGTCCAAGAGCCCAGCGGCCACCAACGCCAGGCTTTATCAACAGCTCCATTACACTTAGTTATCTTCTCCAGACCAGTGTGAGAATTTGAGAGGGAGCTTAGGTGGCTCCCTGCAGGTGAGAGGTGACTAAAGCACAAGAAGGGGCTGGGGGAGGGGCCGAGGACCAGGGGAAACTAAAACACAGGGCCAGGTAAGCTTTACAATTAGCAGGTCAGGTTGCTACAGAGAGGCTTTTAGTGGTAAATGCAGGGACCAAGTCATTTCCCTTCAAAGGCTTTTTACCCAGGTGAGAGTGGATCACAGTGACTCCTGGTTCCGGGGGTGAGCAGTGTTTCCTTTTCACTCTAACAGGGTAGATCCGAGACCCACAGGACTAGCAGGAAGATTAGGAGGATAGGGGCAGATAAGTGGCAGCAACTGGAATAAATGTTACACGGTTTTGCAAGAAACGGCAGCTTTGACATAGTGTTTATCTCCTCTAGATCATGTCTCTATGGTGGTAAAAGTGCAGTCATCCTTCCTCTGAGTGGAGAGAGGAGTGGACTCACATCCCTCAAACACCTACTGTGTGCCACAGGCTTTCTAGAATTATCTTACTTCATCCTCACTGTGATGCCTGATGAGGGATTTCTCATCTGTTTCAGAGTGCAGATTCAAAGCGGTTGAAGCTTTCATCCCAGCAAACTTGCTAAGCCTCAGAGTTTGAAATGAGATGGGTGTGACTGCAGGAGCTTCACATTCCCACTTGCTGTCCCCGGTTCCCCCAGGGTCCCCAGCCCTGTTTCCCGTCCTGTCTGTTCTCTCTCGGGGAGGGTTTTACAAGGAGACCTGAGAGTAGCCAACGGTTCTGGACGAAAGACCTTCTTCACCCTTTGAGGGAGGGTGACAGTGTCTTTGTTGCCACTCTGCAACACTCACGACGACTCTTCCCAAGATAGAGTGAGCGGAGAACGAGCGTGGCCACGGCTCTGATGGGGGCGTCTAGCCCCATGGCTGGCTGCCTTTCCCCATCTCATCAGCTCCCCCTCCTCCACCTGCGCTGCAGGTCAGCTGGTCCTGAGAGCAGCGATTTAGGAGGCTGTGGCAGGGGCATTACTGCAAGGTAAACGTCCCACAGTAAACCGCCTCTCTGCAAGCTGAAATAACTGCTGCCAGGGCCATCTTAGTTGGTGATGGGGTGTGCAGGCTAGACTCCATAAACCACCCCATCTTTAGCAACAAAATCGTTTTTTTAAAAATAGAATTCCTAGAGGACTCCACATTACCATTTTTTGGTTGTTGTTCTGCAGTAACTATGCTCCTGAACTCGCATAACCTTCTGGGCTTCTACTCTGTCTGGATTGGCTGGTAACACTGCCTGAAGAGACAGAATGGACACTGTACATGGGACCCGGCTTGGACCAGGTCACCTGGTCACGCTGAGTCCACACCACCTGAACGGCCCAGGCTGCCCTGGGTGCCTCTCTAAATGAAGTGATTGCAGATGTAGAAGCTTGTTTATCTTGAGTTTTCTTTGTCTCGAAAAGTCAGGGTTAGACAAAACGGACCCTACATGCTAAAGGACTTTACAATGGTGACACGCTGCTTACGTTAAGAATTAGGTAGTGCACACGGGAGGTCTCTGTGAAGTTGTATGAGAAGAGAGAGGCAGAGCGGCGAAGCGGTCTGGGAGGTTTGGGGTCTTTGTGTGGTTTACAACGTGTGAAGCTGTGCACACCGGGCTCTTCCTGTTTCCAGCATCTGTATTGACCCAGCCCAGCTGGCTTTGAAGGTTTGGGGTAGACAGGAGCCGGCCTCCTGTCTGGGGAAGGGCCTCAGTGAGAGATCAAAGGTCTGGTCTGAGCGATACCCCTGGCCTCAGTCTCCCTCCCAGGGCCGCAGGGAGAACCCTCCATTTCCCAGGAGAAGCACCTCCCATCAGGCTGCTCCCGCCCCTGCCCCTCCACTCCAGGCAGCGCATCCCTTTAACACCTTTCTCAGTGAAGAAAGGAGAACTGAGATGTTTACAAACTAGTGGGAAAGAAAGAGCTGTTGTCATCCATGTCTACTCATGTCTGGAACGGTATATGTGGAGTTGGGATAAAGCCTAAATATTCATGTGTTCAGATGATGAAAGGCAGGCATCTTTCTTCATCACTTACACGTCACCTCCTTCTACGTGAAGGGGGCAGGCACAGCAGAGCAGGAACGTGAGGGCGGCTCCACCGCCAGCCTGGGGCACAGGTGGGAGACGACCTTTCCAGGGAACCGTTCTGCCCAGCTCCCCCCACACCCCCCAGAGCTCGAGGTTTCCAGAGCTGAGACCAGGACGGATGCAGGTGATTCAGCCTGACCCGCCCAAACCATGCACTGCTTCGGGACTAACTCTACTGAACTTCAGTCGAACCACCATGCCGAGTGTCCTTCAGGAAATGGGCACCGGGGTACTGTGTCACTTGCCAGGGTCAGGACCTAGGCTTTCGGACTCGAACCCAGGCAGTCAGGTTAATTTGCAAAGATGCTGGTAGAGGAATTCCCGGGTCTGTCAGGGCAGAGGGGCAGGAGGGCGAGGCAGGAACTGTGTGAGACTCTGGGGACTGGTGCGGGAGGGGCTGGGGTCACTGGAGGGCAAGCTAGGGGGCGGGGCAGGCCGCACAGGTGTCCCCCAACCCCCCAGAAGCAGAGCCGGAGAAGGGGGCCCAAGGTGTCTCATAGCGCGCCCTTTGATTCACCGACCTCCTCCTAGATCCGGGCGCTTGGCCTGTTAAAGGGACTAGGGAGGGCCTGCAGGACACACTGGCGGTTCCCTACCCCAGGCTGCGTGCAGCCAGGCGCCGGGGCTGAAACCCAATCCACCTCCGGGCATCCCTGGGGTCTCGGTCTGTCCCTTTCCAGCTGACTCAGCCTCAAACCAGGGTCCCATTGCTGAGGGCTTGCTAAGAAGGCCAGAGGATGCTGCAGGGTTTACATTCCCATCATTGGAACCACCCAGCAAGCTACCAGCCTTCTATTTTTGGAAATTTCCTCCAAACACAAAAATATCTGCCTTACTCTGGGACTTTGGGCAGCCTTCCAGCTTCCCGGGACACCAGGGTGAAGGGACAGGCATGGGGTATCCCTAGAGTGTTCCTACCCCCTGCGGGTCTCCTCCCACCAGGGAAGGAAGAGCCAATACCCAGCCTTTCTGTTGCACAAATTCAAAGCTCCCGGGTTACAAAGAGAAACAATATTTCCCCCAAAATTCAGGAGTAGGGAGGAAGCTCATTGGAGCCCCTTGAGGGGGTAAAAAGCCCTCAACGGAGCCGAGCAGCTTCCGGAGAAAACCGCATTTTGGCCAGAGGATTTAAATTCAATGTCATTCAACTGTAGGTTCGTGCTGTTGGCAGAAACAAGGTATGTAGCAGGCACACCCGAGAAGCCAGCTTTTTCAGAGCGCGGAGGCCCACAGGACCCCTCCAGACGGGCAGCTCTCCTGAGTCCTGAATCTGGGTGATTTCTTATTTTAAAGCTGAGAACAAGGCTCATCTGCACTGGGAGAGCCCAGCTTTCCAGTTTCCCGGGCGATGGGTCTGGTCACTAAAGAGCAGCTTGCTAAGGTGTTCGGGCAGCGCTGACACACCTCCCCACCCTCAGCACCCCGCCACCCCCAGAGGCAGAGAGGCTGCAGAGCCCAGGCTGGTGTGTCTGGCACCCCCCCCAACCTGGGAGGTCAGACGGCACAGGCTGGCATCCGCCGGGCCTGGACCCCGACTGCCTGCCACAAACACACGGAAGACGTTGCTTGGGGGCGTTTTAACGCTTCAGTGGGTGCACTTTTTACTGCGTTCTGACTCCAAATTATGGCTAAATAGTAGTGCACTAATGTCCAGATCCACGGTGGGTAATGGCAGGAAGTCGCTGCTAATCGGTCTATTTAGAAGTTGCTGAGGTGGCAGAAGCTGAGGCGGCTGGGGGGGGGGGTTTAGGCAGAGAGATGGGGCCGGAGGGAAGCTGGCCCTCCTCCTGCTGCGCCCGCCCAGAGCTGGGGGATCTTCGGTCAAGTTCATCTCTTTCAGCCCAGCCCCAGCGTCTCCCGCCAGGTGCCCGCTCAGGGCCCCAGGATGGCTCTCAGGCTCGGGGTGGACTTGGGGCCTGTATTTGCAAACAGGAGGTGGCTGGTTTGCCAAGGACACCATCCCGGGGCTTCCCCGCCCCATCATAGCCCCATCCAGGTTTCTTAAGTGGGGGTCGGTGGAGTATGGTCAGCAGGCAACTGCCTGCCTCCCCAACCGGGTGAACAGGGAATATGTCCCAGAGAGGAATCTGAGGCCCCAGTAGGGCTGGCAGGAAGTGTGGCGGGGTCAGGTTTTCCACCACCCCCTCCACCTGCCAGGATGCCCAAGTGCTCAGTCCTGAGTGCCTCAGGCCACCTTCGAATAGTCATTGTCACTGTGGAAAGTGTACCCATGCCCCCGTCTTACAGACGGGCAAACTAAGGCTCTGAGAAACCAGGCACCGCGCTCTAGAGCCCACAGCAGAGAGGCCAGGCTCTGCTTCCAGCCCTGCAGTCCCGGCCTCACACCGCGGCCTGGTCAGTCACTCCAGCGCATCTAATAACCCCTTTTCCCAGCGACCTTTGACCCGGTCGGGCTCCTACCTGTGGGGCCTGACAATGGCAGGGAGGTGGCATGTTTGCTGCTAAACAACAGAGGATCCGCCGCCCCCTTCTCCCTGGCCCAGCTGGCCTGGGGCTTTGCTCGGCCCTGGAGTCAGCCCTCCCCACCCCACCTCCGAGACTAGGGGTGAGAACCGGCGGCGCTCGCTGCCTTCCCGCAGTCTCCGGGGCCCTGTGCGGCGGGCAAGATAATTTGGCTAATGAACTCGTTAAACGGCCCCTGGTGACCCGCCTGGCCTCCCCTCGGCCCATCTGGGAAATTCCACTGAAAGGCTGCAGAGGGTCCTGCGCTGCGCCGTCTGTGCCTACAAGAGGCGCGCACCCGGCGACGCTGCGCCCCTGCATTAAAATAATTACCCGGAGGGACAGGTGGCCCTCTTCTCCGGGCGCATCTGGGCCGCGGGGCCGCCGCCGGGGCTGGGGAGCGGCGGGAGGGGGGCCTTCCCGCCCTGCAGCGACCCAGTCGGCCGAGGCCTGAGCCGGGAGGCCGGGGACCGCGCCCCCCAGGCGCAGAGGAACGGCCCCGGCGGGAGCCCCGGGGCGGGGACGCCGGCCCAGCCGCGAGCCAGGGCGCAGCGGGGGCGGCGAGCACTCGCCCGGACGCTCGCGGGCGGAGGGGGCGGCTCTCCGTGCGCCTCCGGCCCGACAGGAGCGGGTTTCCAGGCAGGGTGGCGAGGCAGGAGGCGAGGAGGTCCCCGCTGTGCTGCTAAAAAGAGCGGCGCAGCCCAGGCGCGGGGCCAAGCCTATTGCCAAAAACACATATTACACTGCGACATTCTGTAAATGAGATAATGATACATAAACCCGGATGATAGATGTGACGTGCCTGGGATGTCTTCTCTAAATTAGCTGCTCGCATCGACTGCTAATAATGGTGAGTTTATGAAAGCAATTTCAGTGCGAAATGCGAGAGGGTCTCCTTACTCTCATCAGCCTGCCTCGGCTAATGGACGAGGGGGTCAGGCTGAGAATTATTGACACGCCCGTGCCCTTAACCTGTTTCCCAATAAAGCTGATTAGTTTTCGTCAATTCATCAGCTAACCACTCTTGCCGGAACTGCATCAAAGCCTTATTTGCTCAGGGGAAATCAACAAGTCACAGATCCGCCGATCAGGGGGCTGCAGATCCAGGGCCGCCCTGGGGCCCAGTGCTACCCCTGCGGACCTTGCACCCACCCCGCCGTCCAGAGCCGGCCTCCCCCGAAGTCTGAGCAGCGCGCCTGGGAGGAGCACAGCAGAGGCTCTGGGCCTGAAGGTGCCCTCCACTTCCCTTGAGGACCAGGGAGAGGCCTAGGCCCAGCCCCTGCCTTCCGTCCACTCTTCTGGGTCCTGGTGCTCCAGGTTTGGAGCGGGTCACCTTGTGGGGGAGGAGAGATGTCACAGGGGGAGCAGGGCAGAGGGCGTGAGTGAGGGGCTCTCTGCCACATATCCTTCCGGAGTGTCCCCACCAGGGGACCCCATATTCTGAAGGGTCAGTGCAGGCAGGAGCCTGTCCACGGTAGGCAGAAAAGTGTTGGGGGCGGGGCTGCCCCTGCCCTTGGCCCCTGACCTCAGCGGCGTGGGAGAGGGCGCCAGCTGCCTGAGAGTGCACCTGGGTTGTGGCTCAGGCTGGTTGCCTCCGCCTGCGCCCCAGGTGAGCCGGCTGCAGTAGAGGCCCTCCAGGCCTTGGGCTCCCACGGATAGGAGAGGCAGAGGGGCTGCGCGCTGGACGTGACCTCAACTCCTGGCTCGCAGGTGGGGTAGGAAAACCTGCGCTGTCGCTTTAAGCCCCCGGCGACCGCCGCCTCCCAGCCCCATCCCCCCTCAATTTAATTTCATTAAAACAGAGCATGAATATTTCTATTAAACCTAAAATGAAATATGAAGCCATTTAGACTCTGCCTGCACCAATCACCCAGATTTATGACTTTTATTCATCACATCAAGAGCTTGGAAAAATGAATTTTCTTCACCCAGGAAGGAAATAAAACCTCAGGCTTGGTCATTTCCAGAAAGCTGTTAATTTGACCATGTGGTAATTACTTTCACAATTAACTGAAATACAAATCAACTTGACAAATCGGGCTAGTTTATATATTAATTAGCCTGTTTAAATTTATTCATTATGAAAAGACAATTTAGGGGGACCTGCGGTGTCTGTTTTATTGCAATAAATTATTGTTAGGAAATGGGTCTAATAAAATATCTTAATATTCAAGGATATTGTATACGCGGGGGTGGGGAGATGCTTTATTGACAATTTCATTTTCCAATTAGTAATTTTGTTGTAACCTATCTGCGAACCGGGGACTCTCGCAGAGGCAGGGCTCTGCTGGCCTGGGCGGACCTGAGCAGCGGGGTCGAGCTGCCGGCAGAGACAGGAGCGATTCCGCGCGGAGGGCGGCCGGCGGGTCAGACGGGAACGTGCGGGTGTGGGGCGCAGACCCCGGAACCAAAGCTGGCGGACGCTGCGCTCGCCGGCCCGCCTCCTCCCAGCCCGGGCGAGGGGGGCTGATTTAATAGAATGTCGATAGAATCATTCGATGCCTTTTAGCTTGTGATCTTTATAAATGTCCCTCTATTAAATTAGAAAATGATTCTCTTCTCGTTTAATTGTATTCTTTCGTTTCTTATTTCCAATTAATTAGTCCTATCGACGTTGCAATATTTTAAGTGACTCGAGTCCGTTTCCAGTTAGAATATATGGGTCAGCACATGCAATTTTATACCCGACAGAACTATATAATGCGGGTTTTAACTACTGGTCCCTCATCTGTCTTGAACATCTGGCTGAAATGGGCCGCCGGGCCTCCTGGCAGCGCCCGGGTCGGTGGGCACCGGGGTCTGCCCGGGCTGGGCTGCGCGGCCACCTCCACTCCCGGGGCCTTTGCATGGCTGCTCTCGATTTTAACCCTGCCGCCTCGGGCAGCGCTGCGGGGAGGAGCCCGTCGCCCCTCCGGGCGGCTTCGGGCCGCGGCCACCCCGCAGGCTCTGGGTGCGTTGGGCGGCTCCCCCGCTCCCCAGTCTACCGCCCTCTCGCTCCTCGCGGCCTTGAAAGGCCTGAACATCGTTTTCAGGAAACGGCGTGGCCGAGTCTGACTGTCCAGTCTCTCGGGCTCTGCTGCCCCGACAACGGCGTCCCTTCCCCCACAACCATCTGACGGCTCAGAAGTTCAGCCTGACCGCTGAGGGGGTCCACCTCTCCTTAATTAATTGATGAATTAACTAATTCCTCTCGGGAAGAGGCGGCGTCCCGCCAGCGCCCCCGCACCCCCTCCCCGCTACCGCCTGGTGATTAGGGACCAGCTGGCCTGTTGGAGCCCCTGCCTCGCTCCCACCCCGACCCAGCTCTCACCTCTTCTCACCGCCATCGTACCCCTACTCCTACTTCCCCCCAGCCTCAAAGGCAGTAACTGACGGGAGGGGTCCCTACCACTCCCCGACCTGCCCAGCCAGGGGAGGAGGCGGGGCAGAGTCCACACCCAGCCCTGCGCCAGCCCCTCTCCTGTCCTTTCTCCTTGATGTGGATGCTAGTAGGTCCCGAGGGTCGGCTCCCTGGAGTCCCCGCCAAGTGGGGGCTGGGTGGCAGTCACGGCCGCCGAGTCCCGGACCCAGGGTTAATGTCAAGCTTCCCCAGCCCCTGCCCCATCCCTGCCTGAGCCACTCAGGAGACCTCCCTGCTGGCTCGGACTCCCCAGGCCACTTCTATTGATAGAAACCTTCCCCAGTTTTAAGGCTGGGTGGGAGGTGGTTTCCTCCAGCCAGGGTCCTGGGAGCCCCTTGTCCTCTTTTCCCTCCCCACGCCCCCTAGGATGGGCCATCTCAGATAGAAACTGGTTTTGCATATTTCTAACCAGCTGAGTCTCCCCTCCCACAACTTTCTGGACTGGGAAGATCTCTAGGCACCTCGGGTTCCTTCCTCGGAGGGAGGGGAGACTCTGGTTTCCTCTTCAAGGTCCTGTCCTGAAGGTGGGAACATGAGATCGCTTGGCACAGCAGCCCTGCGGCACCTCCTGCCACAGCCTCTGTTGGGGACCCTCTTCCGCAGGAGCCTCAAACTCTCCTCCAGGCCCCGAGGGGTCCTGCTCCTGGGTCTGCTCCCTGAATGCTGGTGGTGGGGGGGAGCTGAAGAGGGGACTAGAGAATGACCTTTGTAAATCTGGGCCTCTGAGGCCATGGGAAGCCAGGCCAGAGAAGTTGGGGCCTTGCCAGGGTCCCGCCTGCGTCCTGACCCCCAGTTGGCCGCCCTCCTGGGAGTTGCCCCTCTGCCGAGACGCTGCTCCAGGGAAAGGCAGGAGCTGGCGCCTGGGGCCTTTACTGCGGTGGCACTTTGTGAGGGGGGAGGAGGACTTCGGCCAGTTGAATCTGCTGCCCATTCCTTCAGCCGCTCTGCCTAAGATGGGAGCGGGGAACCCTTCAGTCTGGATGCTACTGGAAAATCTCCAGTACCAAGCACCACAGTAGACCAGCCTTTCCCAGAGAGTGGACAAGGCAGGCCGTCTCCTTTAACTCACCCGGAATCCTTCTGCTGGGGGAGATCAAACTGTGGTCAGCTGTCTTTCTGGTTGTTAACCCGACTGTGCACCGACAGGTTAGCAGGAAGGAGTCCTGGGCCGCAGGAGAGCCCTAGACGGCAAATGCTGCACGCATCTGCCCGGCTCCCTGTCCGCCCTGGGGGCCACGGGCCAGCCCAGAGCAAAACAGACGGATTTCATGTCCGTCTCCTCTGCATAGTCTGAACGTGGTCCAGAGCAGGGGCTGGAGACGGGCCAGCCGCGGGGGCGGGAGCGCAGGTAACCTCCCCAAGTGAGTTTTCTGCAGGATGAGTGTGTGAGGACGTGCTCACTGAAACTGTAGTCTGGAATACCTCCACTTCCCGCAAATATCTCCCGCTGTGGCTAGAGGGGGGGCAAGGATCCAGCCTCATTCCCCTGCCCCAGGTGACACGCACAGAGACATTTCTGGTTTCTTGGCCCCAAATCTATTTAACATGATCCAAGTCAGCAACCACTCATCAAGCCTCTTGCACAACCAGCTTAATATTGCAAAATAAAGCAGTCGCTTAAAATACTTTCTGTGCCCAAGGAACTCAACTCCTTCCAAAGGGAGGAAAGAGCGTGCACAGATGGAAGAGAAACACCATGGAACCCTGCCCCGCAGCAAGGATAGCGCTTGGTGGAGGTGGACCTGCAGCCGGGCCACCTGTGATGGAGTGGATCCCAGGTCTGTCTCTCCAGGACCCTTCTAAGGGAAGAACCCCAGGCTGCACAATGAATGATGCGGGAAGCTTGTCTTCTTTTCATCTCACAATGGAAGCATGACTTCTGCTCGAGCCCTGGGCTCTCATTCTTTACCCATCGCCTTGGCATTTTACTTAAACTCCTTGGGTCTCAATTTCATTATCCATGAAAAATGTCTTTTGCCATCCATCCTTAAAGTGTTATTGAAAGTGAATATATCAGTCTCTCAGTCGTGTCTGACTTTGCGACCCCATGGACTGTAGCCCACCAGACTCGTCTGTCCACGGGATTCTCCAGGTCAGAATCCTGGAGTGGGTTGCCATTTCCTTCTCCAGGGGATCTTTCCAACTTAGGGATCGAACCCAGGTCTCCTGCATTGCTGGCAAATTCTTTACCAGCTGAGCCACCAGGGAAGCCCACAGAGTCATTAGGAGGCTCATAACGTCATCAAACAGAAGGGGATGTTTCAGCATTTGTGGTATTTTAGTATCTTCCTCCACGCGGAAGCCCAGTGGAGAAGGGGTCATTTATGCCAGTGCAGCTCCCGTTTGTAGTCTTAAGGCCATTTACAGGGGCGGGGGTGCAGCCTGGGGACTTTGGCTGCTTTGCCCCCAAATCATGCATCCAGCAAGTGGCGGAGACAGGATCTGAACTGAGACCTGCATGGCCCGAAGCCCCACGTCGCCATGCTCACCCTTGCTCCTGCCACAGCCTGGCGGCCCTCGGCAGAAAGGCCTTTGCGTCAAGCGTCTGTCCCCTGTCCTAGCACCTCGCAGTGGAGAATTTCCCATCGTGCACAGGGACAGTGTGACCTGTCAGCAGGACGAAGCCTCACATTTCTGTTGAACAGCCAAGTGCCACTGCTCTGTCAGCTCTCGAGTGCTGGAGTCCAGCCACCAACAGCCTGGGAGCACCCCAGACACGGAGCTGGGGGGGCGGTCAGGACGCACAGAGAGGGCCACTGATGCAAACCAGTGACCTGGCGAGAGAAGCCGTGGCCTCCAGGGCCAGCCCAGGCAAACGAGCGGGTTACGGAGGTGTGCTGAGAAGGAGGCCGACAGGAAGGGGAGGGCTGGCAGCGGAGGAGCCGCAGGCCGTTCCCCATCCCACAGATTAGTGCAGCAAAATTAAGTCAGAAGGTGGTTCCCAAGACTGGGAGGCAAGTATTAGACAGACAGTTAAAGGGGAAAATGGTGAAGCCCAAGAAGAGCCCCAGAAATGCGATCAAGAAAATGAAGATAGAAACCAGAGGGGGGAAAAGAGAGAGATGTTCAAGATCTTCGGAACTGGCCACGTCTCAGGGTGACCCCGGGGGAGGGGGGAAGCGTGGGGCCAGCCAGTGGCTTCCTATCTGTACCTCCCAACCCCACCTGACAGCTCGCTGGGAGACAGGTCCCTCTAAGCTGTAGGGAGGCTGTCACCCCTCAAGAGGGCAGGCACCCGGGAACAGACTTAGGCAAGACCTAATAACGTTGGAGGTGGAGAAGGACAGACATCCAGAGGCTGGGGAAGGAGTCCGGGGTGGGCTGCCGGCCAAGGTGACCGCGGCCTGCTGCCACGTGTGAGGTGACAGGCTTTAGCATTTGTCTGGGGGGGGGCATTAAGATGCCATGAATCATTGACAAGAAACCAAACAACGCTGGATCTATATGACCATTTGAGCCCATATTGCTCCAAGTAAAATCAAATTAGAAGCCTTTCCCCAATTAGATTATGCAAACTCAGGCTACGCGGAGCACAAACAGTGGTCTTCCCGGACACACGCCGGCAGCCCGCAACAACACCTCACGCAGCCCAGATGCTCTGGGGCGGCCGGGCTCAACACCGGCTTGTGTCAACACTCTCCCTCTAGATAATAAATATGAGACCCAGCACACACTGCTTTTAATTGCATCGATAAACTGGGATTAACCCCCCAAGGCAGGCTTCACTATTGCAATTAAATGTCCTCAAATAAATTGTTTCCTCAATAAGCAAATGGAAGGGCTGTGTTTGCCTTGAATAATAACAGGTGTAATATTTTACTGGCCCAAGTTAAGTATTAAGTGGAATCGCGCGCAGCCCTGATTCACTCCCTGAGATCGGAAAGTCATTTTTCATGCGTCCTGTGCCGCTTCAGTACTGCATAAACAGCTAATAAAGCAGTAAATCAACCCAGGCCGACCTTGCATCTCACCTAAAGCCGCCAGGCCTCGGAAACCTGGCACCAAGCATCTTCAGGGCCAGGAGAGCTGCCCGGGGAAGGAAGCTAGGAGCCACTTTGGGCTTTGCCTTTGGCTTCAGGGGCTCAGAAGTCCAGAATTCTATGAAAACCCTCTCAGCCATGCGACAGTCCCGTGGCGCTTTCTGACGTGTGTGTTCTCTTGGGTTTTCTGGTTGAAGGAGAAGGATCTGGAAAGGGGGCTGAGGTGCCAGGTGTTGTGACCCTGTCCCCTTCTCTGGTCACGTACACAGGACATTGTTAAAGCCAGATTTCCCCTTGCCCCCAGGAATGCTCACTTCCTGCTTGGTGTTTTAGGAGAGGAGGGATAGGCTTTTAAGGCTTTCGATGTCAGGAGGCAGGTTTCAGCTGGTGTGTCTTCGAGGGTACTTGGTGTCCTGGGAGGTTGGGGGTGCAAGTCACATTAGTTCTCAGATAAAAAGGACCCATTTTTCTAGAATAAAATTAAATAGAGTAATATTCTTCCGTTGTAATGCGGGCCAGCATTTTCCGAACAGTGAGTGCTGAACTGTTAGGATGGAGGATCCTAGGATGCACTGTTAGTGGCCCATCTAATCTGATCTTTCTGAGTTCATCTGTGCTTTTCCTCCGATTTCCAAGATGCCATTGTCGCCGTTCAGTCACTAAGTCGTGCCCAGCTCTTCGCGACCCCATGGACTGCAGCAGGCACCTGTCCTCCACTATCTCCCAGAGATTGCTCAAGTTCATGTGAGATGGTTAGATAGCATCACTGATTCCCAAAATATATCTAGTAATATCTAGTAATGAGAATATCTAGTAATGAGAATTTGTCATTTAAGCATTTTGGTGCTCATTATAGATTTACTTTAATAGATTTATCTTTGTATATAAATTTTCTCTGGCTTAGTCTGTTTAAGAAAACTCCGTGGGACTTTCCTGGGGGTCCAGTGGCTCAGACTCCGCACCCCCAGAGTCTGACCCCTGCTCAGGGAACTAGACCCCACGCGCTGCAACTAAGACCTCGGGCAAACAAACAAATGTTTAAAAACTAGGAAACTTGGCAACATGAAAGACCGCTCTCATTTTTCTCTATAGACCTTATTCTTGCATACCAAGCTGAACGTGAAATAAGGCATTGCTTTTAAAAAAAAAATCCATTTAAGACATACTGAGCCTCTGGTGCTCGTGAGAGAGGACTCGCATGCAGCACTGAGCTGAGGCAGTTCCACTTCCAACCAGAGACTCTGACAACCGCAGCCAAGGCGGCCTCTGGAGAGAAAAGGCAAGACTCCTGTGTGGCTTCCACTACACTGAAATCGTCCGAAAGACATGCCCTCCCCACCACTACCTCCCTCCACGCCTGGAGACCCGGGGCTTCTGGGCTGGGGTTTATTGATTTAGTTAAAGAGCAATTTAGGACACATCGTATTAATACTCTCATCATCAACCTCCCCGTCACCCTAACCTTTTCAGTCTTCGCCAGGTCGTTCTAAGTGATTACCAAGCCACACTCATTTTTAGTTAGTGAATCTTTCCCACCTATATTACCACACGGAAAAATGCTTGCTTGGCTCCTACTCAGACAAAAAAATATGCCCAGGAGTTATTGCATGCCTTAAATACATCAAAATGACCTTCCTTTGAACTGATGCCCTATAACTTAAGAGATGAAGAGAGTTTGGTTTTCCCAATCTATTATAAAGCATTTTTAGGTGATAAAGGATATCAGATGAGGAAGATAAAATGTTTCACATGGAGGACCTCATTCAGAGCACGGATATATCTGCAGATAATTGTAAGCTCCTCAGAATCCTTGATGGGAAATATATTGATAATACAATTTTTCTTTTGAAGGGGATTGTAATGATTGCAAACTTGGTTAAATAATTAAATTAATAAGAACTATTTGATTCAAACATGGGCCTTTTGATGATATACAGAGCTAATAATGTCTGTCTTGCCAGCTAAAGAGGTTTTAAAAGACCATCCTGGCCTCTGTAGCCAGACCACTCTTGGCCCTTTATTAACCCATCAGGGACCTTTCTATTAAAATGCAGTTAAATGCAGTCTCCAGAAATACTAAAGAAAAAAAAAATGTAAAATAGTTCACAACAATATTCTTATTTTATTCCTGTGAATTAAAAAGATCATTTTTATAATTATAAAAAGTTTCCATAAAAGATGGCCTTTTAAATTTTAGGAATCCATTGCAAAATAGAGGTAAAAATCCCAAATCCCTGTTAAAGCATCTCTAAACAGGAGCTCCCAAGACAGCGACATGTCAGGCGAAGCTCAGAACAGCTCAGAACACAAAGACCTGTACTTCGCAGGTGCCAAGGGTTCTTGGAGCTGGTGCATGGTGGGGAGCGGGGCAGGCAGCCAGGCTCCTGGGTGGGAGCTGGACTTTGGCGCCCGCCCCACCTGGGGACTGTGAGGGGACCCGGGTGAGAGGCTGTGGTCTTCTCAGCCTCAGTTTCCTTACCTCATCTGTAAAATGGGGCAATAACCTCCGTCGATTCTAATGAGGATGTCGGGGCAGGATGCAAGCTCACGCGTGGAGCATCCGGCACACAGTAAGGGCCTGGTGCGTGTGGGTCCCTGTCTCTCTGTGGGATATTCGGTAGCCGCTCATCGAGAAGTGCGGGCGGCTGGGGGAAGTGGGGGAAATGTGTCTGCTGTGGGCCGAACTTTTGTGTGCCCAGAATTCATGTCGAAGCCCCGACCCCCAGTGCAATCGCTTGTGGAGGAGAGCCTTCAGGGTGGGGGGCTCGGGTTTAGGAGGGGTCTCTGGGAGGGCCCTCGTGACGGCAGAGAGGTCTTCCCGAAGCGAGGTCAGAGCCCAGCCCCACCACGTGAGGCCCCGGGAGCCGGCAGGCCA
>SJYF01000810.1:236804-256042 GCA_006410515.1 Procapra przewalskii | reverse complement strand
CTCATGAGGGAAATGGCAGAAGATATTACTCAAGAATGGGCTTTTTGCCATGATGTTTTAAAAAGAAGGGCTTCCCTCGTGGCTCAGACAGTGAAGAATCCTCCTGCAATGCGGGAGAGAAGATCCCCTGGGGAAGGGAAAAGCTACCCACTCCAGTATTCTGGCCTGGAGAATTCCATGGACTGTATAGTCCATGGGGTCACAAAGAGTCAGACACGACTGAGCGACTTTCACTTCACTTCACATTTTTATATATAGTAGTACGTATATGTCAGCCCCGGTCTCCCAATTTATTTGTATCCCCTTCCCCCAGCCCTTGGTAGCCATAAGCTTGCTTTCTACACCTCTGACTCTGTTTCTCTTTTGTAGATAAGTTTTTCTCTGCCTCTGTGACTATTTCTGCTCATTTGCACCGCTTTCTATGGTTCCACACGTGCGTGCCATCGTGGGATGTTCATCCTTCTCCGGCTGACTTCATTCAGTGTGAGAGTCCCTAGGTCCATCCACGCTGCCGCACATGGTCCACAGATCTCCCGGGGAGGGCCTCTGGGACACCTCGGCTCACAGTCCTGAGACGCACTGTCCTTGGAGTTCAGCTGGAGACTCAGTGCCCTTCTCCCGCTTGCCAGCTCACTGTCACCCAGGTTTCTGAGTGATCGTTGCTTTCCCTATCCTCCAGACGTCTGGCCACGTGGCTGCCTTCGCCCTGCTGTGACCTCGTGGTGGGTGGAAGTTTGCTGGTCTCCGAAGCTGGGTGCTCTCGGCGGATACAGCAGAAGCCCGCCTTCCCAAGACCGCCTTCGGGTTAGAAAGCCGGACCTCACACTCCAGACCCCTTCACCCATCTCCTCTTCAGGGGTAGGAATCAGCAGGTGTGGCTCTCATCACCAAACTCCACTTTTAATATTTTATGGAAATTATGGGAGAATGCATCTTCTCAGGGAAGACAGTTTCCTGGCCCCAAGCAAGCCATCCATCGGTGGTGGCTGGAGCAACCTACTTCCTGATACGCGTCTCTGGCCTCAGCAGGGTCCCCAGCTGGATCAGTCAGGTGCTTTCCCAGGCATCCAGGGGTCAAGGCCAGGCATGAGGCCAGGGCTCCAGCACAGCGCCAGAGACCCCGTCCTAGGGTCAAGGGGCTGGAACACTTGTCCATGGAAAGACCATATAAATTCAGGCAAACTGCTGGTGAAAGACAGGAAAAAAATATCACTGAAACCAGCTGTTTAACTAAATTGTTTTTTCTCCCTCGTTTAATTAAATTGGTTGGTCGGGTAAAAAATGATCCGTGTGACTTGTGTGTGTAGATCCCGCCTTCCCTGTGACTCATGGGGTCGTGGGTCCCTGTAGGTGGTAACTTACTACACGCATTGTGTTATTAGAATCCTGGGGCCGCTGGAGCAAAGCGCCGCTGGGGCGGCTTTGTTGTTGCTCAGCCACTCAGTCATGTCCGACTCTCTGCAACCCCATGGACTGCAGCACGCCAGGCTCCCCTGACCTTCACTGTCTCTCAGAGTTTGCTCAAATCCATATCCTTTGCAGTGGAAATATATTATATCACCGTCCTGGAGGCTGGAGGCCCGAGACCAAGCTGTGGGCAGGGTGGGGTCCTGCTGGGCCACGAGACAGCCTCGGTCCTGGGCCTGCCCCCAGTCCAGTGGTCTCTGCTGTCCTCGGTGTCCCTGGGCTTGTAGGAGCATCACCCCCAGGCCCGCCTCCGTCTTCATGCGGGGTCTTCTCTGTGGGCATCTGTCTCCATGTCCAGATCTCCCCCTCGTGTGAGGACAGTCCTGTGGGATCAGGACCCACCCTAATGGCCTCATCTTAACTTGATCACATCTGCAAAGACCTGATTTTCAGGTGAGGCCCCTTCTGAGGTTCAGGGTTAGGACTCCATCATGTGAATCGGCCAGGGGGGGTGGAATGTAATTCAACTGATAAAGTGCATGATATCTTATGAAACTGGGAGCTTCTCAACCAGGAGCCAGGTCCCACTTCTATCTCATCTCTCAGACATGGTGGCATCACTAACATCAGGTGAGCCTATGCTCAGACCAGCCCAGGGTTGGAGAAGTGGAGCCCACAGAAGTGACGTAGCCGGAGAGAGGTCTTCTTCGCGGGCTCCACTGCTGTCTTCCCTGTGGGCATCCCCTCTGCCGCGGCTGGGCTTGAAGTTGCTGCCAGTGGGGCACACTGTCACCCCGTCTGGCCAATTAATACCCGTCAGCTGCTGTCTACAGTTGCGCTCTTGACTGAATAGCAGAGGGTCCTGCACCCAGATTGAAAGGGGCCCACCCAGGACTTGGGGTCTCCTCCTCTGTGGGACAGAGGTCAGTGGCCCTTAGGTGGGGGTGCAGGAGAAGCGGGTGGGAGAGGCTCATGCCTCTCATTGTGAATTTTGAGGGGACAGTCCCATGGAAGCAGGAGCAGGATGGAGCCGGGAGAACACGGGAATCTGGGAAAGAGTGTCCCGGGCTCAGCTCCTCCCCGGTGACCGTGGCCTATCCCTTGCCCACCTCGGGCCCCGCTGTCCCCCTCTGGGTGAGGAGGCTGTGTGCCCGTTGGGCAGGCGTTCTCACGGCTCCTCGGTGACCTTCCGCCTGGGGGTCCAGGGGGGTCAGCTCAGCCCAGGACTCCTGTGCACTGGCCTTACCGAGGGGTGTCCAGCTCCACGGAGAAGACGCCCCTCATCCCAGCTAGGGCAGGTGGGGCTTAGAGAGGAGACTCATCCGGCCATGAAATAAGCCATCGAGCCTCAGACTGTGATTTTTTTTAATCCAACCCTCAGTCAGACAAGTCGCGTCCACGGAGGTGAGCCGAGTCGCACTTGCTTTCGGGACACCAAGGCTGTGGATGGACTAACTGAGCTTCGCTGGGCGGTCCTCCAGGGGGTGGAGAGGAAGAGCCTTCTGTACCAGGGACCGTCCCCGAAACCCTGTGGGCATTGCCTCCTTTCAAGGGTTCTCACCTGGGCATGGGTGGGCCATCTCTCCTGGGCATCCTCTCCACCGCTGCCTCCCGCTGGCCCAGGAGAGCCCTCCTAGGCGGAAACTTCCAGAACGCTGCTGCCTGTCTGCAAAGCACCCCTCCCCTGGCCTGGCCCTCCTTCTGGAGCTCTGTCTTTCCCTGAGCCCTCCCGGTCCAGCCGAAGCTTTCCATTCCTGGTCGCAGTCGCTGGTTCCCCTCCCTCCCCTCTGAGTACAACCCCCCATTCTTCTTCTTTCTTAATTATCTATGTATTTATTTTTGGCCACACCGGGTCTTCACTGCTGCAGGCGCGCTCTCCCTGGCTATGGCGAGTGGGGCTGCTCTCCGGGCGTGCTGCGTCTGCTTCTCCCTGGGGTGGTGGCTTCTCCTGTTGCCGAGCACGGGCTTTCGGGCTCGTGGGCTCAGTAGCTGTGGCCTGAGGGCTTAGCTGTCCCGACAAACGTGGGATACTCCAGGACCAGGGACTGGACCCATGTTCCCACATCAGCAGGCGGAGTCTTATCTACTGCACCACCAGGGAAGTCCCACAGCCCCCCAGTTCTAGAATGTTCCAGCGGGTGCTTGGTTTAGGTTGACATTCTGGACAGCATTAGAGCCATCACTAAGATGACTAAGTTAAAATGTATTTTGAAAAAAGTGAGATCTCTGTGCAGTGAGTAACCCAGGCTGGTTCTCTCCGCCGGCATTTGTCAGCCTCTTTGCACGTCCCCGTGCAGGCCTCCTGGGGAAGTTCCGAGAAGGTGCCCAGCCTGCCCGGGCACGCCAGCGAGAGCACTCACCTCTCCTGGGCCTCAGCCCGTCCTTCCTGCGTGCTATAGACAGAGTGCAGTGCCCAGGCGGGCTGGCCCAGGCTCAGGAGGTTTATTAGACTGACCCCGCTCCCCATTATAAGGCGCTTCCTGTTCCAATCGACACTGTTTGCAGGTAACCTAGCACCTTTGATCCAAGGTTGTTTACCTGCCCAGGGACACCAATAACTCCCTGAACCGTGGCTCAGCTCCAAGAGTTCCCAGGGACCCAGGTCTAGTTCCAGAACAATCAACTCTAAGTTGTTTAAGAAGCTTGTGTACATTAAAACAGCTATAAATCACAGTAATGAATCCACCAGCATGGAGAGACATTCATTACACGTCTGATCAGGGGGCTACATCACGTGCCTTGGAGGGTGATAATACCAGGTGAAAACGCAATATCAACACACCACCCCAGGCAGAAAAAGCTGCACATTTGTGGGGGGGATGGACAGAAGAAAGAACGCCGCTCCTGCCCCCAGCACATACGTCTTTATTAATGTAAGATTTCTTGGGGCCAACAGTTCAGCAAGGAGGATTTATAAACATATCATTTCAACCCTTGGAAGGATTTCAGCATAATTTGCCGGGCTCCTTAAGTGAGGTGAAAGCGTCTCCGGGGCTTTGCAAGGTAATAAAAGAGGGAGCCTGGCTGTTTGTGTGCTTGTGACTTCATGGCATCCGAGATGCTCCTACTTTCTCAACTAAGTAGGTCTGCTGGGGACCCGCGGGCACGGCAGGCCGGGAACGTCTGGAAGAGACACAGGACACTCGGAGCTGGCGGCCTGGGCCTGCCAGGCACCCCAAGGTCAGCTGTCTTTCTGAAATCCTTTCATTTGGAAGGGAAAACGCTGATGCATTTCAGCACAGCCCTCGTCTGATTTCCATTTGCAAATGAACAGGAATGATTTCTTCCACTTACCCTTGGTGATTAACCGCTGGCAATCAACACCACACGCACAAATGCGCCTGCCCCAGATTCGGCTCCAGCGGCTGGCCCCTTCAGAAACGTCACAGCTGCGGCTTCTGGGTCAGGAGCGGGCAGGCCCGGGGGACAAGCAGGTGCTTCACCTTGAGCCTGGGTCTGGGCTCTTCCGGCCGCAGCCTCCCCCTCTCGAGTCCAAGTGCCGTCGTGGGCCTTCTCCAGTGGGCAGCGCTGCCTCATGCCTTCTGTGAAGGACACACTGTGAAGGACACGGCTGGCGTTGCTCACGTGGGCAAAGAGGCCGTAAGGTCACGCGGGCGTTCATTCTGGGGTCAGGACGCCTCCCCCAGAGGGTCGGCTCACTGGCCATTGGGGCAGCCCGCGCCCCTCACCGGCTCCTGATGCCATCAGGACATGTCCCTCTGGGTGTCTCAGGTCCTCGGCCTCCTGGAGACGCTCCTGAGCGGCTTCTCAAGTCTCAGGGCAAGACCCTCCCCTTCCTCAGTCCACAGCCGGGACACTCAGGGGTACTCCTCTGGGAAGGAGAAAAGGAAATCCCCTCCCACGCCTGTGGTTCGTGCCCTGGATGAAATTGACCTTGGGACGTCCGTGATGTCTACAACGTTCAGTCTGGAGCCAGCATCCCATCCTCACCTCTGTCCCCCAAGGGGACCTCGGGCAGACTGTGGTTGGTGGGAGGGGCTTGGGACGTCATCTGGCCATGGAGAGAGTTATCTAGCCTCAGACCTTCATTTTTTTTAAGAAGGATTTACCACTGGCCTCCTCCTCCATCCTGTCTGACCCTTCCTGCTCCAACTCCGTTGCAAGTTCAAATCCCCCGCCCCCAAGAACACCCTCCAAGACTGTTCCCAAGTTGCAGAGCCTTCCGCCCAAGCGGCTCCTGGAGCACGCCCTCCGCAGTCCCCACCCCCACCCCACAGCACCTTGCCGACTTCCCTGCACCTAGGAAGTGTTGCGTTTTTTCGGGGTTCAGGCCGGCCTATGCCTCTTCTCATTCCAGGTGCTCTTCCTGTGCTCCTGGCCTCATTTCATGATTCTGACTCCCAGATCCACATCCTTGCCAACCCCCCACACCTCTGTTTAGAGAGCTCCAGGCTGAAACAGCCCCTTGCCTGTGTGAAGGCTTTACTCGGGTGTCTTGCGGGCAATTCAGATTCAGCACACGCAGGACCGGACTCTCCTCCTCGCCCCACATCTGCAGCGTTGGTCCCTGGGGGTGAGCCAGGCGCGTGGGGTCCCCATGATCCTCCTGACCCTCCGCTGACACCGCGGACCCGCCACTGGGCCGGCTGGAGTCCCCCACCTGCACTGCTCCTGAATCGACTTCTCTTCAGCCCTCGTCCTCGTCGAAGCTTCACCGGTACCGGCCTTGATTCTGCGGTACCTCCAGCTCCCTCTGCGTGCATATTGCCTTCCTTGAACCCGTGTTCCACAGTGAAGCCAAAACAGCATTTCGGACACTCAAAAGGTTGTCTTCAGGCCTGCCAAGCACACGGGATGAAGTCTGACCCGGTCAGGGCTCGTGAGTCCTGCAGGGTTTGGCTGCTCTCCTGGCCTCTCTTGAGCCACTTTCTTACTCAGATCCTTCCCAGCACAAGAGTGGAAGATCTTCTGACAACACGCTGTCCCTTATTGAACATCCTTTCACAGCTTATCATGATGACCTGGATGGGAGCAGGTGAAAAAGACAGTATCAGCTGTCGAAGAGGTTGCAGAGACGGCTGGAACTCTCCCGTGCTGTTAATGGCAGCATAAGTTGGTTCAACCACTTTGGAAAACTGTTCAATGGTATCTACTAAAGCCAGTCATACAACCTACACCTCCCTGTGGACCCAAAATGCAAATCCAGTCAACCAAAGAAGCAAACAGGAAAGAAGCAAATAGCAGTGTCCACAGCAACCAAAGCAAATAGGAATGTTCATAGCAACAAAATTTGTTATAACCCCCAACTGGAAATAACCCAAATTCATCAACCACAGAATGGATGAATAATTGATGGCATATTCTTTCAATGAAATACGTGATGGTAATGAAAATCAAGCTGTTGATGTAGATAACAATACAGGTCATTGTTGTTCAGTCACTAAATCGTGTCTGACTCTTCATGACCCCATGGACTGCAGCAGGCCAGGCTCCTTTGTTCTCCACTGTCTTGGCAAGTTAGCTCAAATTTATGTCTATTGACAAACTCAAGTCCATCAAGTCGGTGATGCCATCCAGCCATCTCATCCTCTGTCGTCCCCTTCTCCTCCTGCCCTCAATCTTTCCCAGCATCAGGGTCTCTTTCAATGATTCAGCTCTTCGCATCAGGTGACCACTATATTGGAGCTTCAGCTTCAGCATCAGTCCTTCCAATGAACACCCAGGGCTGATCTCCTTTAGGATGGGCTGGTTGGATCTCCTTGCAGTCCAAGGGACTCTCAAGAGTCTTCTCCAGCACCACAGTTCAAAAGCATCAATTCTTTGGTGCTCACCTGTCTTTATAGTACAACAGTATCTCAAATATACTTCCATTAGAAGTTTTCTTTAAAAGATAACGGGCTAAAAAAATGATAGTGGGCTATATGCTTACCAAACCCGATCCAGATGCCCATGTCCTTCAGTTCTGGGGAGAGTGCTGGCATTACTTTTTGTTAATTTCTTCACTTCTGTTGTGTCTCCTCTGCTTTTCTGGAATTCCTATTAGTGGTAATGTGTGACTTTTGGGGGTTGATCCTCATTTCCTTATTTTTTATGCTACTCCATCTCTTTGTCTTCTTGTATTTCCNNNNCCCCCCCCCGAGAGATTTCTTCAACTTCCTTTACCAAATTTTCTACAATTTTAAAGATTTCTTATCTTTTCAGTATAAGAGCACTTTCTTACTCATAAGTTGTTCCCTGTTAAGATAACATTCAGTTCCGTTGCTGCACGAATCCAATATCTTCTCTTACTTCTCTGCAGATATTAATTATAGTAGGTTTGGTGGCGTGTTTGTTTTCTTATTCTCCTATATTATCTTTGCTTTTTGTAGTCTCTTTTACTTTTCTTTATCTTTGTCTTCATATTGGAGGCTTTTCTCAAATGTCTTCTGATATGTGGCTATCAGCTCACATTTGATAAGGCATTACAAACTGTTCAGAGCTCTGGGCACGTGGTTTAGATATAGGCATAAATCCCTTCTATTCCTGCCCCTGAGTTGCATCCGGAGAGTTCTATGGTCAGATGGTAAACAGCCTTGCAGCTGCTGCCCCAGCTGCTTGGAGTTCTTGCCTATGGAGTTCAGCTGCCATGCTGTGGGGACGAGCAAGCAGCCCTCGGAGGGGCCCACGTGGAGAGGACCAGCGGCCTGGTCCGAGCCCCACGCTGACAGCCCTGGGGCTGAACTGCTCTGGAAGCTGACTCTCCAGTCCCAGTCACGCCGGCCCATTGTGTGGAGGAGAAATGAGCTGCCACACTGAGCTCTGCCACACTGTGGACTTGTGCACGAACGATCGCCATTGTTTCAAGGCGCTACATTTTGGGCTGGTTTGGTACCCAGCGTAGACAACCGCTTCCACAGCTAGGCAGGGGGTTTCAGCAGTGTGTCACTCGGGGGTGGTCAGGTGGCAGACTGGCCTCTAGTTTGGTGAACCCCTGGGTACCTGACTGTAGACAGGACGCGGCCACCTCCCGCCTGGAGCCAGCGTGGGCGCTCCACCAGAGCCCACCCACTCCGCCATCTGTCTGCACCCGCGTCCTCATGTAAGAAGCCTCTTTCGTCAGTCATTCCAGAGAAGAAATCCTCAGCCTCCTGAGGGAAGGGGACATGCAGGTTTCATGGTGATATTTGACGTAGAGGCAGTGAACATGTGCGTGAAAAGTCGGTCGTCAGAGACACGGAAACGGAAATCACACGAGACGTCACTACACGTCCATCAGAATTTTAAATTGTGATAGAACCAAATGCTGCCAGAGATGCAAAGAAACCGGGTCATCCGTGTGTTTCTGGTGGGGATGTACAATGGTCCAGCCGCTGCAAACACAGTTTGGCGATTTCTCTAAAAATTAAAAATGGACTTCTGCAACCCAGCAATTATCCATATATTCCAGAAAGGGAAAGGGAGGTTGCTCAGTTTTGTCCAACTCTTTGCGACCCCATGGACTGTAGCCTACCAGGCTCCTTCATCCATGGGATTTTCCAGGCAAGAGTACTGGAGTGGGTTGCCATTTCCTTCTCCAGGGGATATTCCTGACCCAGGAATTGAACCCAGGTCTCCGGCATTGTAGGCAGATGCTTTACCGTCTGAGCCACCAGTCAAGCCCCCGTATATTCCAGAGAAATAAAAATTTATTTTCACATAGAAACATGTATGCAAATATTCATAGCAGTTTTATTTGTATTAGCCCCAAACTGGAAACTTCCCACGTACCCTTCAGAAGGTGAATGGCTAAACCGAAGGGCATAGCCATCCTCGGCCACAGGATTCAGCCACAAACTGGAACCAGCGCTAATACATGCAACAACTTGGATGAGCCTCAAGGAAATTATTCTGCCTGTTAGGAAACATGTGGCTTGAGTGAGATAACGGAATTATCAGATTAGTGGTTGCCGGGAGTTAGGGATGCAGGGGAGGGGATAAAGGGGTCTGTGGTGTTGACTCAGTTCAGGGCTTGACTGTGGTGACTGCTTGAGGCTACACAGGTGATAAATCACGCAGAGACACACATGCATGAGTGTGTGTTTCTGGCTTTGACCGTGCATTACGGTGGCGAATGGTGCTCATGCGGGGGGGCGGTGACAGGGAAGGGTGCCTGGGACCTTCCTGCACAGGCACCTCCTCTGTGCATGGGACCTTCTTTGCAACTTCCCATGACTCTGCAGTTACTGATAAATTAAGGGTTTTCAAAAAATAGGCTGGGCCTGAGACTTCCCTGGTGGTCCAATGGAGCTCGGAGACTCCGAGTTCCCAATGCAGGGGACCTGGGTTAGATCCCCAGTCAGGGAGCTGGATTCCATATGCCTCAACTCAGCACAGCCAAATAAGTAAATAATTTATTTTAAAATAGGCTGGGCCCATGGACAAAGAGGGGCTTCCAAGTTGGTGCATTGGTAAACAACCACCTGCCGATGCAGGAGATGCAGGAGACACAGGTTCAATCCCTGGGTTGGGAAGATCCCCTGGAAGAGGGAATGCAGCCCACTCCAGTATTCTTGCCTGGAGAATCCCGTGGACAGAGGGACCTGGAGGGCCACAGTCGTGGGGTCGCAGAGAGTTGGACACGACTGCGCGTGCAAGAACACACATGGATAGTGATAAATAAGCAACAACTAAAAGCTGTGGACAACCTTCTAAAACCAGTCAAAGGCTCCCCTCCTCAATTTTTAGACTCCTCATGCCATGCTTTCCCGCTTCCTGGAAAAAGTGATGCTCCAGCCCATCTTCAGCAGAGGCCGCTACTACTCCCGGGATCTGTGTCTCTTCTCTGACAACAGAATCTCCGACTCTTAGCTCCCTATTAACATATATCCACCTGGAATAAAGATGGCCTTTTTCAGCCTTCCCTACATCTAGTGGTTGTATGACTAGGTTCTAGTCAGTGCTTTGTAAGCGGAAGAGGTGTCTGGAGTGGATGCTTAATGGAAGAGATGGGACCCTTGCCTCATCCTTCTTCCTGGAATATAGACACAATGGCTGCAACTCAAGCATCCTCTTGCATCAAGAGGTGGAGGCCGCCATTATTCTTTGTGGTCAAACTCAATGATGCACCATCCCAAGGCTTCTGCACACAGTCCCAGGATAGAATTCCTCTCTCTGTTCTGTTTCTGCTCAGATCATGCCTCCTTATTTTTCAGTGATGCTTCCTCCAGGAAGTCTTCACTGAGTTGAGCCTCAGGTGAGGTGTGAGCCATCTTGGGCTGTTCTCCTTCATCTTGATGATTTCCACTAGTGGAGGACGGCCATCTCTCTAAAAGCAAGGTCCCAGAGAAGGACCCCTGTGTGACCTCTGTGCACCACTGCTGACTTCGGGGGAGCTGAACCCTGACCCAGCCCGGGCCATGCAGGTTTCCTGCTCCAGAGACAGGGGGTCGAGATTCAGCAGCTGTCGGGCCTCACGGGTTGAGTCTTGAGCCTGGACTGTCCTGGTGCTGTTACAGGAACCCGGTGACCACTACACCCTTACTATCATCGTACTAAACCCTACCCTGCTGTGTTTTCCCCAGATTGTTGTTGCTCAGTTGCTAAATTGTGTCCGGCTCTTTGTGACCTCCTAGACTGCAGCATGCCAGGCTTACCCGTCCTTCATCATCTCCTGGAGCTTGCTCAAACTCCTGTCCGTTGAGTTGGTGATGCCATCCAACCATCTCGTCCTCTGTCGTCCCCTTCTCCTCCCGCCTTCGATCTTTCCCAGCATCAGGGTCTTCTTCGATGGGTCAGCTCTTCGCATCAGGTGGCCAGGGTATGCATGACACAAAATTGACCGTCGTAACTGTTTGCACGCACTCAACTCAGTGACAGTACGTTCCTTCGCGTTGCTGTCCACCCATCACCCTTCCATCTCCCTGACTCCTTTCTTCTGGCAAAACTGACGCTCTGTCACCTTCTGAATCAGCTCCAGGGGCTTCCCATTACTTGCCACTAGGAGTTCTAACCAGGACACATGGGCCTGGGCCAGGTGTGTGTACTTCCTGGAGGGTTTGGCCGTGTGCAGAAGAAGCTTAGGTGGAAGGTCAGCTTGGAGGGGCCTTGTGGGTGGTGAGGAAGGCTAAGCTGGAGCCCCTGTCCCCTGGCCGTGGGGGGACACCACATGTGTCTAAGCAGCGGGTGACAAGTGGGAAGTCTGACTCAGCAGTGGTGAGCAGTGTGGATAGAGGAGGAATATTAAAGGCCACGGAACGAGTCCATTAACTCAGCAAGTGCTTATCGAGCTCCTGTGATCCGCTAGGCCCCATGCTTGGCCCTGGGAATACAGCAAGAGACAGGCAGACAAGGTCTCTGCTGCTGTGAAATTTATATTCTACTTGGGGAAGACGCATGCTGCGCAAGTCTATAAATGCACAGGACGATTTCAGGTAGCAAAACTGCTATTCACGGGATAAAATGCAACAATAAGATGAACAGTGACGGGGGAGGGTGCAGTCTCTTTCACCAAGACCTTGACTTAGGGTGAGGGGATGGAAGGGGTACGAGGGCAGGGTCTAACCCAGGAGGGAGTCATTCATTCCGGTTCAGTTTCACGAACTGTTATGTACCTATTGGCATCAAAACTTGGCCGTGTCTGTACTAGCTTACAGTCAGGTACTTTTGTGCCTGGATGGGATTGGGCGTTGAACATAGGCCAGAGGTTAGCACAAAGGGCTGGAGGAGAAGAAAGCTACAGAGCCCCTGAGAGAAACTGGAATGTCCGCAGAAGGGTTAGTTTAGGAGGAAGTTGATTTCTTCAGCTTGGGACCTGGAGGTTTGGAGGTACGAATAGGACCCTCAGGTGGAAATGGTCAGCTGACTCGAGGTCAAGCCTGGGAAAGTCAGTCCCAGAAGCAGCCCAGCCCCAGCGTCCCTTCGCCTCCTGAGGCTGCCCCTGGGCACCACGGCTCGTGCGGTTGCCCCTGCAGGCCAGCTGCAGAAACGCTAGCTTTGAGTGAGGGCAGCTGTCCTGTGCCGTGCAAGAAGACAGGAGAGCTAGCCGCTCCAATCAGGAGTTGTGGCATTTTCATGCTTTTCCCCAGACGGTCAGGAAAAGGAGGCCGCCCAGGCAGGAGCACCCTGCCGCTGGGGACGCCTCACCCCTCGGCGCTCTGCTGTCTACAGGGAGGTGGTGGGGCGCCTGGCGCCGTGAAGGAAGCTGGGGCTTTAAGGAGGGGCGCACGCTCACATGTCTGGGGGCCCCAGAGCAGGTCTGAGCAGCGGGCATCCCCTTTCTGGGGCCATCTTTTGGTTTCGGGTCACACTCCTCTCCTCAACCTCACCACCTTCTCCATTAATTCATATGTGACCTGCGTGCTAAGTCACTGTAGTCGTGTCTGACTCTGGGACCCTATGGACCAAAGCCCGCCAGGCTCCTCTGTCCGTGGGATTCTCCAGGCAAGCACACTGGAGCGGGTGGCCATGCCCTCCTCCAGGGGAGCTTCCCGACCCGGGGCTCAAATCCACAACTCCCGAGGCTCCTGCATCGGCAGGTGGGCTCTTTACCACTAGCACCACCTGGGAACCCAGTATATGACCTGGTGACCCTGAAATATCTAGGTAATGAACTTGGAGTCAGGGAATGTCTTTGCAGAGTAAGGAAATTGAGGTTCAGAGACTGCAAGTCACTTCTTCAGGGTCACACAGCAGATCAGTGGCAGAAGATGGTAAAAAAGGCCTTCTTTCAAAAGTAAAACCACTCCTTTGTGCTTCCAAACTTGAGGCAGTCAGCTCCAAGCAGCTGTGGAGGGGCGAAAGACGAGCACTGCTGGGTTGTCCCAGAATGAATCCCTTTCTTCCCTCCCCTGCACCCTTCAGACAAGATTTACTGAAGTCAAGTGAACCTTGGTTCAACCTTGTTCACAGGTTCTAAGTGGTCGTTTCATTTAAGACATTTAACTAAAAGCCCTTTCCATGGAACCAACTCCTGCAGGCATGCTGCCAGCAATTAATGAAAGATGATAAAATAATAAAAGAAGTAATACATTAACTATATTATCCTTGCACATTTGGGCAGTCCTTTTCATTATATCCTCTTTATGGACATTCTCCAGCAACATTTGAAGAGCTCCTTTATTGCTGTTCTCTGACTGTTTAGGCTTCCAGACATTAACAGGCCGCCTAATGCTAATGCTCTCCCCCGCTCTCCGTCTTCGCCGGTGGGTTGGGAGGCGCATCACTTGCATGCCTCTGCCTTTCTGCTTGGAGAGGGAGCTGACAGAGAACTGGGGATGACAGATTTCATTTTTGGACTCTCAGCCTCTGAAAGAGATTGGTTTGCTAATTAAGAGAAATGATGCAATTGGCCTCCATCTCTAATTTGCTTAAAGAACAATTTGGTCCAGAAGCTAAGTGTCCCCGTGGAGACATAATTTCCAGGTCACAGTCCGTGGTGGGCATGACTGAGATCTTTCATACCCTGAACAGAGGACCTGCGGTCACACTCTACACGCTGTATGAGCGCGCCTCTTCTCTACCCAGCTGGCCTTCCGCCTTCCCCCAAGATTTTATCAGACTCTTTAATACCAGTCGGACTCTTCCACTTAAGGCCCAGGTCTTTACTCACAAAAAGAACTCTGAGGGACTTCCCTGGTGGTCCAGCGGTGAAAAATCCACCTTCCAATCAATGCAAGGGACACAAGTTCAAACCCTGGTCAGGGAACTGAGATCCCCTGTGTCTCAGGACAACTGAGTCCACGCCACAACTAGAGGTAGGCCTGAATACCATAGTTAAGACCTGACGCAGCCAAATTAATTAATCAATTTTTTTAAAAAGAACTCTGAATTTGGAGGAGGGGAAACATGTCCAACAAAGACACTAGTGCTCCAAAATCTCTCTTGAAACTGGTGGCCATGTGACACAGTTCTGACCAATGGGATGTGAGTAGAGGTATGGAGGCGGCTGCTAGAAAAGTTTGTGTGGCCACGTGACATAGTTCTAACCAATGAGATGTAAGGAGATGTGTAGGTGTGACTTCTGGGAAAGTACGGGTGACCATGTGACATAGTTCTAACCAATGAGATGTAAGGGGATGTGTGGGTGTGACTTCTGGGAAAGTACAGGTGACCATGTGACACAGCTCTGACCAATGAGCACGATTTCCGGAAGCTCAGCTAACCAGACGCGGGAAGCGCTCCTTCCTCCCCTCTCTTTCTTTCCCTTTTCTTCTCTTCCCTTCCCTTTTTCCTGCCTGGCGGGAGGGCAGATGCCTTCTGGGTAGGCAGCCTGCATCTTGAAACCCCTGGGTTATGGGTAGTCTGAGTCTGGAAGCTCGCATACAAGGCAGGATGGATAGAGAGACGGAGGCTCTGGCAGCGTTTCTGAGCTGCTGCGCCTGCGTGGCTCACCCACCTCAGGACTTCTTACAGTGGGGGCCAAGTCCTTAGGCTGGGGGCCGCTGTCGGATTGGCTTCTTTCTTGCTGCTGTTGCCATCATGGTGATACAGGGTCGCATCAGGGTGACGGGCAGGATGAGCCCTGGTCACCCTGATGAGCTTGGATATGGATGAGTATCCGCCAGGGGCCACTCTGGCCAGTTCCAGCCTCCTCTCTGCTATAAACTCGACTCTCACAGGCTCTGGGGCTTCCCTGGTGTCTCAGACGGTAAAGAATCTGCCTGATATGCGGGACACCTGGATTTAGTCCCTGAGTCAGGAAGATCTGTTAGAGACAGGAATGGCAACCCACTCCAATACCCTTGCCTGGAGAATCCCATAGACAGAGGAGCCTGGCAGGCCACAGTCCATGGAGTCACAGAGTCAGACACGACTGAGCAACTAACACAACGCTCTCGTGGCCTCCGTCCCTCCTGTGTTGATTGCTCTTGCTCCTGAGCTTGCCTGGCAGCAACTGACCTCTTGAGGCCTTGAATGACTTCTGCTGGGGGCTGCTCTCCTTTCCCAGCATCTCTCACCCCAAACTTAGCCTCAGCTTCCAGTCCTGATCGTCTTGTTAAGGGGGCACAGGCCCCGCCCCCCACACCTCTGCCTTCACCAGAAGCTGACTGGCCTGCGGACAGTCTGTGGATCCAGCAGACAGTGAGAGAAAGAGCGAGAGACCTCAGACAACGCGCAGTGAGTGCCGTTATGCCCGAGGCGTGCCCGCTCACCACGGAGCACACTCTGCAACCTCCGGGCATCATCCTTCCTTCTCTGAGCCCTCAGTCCAGGAAGCTGACTGGCTTTTCTGAGCGAATCAAAGGAAAGGTGAGAGCCTTAAAAAATCAGAGTGCCCAGGGAGTGAGGGGTGGGGATGGGGACGGCTCGTTGGACCCTGACAGCTGGGGCTTCACTTGGGGTCTCAGACAATCGCTGCGAGGACGGGAGGGTCTCTCTTAACTGAAGCACACCCTGAGAAAGGTCTCTCGTCACTTTATTTTCCAGCTGTTTCTCTCAGGAATGTCATTTTCGCTGTAGAGGTCCCTTTCCCTAATTAAGCTTCAGGTCCGGGCCGCTGCCTGTCTGGCCGGCTGGCTTTCACAGCGGCAGCCACGCTTCCCCTTCGGTTGCGGAGGACGGTGTCCCTCAGGGAGTCTTCTTCCTGCAAGGGAGTGAAGTGGGTCTGGGCCGCGCTGGGAACACAGGGCAGAGAAGCTGTGAGAGAAGCTCCGGGAAGGGGTCAAGGTCAGAGCCCAAGAGGTCAGCCAGCCCCTGCCAGGCAGGCCGGGGAACAAGTGCAGCCCGGGGCAGGAGCGGGGCTGGGAGCCTGGAAGAGAGCAGGCTTTCCCAGCCTTCAAGCGCGTCCCTGCCCCTCCTTCCTCACCTGGCCTCGGACGGGCCTCCGTGTGCTGAGCGTCCCCGTATCTCTTTGCTCCCAGCCTTAGTGCCGTCCTCTGATCTGACCCCTCGCTGCGACCGGCTGACTTCCCGGGCCAGCGCAGGCCACGTTGCCCTCTGCCCCAGAGGGAGCGGTGTGGTCTTGGCTGGACAGCTGGCGTGTGGTTGTTCTGACCTTGGATCTGGTCCTGACTGCGGGGAACACGGTGAGGGCTGTTCAGAGGGGTGACCCAAGACCGACCCAGCCGGCCCCTCACAACACCCTTTGTCTGTGGACTGCACTGCTGCTGAGGGCTTTGAGGCCGGCAGTGCTTCAAGCTTCAGTGCTCAGGGCAACAGGAGTGTTTGCAAAAGCAGAAGGGCTAAGCGCCTAGGGCAAACCTTCCCGAGTCGACAATGAAAGGCCCTGTTTCGCCTCGACCCGACCACTCAGTGATTTCGGTTTGCTCGCTGGTGAAGCAATGGCCTATATTTCCTATATTAAATTTTGTGGACGATCACTCTTATGTATCCGTTTTTAATTCCTTTTCATTTTGCACTTGGAAGAAATCCTCATAACCTCTCAATTCAGCAGTTTCGTGTTATTCACTATGGGAATCAGGAAGCCTTGCCAGGTTGGAGCTGAAATGTCAATTAATTGTCAATTCGTCACGTTGAGTAATTGATTAATTGGCACAATGTTAATCTCTAAATCAGTGGTAATAAATTACTCGGTTTTTAATCTTGACCTTCAAAGTGCTAAAACTCTTCAAATTGCCACTGTTCCTGCGGGAAAATGACTGATGAAGCCACGTTCCTCCCATAATTTTTGTTGCTCCTAAAATTCCTGCCTAATTGAGACTCACAGGCGTGTCTGCAAGCCAACTTTGCCGGAGTACGCCCAGCCGTGCCCAGACATCAGGTGGAAATGGCTGGAAACTGGGCCACCGAGGGCTGGAACAGGGAGGACACTGCAGGCGAGGATTTTTTGCAAAGCTAATCACTTTACTATCACACAGAATTAATTTAGTAGTTGCCCTATTTACCACAAAATTTATGGCTAAACCAGTGGGAAAGTTTTCTTTTCTCTCTCTCTCTCTTTTTCATTTATGGGGCAGAGAACAGAGTAAGTACCGATTTCTGCTGGGGGTTTTGTGTGGTTCGCTTGTTTATCTAACTGCTTTGGGCTGTGCGGGCCTTTGCTGCCGTGCTGGCGTCTCTCCAGCTGTGATGCGCGGGCTGCTCACTGGGGTGGCTTCTCTTCCCGCAGAGCACGGACTCCAGAGCACAAGTTCACAGGTGCTGTGCACGGTCTCGGTGGCTCCGTGGCCTGTGAGACATCCCTGGACCAGGGCTCGAACGTGTGTCTCCTGCACTGACAGGCAGATTCTTTACCACTGAGCCACCAGGGCAGCGGCTATTTCTTTAAAAAAAAACAACAACTGATTTTCCTGTTTTAGTTTCATATTACAAATCCTACATTCTCCTTGAGCAAAGCAATATGTCTTTAAATAAACGCACTGAGCCTGACCCCAGATGTCTTGTAAAGGTTAATGTCTTTGTAATCTGGAGAGCTTCGGGAAGAGTGCCTTTGAATTTTCTTTCTGAACCTGGACTTGGCTGTCTGTCCGGAATCAAGGTGAAGTTGTGGAGCAGGTGGGAGGTCACTTGCTTCTGGCTGTTCCTTTCCCTTTCCAGCCCTCCCTCTGGCCTCCGCTCTGCTGCAGCAGAGAAGTGTGGACCTGCCAGCTTTCAGGGCTACTTGAGAATTAACCATCCTCCTGAAGCCCTCTAACGCCCTTCCCTTGGCGCCCTGGGGCTCCGTGGGCAGTCCTGGCCCCTCTGAGCGCTGTCTTCCTTGGGAGCTTGTTCGTGGGCTCCTCTGCGTGACCTGGGCACAGCAGGTCGAGGTCCCACCTGGAAAGCTCTGTCTCTAGTCTGTTGGTGGTCATGGGACTTCGTTGCATGAACGCTGCCCAGTGTCCACACGCTGCCTTGTGCTGGCTTCTCTGGGAAGCCACTTGCGTCAGTAAAACGAGATGAATGTTACTGACCTCACTAGATAGCTGTGAAAATTACTACATGAGAAAATGTTTAGGAAATGTGTTGTATATATAAAGTAGGCAGTGTCGTTACTTTTTTTTTTTTTTTTGACATTTCTAGGAGTTCTGACAGAATTCATGGCTTTTCTGAGAACCCCAAACCACAAGTCCATCAGGCCTGGGGGTGTCCTAGGGCTAGCGCTGCAAGTCCCTCCTGGTCAGTGGGGTGGGCTGGACGTGGCCGGACACCACACACAGACCATCAGGCTGCTTATGGGTCCCTTCCCAAGCTGTGTGTGAAACTTGCGTGCATCTGAACTTCCACAATTCAGTTTTAAACCAGTCAATAAAAGGGACATCAATCCTGAATATTCATTGGAAGGACTGGTGCAAAAACTGAAGCTCTAATACTTTGGCCACCTGATACAAAGAGCTGACTCACTGGAGAAGGACCCTGATGCTGGGAAAGATTAAGGGCAGGAAGAGAAGGGAATGGCAGAAGATGAGATGGTTGGATGGCATCCCAACTCAATGGACATGAATCTGAGCAAATACCTGGCAAGGTTGAGGGACAGAGGAGCCTGGAGTGCTGCAGTCCATGGGGTCACAAAGAGTCAGACACAACTGAGCGACTGAATAACAGCAACAGGGACCACTGGGGAAATGCGAGCATTACATGATGCGACCGAGTTGTCTGCTCTCTCTGGTGTGATAATGACAGTGTGGTTACATAAGTTACTTTAGGAGATGGAGTATTTAGGAGTGAACAGTCATGCTTGCTCAGTTCAGTTCAGTCGCTCAGTCGTGTCCGACTCTTTGCCACCCCATGGACTGCAGCACGCCAGGCCTCCCTGTCCATCACCAACTCCCAGAGCTCACTCAAACTCATGTCCATCGAGTCAGTGATGCCATCCAACCACCTCATCCTCTGTTGGCCCCTTCTCATCTCGCCTTCAATCTCTCCCAGCATCAGGGTCTTTTCCAATGAGTCAGTTCTTCACATCAGGTGGCCAAAGTATTGGAACTTCAGCTTCAGCATCAGTCCTTCCAATGAATATTCAGGACTGATTTCCT
>SJYF01000810.1:186224-197585 GCA_006410515.1 Procapra przewalskii | reverse complement strand
TCATACAGTGTGCAGTCTTTTCAGTTGGCTGCTTTTGCTTAGCAGCATGCTTACATGCGTGCGAGGGTCTTCCTCGCCTTTCTGTGAGCTTTGACAGCTTGCTTTTTTTAGACCTTATTTTCTGTTAGCAAACTATTTTATTAGAGCAGTTGTACGCTTGCAGAAAAAACTGCTGGGAAAGCGCAGGGAGTTCTCACACAGTCCCCTTCTGCAACGCCTTTGTTTCCTGTCTCATTTCCATCTGCTGTTATGTGATACATTTGCTACAATTGATGGATTAATATTGATACATTATTTTTAAGTCAACTTATCAGAGTTCACTCCAGGTGTTGTACATTCTGTGGGTTTTGATCTTTTGAAACTGACTCCTTGAATTTAGGAATTTTCTGCTAAGGTTTTCCCATGTCTTTTGTGATCTAATTTTTTTTCTGGATGCACCCCACATCATTCAGGACCTTAGTCCCCCAACCAGGGATCGAACCCTTGGGCCTGCATTGGGAGGCGGAGGCTTAGCCACTGGGCCACCAGGGAAGTCCCTTTTGTGGCCTGATAGCTTCTTCCTCTCCCCAGTTGCTGAATAATACTCCGTTGTCTGGATGGACCACAGTTCCTTTGTCCTTTCACCTTCAGAAGCACATCTTGGTTGCTTCCAAGTTTTAGCATCAGTTGTGAATAAAGCCGCCATCGACATCCCTGTGCAGGCCCTGCGTGGATATGGTGTTCAGCTCCTTTGGGTGGATATCAAGGAGTGGGATTGCTGGATTGTCTGATAAGATTACGTTCAATTTTATAATTGACTGAAAAACTGTCTTCCAAAGTGGCTGTGCGTTCGTGCCAAGTCACTTCAGGCATGTCCAACTCTGCAAAACCGTGGGCTGTGGCCCGCCAGGCTCCTCTGTCCACGATTCTCCAGGCAAGAATACTGGAGTGAGCTGCCATCCTCTTCAGAGTGGCTGTCCCATTTTGCGTTTGCACCAGCAGTGGGGGCTCCTGTCACCCCACGTCCTCGTCGGCGTTTGGTGTCGGCAGGCTCACATTCGGCCTTTCTGGTGGGCGTGTGGTGGTGGCTTGCTGCTTCAGTTTGCATTTCCCTGATGGCGTGTGACGTGGAGCATCTTTTCATAGGTGCTCACTTACTGTCTAGCTGCTTAGTTGAGGTCTGTTCAGGTTTTTATTCTATATGTTAATCAGGTTGTTACCTTACTGTTTTAAGAGTTCCTTACATACATTTTTAATGTACTTTTATGTATTTCGTATATGTAAGCTCCTTTTCCAGATATGTCTTTTGCATATATCTTGCCCCAGTTTTTAACTTCTTTTCTCGTTTTCTTAATACTGTCTTTTGCGGAGCAGGAGTTTTTAATTGTAGTGAAGTCCAGTTTTATCGGTTTTTTCCCTTGCATGAATTGTCTCATGTTGCATCTAAAAAGTCACCCAGGGCTTCCCTGGTGGCTCAGCGGTAAAGAATCTGCCTGTTGATGCAGGGGACATGGGTTCGATCCCTGGTCTGGGAGGATCCACACGCCTCGGCACAGCTAAGCCCTGAGTCATGACTGCTGAGCCTGTGTTCTGTGGCCTGGGACCCACAACTGCTTCTGTACTGCGGCTGCTGAAGCCTGAGCACCCCAGAGCCCGTGCTCCACAACAGGAGAAGCCGCCGCAGTGACCGGTCCACGCAGGGCAACTAGAGAGTAGCCCCCATTTGCCAAAACTAGCGAAAAGCTTGTGAAGCAGCAAAGAGCCAGCATAGCCAAAAAATAAATAAAATTCTTTTTTAAAAAAAGTCATGCCAAACAGAGTGTCACTGGCTTTTCTCCTGTGTTAACTTCTAGCAGTTTTCTAATTCTTTCTTCTACCTTTTCGTCTGTGGCCCGTTTTCGGTTAATTCTTGGGAACTGTCTTAAGCTCTGTGTCTAGATTTTTTTTTCCTTTGTTTTGGCATGTGAAGACCCAGTTTCAACACGTTTGTTGAAAAGCTGTTCTTTCTCCATTGGATTGCATTTGCTCTCGTCAAAGATCAGTTGGCTCAATTGTGCGTCTGTGTTTCTGGGCTTGGTATTCTGGTTCATGGATCTGTTTGTCCGGGGGTTTTTGGTTTGCTTTGCTGTTTTTGCCGGGGCCATGTTGTCTTGCTTGGAGCTTTATAGTAAGTCTCGGAGTTGGGTAGTGTCAGTCCTCTGACTTTGTTTACATTTTTCTTCAGCATCGTGTTGGCTTTTTTTGTCTTTTGCCCTTTCATAGCAACCTTAGAGGCACTTTGTTGATAATCACAAAGTAACTTACTGTGCTTTTTTTTTTCCTTTATAAAAACCATTGTGTTTCAAGTGTATTTGTTACATCAGGTTTTTAAAGTATAGTTAATGAACAATATTACATAAATTGCAGGTGTACAGTAATTCACAGTGGTTGAAGGTTATCGTCCATTTATGGTTGTTATTGGAGAAGGAAATGGCAGCCCACTCCAGTATTCTTGCCTGGAGAATCCCATGGACAGAGGAGCCTGGCGGGCTGTAGACCAGGGTCAGATACGACTTATCAACTAAACCACCGCTGCCATGGTTACATGCGATGTTGGCTGTGTTCTCTGTGTTGTATGGACTTACTGAGGTTTCGACTGGGATTCTGTTGAATCTGTAAATCAAGAGAGCAGCCCTTGGAGGGGTTGCTTCCCAGGAGATGCTAGTGGGAAAGAATCTGCTTGTCAGTGCAGGAGACACAAGACATGGGATCAATCCCTGCATCAGGAAGGTCCCCTGAAGTAGGAAATGGCAACCCACTCCAGTGTTCTTTCTTAGGAAATACCATGGCCAGAGAGCCTGGCGGGCTGCCACCCATGGGGTCGCACAGTTGGACATGACTGAGGAGCTGAGCACTGATGTGTTATATGCTTTTTCTTTAGTCTGTTGTTATAATGGATTATACCAAGTGTTTTGTTAGGTTGGTGCAAAAGTAATTGCAGTTTTGCATTATTGAACTTTGCCATTTGGTATTGGAATGCATTTTTAAGTAAATGTGTCTATGTTATGCATCATCTAAGTCTTATGTTTTTTCACTAACAACTCATTACTTGCAGTTTTATATTTATTTTAGACTAGGGAAATGATGTTAGGCAAAAAGCATATTTGAGTGATTTTCTTTTAATTAAGAGTTCAAAATACTTCATAAAGCTGCAGAGACAACTCACAACATCAACAATGCATTTGGCCCAGGAACTGCTAACAAATGTACAGTGCAATGGTGGTTTCAGAAGTTCTGCAAAAGAACTTGAAGATGCCCAGAGCCTTGAAGATGAGGAGCACAGTCGCTGGTCATCAGAAGTTGACAGTGACCAGTTGAGAGGATCCTCGAAGTTGAAAAAGCTCGATAAGTGAGCGCCTCATGGGCTGTGTGTGTGCTTAGTCGTTCAGTCGTGTCTGACTCTCTGCGACCCCGTGGACTGCAGTCCCGCCAGCCTCCTCTGTCCATAGGGTTCTCCAGGCGAGATACTGGAGTGGGTTGCCATGCCCTCCTCCAGGGGATCTTTCCAACCCAGGGATCAAACCCAGGTCTCCGGCATTGCAGGCTGATTCCTTACTGTCTGAGCCACCAGGGAAGCTCCTAATGAGCTGACTGCACATCAAAAAAATTGTTTTGGAACGTCATCTTCTCTTATTCTGTGCAACAACAAGTAACCATTTCTTGATTGGATTTTGGCTTGCCATGAAAAGTGGATTTTATATGACTAACTACCGATGACCAGCTCAGTAGTTGAACCAAGAAGAAGCTCCAAAACACTTCCCAAAGCCAGACTTGCACCAGAAGAGGTCACGGTCGCTGTCTGGTGGTCTGCTGCCCGTCTGATTGACTGCACCTGTAATGGATTTGCTGGAATCTGAATCCTGGCAAAAGCGTCACATCTGAGAAGTGCCACAGCCAGCACTGGCCAACAGAAAGGGCCCGACTTCTCCCCAAGCATGCCTGACCGCCTGTCACACAAGCAGCACTTCAGACGTTGGATGAATTGGGCTACAAAGTTTTGCCTCGTCCTCCACATTCAGCTGGCCTCTCGTCCACCTGCTGCCACTTCTTCAAACGTCTCAACAGCTGTTTGCAGTGAAAACGCTCCCACAACCAGCAGGATGCAGAAAGTGCCTTCCAAGAGTTCATCGAATCCCCAAGCATGGATTTTTTTGCTACGGAAAAGAGTTATTTCTTTTTGGCAAAAATGTGTTGATTGTAATGGTTCCTGTTTTGATTAATAAAGATGTGTTTGAGCCTAGTTATGACAATTTAAAATTTATGGCCCGAAACTGCAATTACTTTTTCACCAGCCTGATAAATGCTGAACCCGCCCTGCATACCTAGCAGAAGTCCCACTTGCTTGTGATACTAATTCTTTTTACACATTGTTGCGTTCAGTTTGTAGTGTTTTGTTTGGGGGTTCTTGCACCTGTGTGCAGGGGAGAGCTGTCTGTAGGTCTCACCTCCTATGATATCTTTTTCTGGTTTGGGTGTTAGGGTGCTGCTGGGTCACAGAGGAGGTTTCACTCTAGAGGTTCCCAAAGCCCGCGGCTGGAGTTTTAACTTCACCTTTGCCTAAGTCTGCTGCTGCCGCCACTAAGTCGCTTCAGTCATGTCCGACTCTGTGCGACCCCATAGATGGCAGCCCACCAGGCTCCCCCATCCCTGGGATTCTCCAGGCAAGAACACTGGAGTGGGTTGCCATCGCCTTCTCCAATGCATGAAAGTGAAAAATGAAAGTGAAGTCGCTCAGTCGGACTCTTAGGGACCCCATGGACTGCAGCCCACCAGGCTCCTCCGTCCATGAGATTTTCCAGGCAAGAGTACTGGAGTGGGGTGCCATTGCCCTCTCCGCACCTAAGTCTACACTGCCCTTAAGATAGCAAGCTCTCTGCCTGGTTAGCTTTATACAGCTGCCCTCTGTTGTATAATTGAAAGTCTTACCTTAAATATTTTAACTTAAGAGAATGTGCTGTTTCACTTTGAAAAGCTGACACTCGGCATGTGTGCTATTGTCCTGTACCCTGTGTGCATTGCATTGCAGCATAAGCTGTCTCTTACAGGCCTGACATCAAGGGAAGCAGGATGTTTTCTAAGATCAGGTTTTAAAATTTGCTGTCAGGACTGGTATTATTACCTTGCCGTTTTTCCCAGTGGCCCCAGTCTGTGCTCTTGAATGTGATTATCTGTAGCCTTCACGTATGAGACCAGAACTCTGAGTTCCCTGTCACGGATAAAGTCAGAAGTTCTTGATCTATTTCTCAGGGAACGCGAGCAGAATGGGAGAGCTGAGACTTTGCTGAACTGTCTTTGGACCTCAGAGGGGGCGGCGAGCAGCAAGCCTGGGCACCGCGCCCACGGAGGCGCTGACTGGGGCTGCGCCGGTGCAGGGCTTAAGGTGGGCTCCGGGGGGCTTGGTCCTGAGAGCGAGCGCCTCCTGCAGCGTGTCCGGCACCTGCCTCGCTTGTCTTCCCTTGTCCTGTCTGACTTTGCACGCTTGTGTGCCCTGATTTTCTGGAGTTACAGAGCTAGTTGCCAACTAGGTCTCTTAACTAAGGTAATAAACAAGTCATTTCATAGGACTGTAGAAGAGCCCTCCAAAGAGGTTATTGCAAAAGCAGTGAAGAGTTTTCCTCTGTGACTTTCCCTTTTTCTTATAACTTCAAAGAATGCAGGCACCTAGGAGCTTGAAAGTTAAGTGTGTTGTTCTTTGCCCACGACTTGTGCTCCGCCACGGCCTCGTTACGCTTTCCGTCTCCTCTGCCGTCTGTAAGCACAGAGGCAGGAGCAGGCGCTCTGTCCAGTGTCCCCAGAGTCCATCCCTCAGTGCTGGCCGGGCTGAAGGCGGGGATACCTGTGGAGGTATGAGTGGCAGCGTGGGTGGGCACAGTCTCCCTGGGGGCAGTTCAAGGGCAGGTGCCCAGAGCCACAAACAGGCGCCGGCGTAGATGCCTGGGAAAGAAAAGATGACGGCTGTGGCATTGCTTGTGTTATTGAAAAATTCACCACAGCCTAAATGTCTAACAGAAGAAGAGTTGTTAAATGGTAATGTAACAGTACAGTGGGGTACTATATAGCTGTTTAAAGTGGTCATGATCTGTATTTTTTAATACTTATAACCTATTGATGTCTGTTCATCATCTATATTAGAATGTCATTTTTAGTAGAAACTAGCAAAGAGTCAGACACGACTGAGCGACTGAACTGAACTGGGATTGCAGAACATTGCTCTGTTTAAATTATGCTCATCTGAACAGTCATGGTCTCTTGCTTTACCAGTCTCTTAATTTCCAGTGAATAAAGGTCTAGTTGTGTATTTCTGCGTCCTAGTGGCTTAAAGCAGTACAGTTTCGCTCTCTGTGGGGCCAGATACCTGAGGGCTGGTGCGGCGGTCTCTCGGAGGCCTAGGCGTTGGAAACCAGGAAACCATTGTTTGGTGTTGGGGGCTCCGTTCCGGGGCTGGCTCCTGTCTGCACCTGGAGGTTGGAGCTGGGTCTTGGTGGGAGGGGTCCGTTCCTTGCCCCTGGACCTCTTTAGGGCTGCTTGAGCGCGCTCCCGACAGGGCAGCTGGCTTCCCCAGAGCTAGTGGCACAGGAGAGCAGGGAGAAGGTGCAGTGCCTGTTGGGGGGCATCCTGAGCGTCAGGCATTGTCCCTTCTGTCCTGTTTGATGGTCCAGTCCGAGCTTTAGGTGAAGCCCACCAGTGTGGAGATGTAATAAGGAAAGAAACTGGTGAACTAGGAACAGCCGAGCAAACTGGCGAACTCAGGAACTGACTTAAAATTCCCTTCCCCCAGGCAAAAGGCTTCCTGACTGAGCTGTTACCTTAGCTGCTCGAAAACTGGCGTACCTGCAGAGTCTGACCTGAATTGTTAGGAGTTAGCCATCTTCCTCAAAAAAGCCTTAGAAGCAGGAAGGGCTGTCATTGATTTGCAGCAGTTTGAATTCACTTAGGTCATCGACCTTTTTAAACCCAGCCACCCTTGGAGCACAGTGGGGAACACACGCGAGTGTGGATTTGGGAGTCTTGACAGTCACGGGTCGGGCTGGGGGGAGAGGGTGAAGCAGGAGCGGGCTGACGTGTATTTCTGCCTTGGGCAGTCTGGTGCCTGGACGGGAGGCGGAAGCTGGTTCTCCTGCTCTTTGAGTACCTGCCCGCGACCTGCCCTCGAGCCCCGTGCTGGTGCCTTCAGCTCTGTGTGCTGGGCTGGATTCTTGCCGGGTTTCTGATTGAACATTGTTGCCACCAGTGAGAAGCCATGGGCAGAGTTGTCCGACCATGAGAAAGTGGCTGTCACTTACAGACTGTGTGGCTGGCTGGAGGTGAGACTTGGGGGACTGTAGTCGGGCCAGCTCACAAAGGGGGCCCGTGAGGAGCTCGTCCCTTGGGGGCGGTGCAGGGCTGAACCCCAGGTGAGAAGCCGCTGTAGTCGTGCAGAGTAGTGGGGCCCTGAGGCAGGTGGCTGGCCCCGAGGGGAGGGCCCCAGCGCTGCTGAGGAGCTAGAGTTGATGAGATCGGCAGGGACCAGCGGCAGGCACCTCAGGTGTCAGTCTGGGGCGACAGGAGTGGACATGATCCGGGGCGCTGAGGAGCCCCTAGGACGTGCTCGGTGTGAAATGCTTGGGGATGTGCAGTCGGCAGGAGCAGCTTCAGGGAGAGACTGGGAAGTCCACTCCGTTGGTCCATCAGTAGGTAGTTGAAATTGCACAATGCGCTGGAAAGTGTTCTGCTGAGAAGACACGTGGGCTCAGGACAAAACTCCAAGGGACGCCAGCATTCACAGGAACCACAGAGAGAGGCTTGCCAGGGCCCTGGGCAGGGCCAGCCGGCATGCGTGTCTGCGAGTGCAGACAGTAGTTCTGACCCAGAGGCGATAGCAGAGCAGAGCTCCTGGGAGAAGTGGGGTTTGTTGGAGGACCTCGGACCTTTGGTACTGGTTTTGTGGTTTTATTTGCTCTAGCTGAGACTCTATCCTGTGGCCTGACCACGAACCATTCATATATACTCCCCCAAAACAGAGGGTCCAGTTCAGTCTGTTTTCGGAAATTACATACTGCAGAGCAACCAAGCCCGTGTGCCCATGCCTGAGCCTGGGCCTGGGCCTGGGGGCCGCAGCTGCTGGAGCCTGCGCGGCGCAGCCGGAGAAGGGCCCGTGTGTCAGCGAAGGGCCTGCACAGCCAAACGTGAATTAAGACTTTTTTTTTTTATTAGAAAAAGAGATTCCTATAAAAAGAATTCCTGTACACGGTCTCTGTATGAGCTGTGTATGAAGTGTTCATGCTCTACTTTGGGGCTTGTAGATTATTTCTCCCCTATTGTGAGCACCATCTTTATAGCCAGTGGTTTATAGTTATCTCTGGGATAGATTGCAGAAAGAAGTGGATTGCTCGGGCCCCGTGTGCATGCTGACTTTGGCGTGTCCCCTGGGCTGCGCAGCCCTGCTGCCTAAGCAGCTGCGAGCGCTGGCTGCAGAGGCCCGCGGCAGGCAGCCTCAGCCTCCGACGGCGCTTTCTCTCCGGGGGCTTCTGCTTTTCTGCTCATTCGTGGCCGTAAGCCGGGCTGTATCTCGGGGTCTGTCTGCCTGCTTGCTGTGTGCTCTTGCTTCTTCCTGACTCCGGCTCTGAGGGAGAGATGCTAGCAGCTTGCGGAGGTAGGAATCAGGGCTCAGAGACTCGGGTCATGCAGTGAAAAGCGCGAGGCTCAAGTGCATGAGCCCTGGTCTGGATGTTGTGTAGCCTGCGTGTCTAGTGTTGGCTCTGAAGCTTGGCGTAAGCTTTCCTTTCACTGTTGCGCAAGGTGAGGACCCTGTCTTGCAGGCACCGGAAGGGTAGCTTTAGCAGTCTTGTGTCTTTTTGAGTTGATTTTCTTACGGTAGTTGAAGAAATGTTCCCTTTAACTTTGGAAGGAACTTTAGTAACCCTAGTGGGTTAGCAGGCAGCACAGCTCATGGCCCGTCTTCACTGTGAAAGGTGAAATTGTAAAAAGTATAATGGGGACTTGACAAGATGCTTATCTCTGTAACCAGCTGTCTGCAACATAGTTCCTCATCTTTTCTGCACTTCTGTTTCTGAAACGTTGAAATGAGAAAGTCATAATTCTTGTTAATGAGATGTTTAGATTATCACTAACCTTCCTTAATTCTGATGATGTTTCCATTTTTAATCTCCAGTCAGTGGCCGTCAAAAAGAGTTTCTTTTTTTAAATTGGAAAAAGTTTTAAAAACAGATTATTCTAAAGGGCATATATAATGAAGCTTTCCTCTCACAAAGATCCCAAACTTCGCCACTATTACCAGCTTCCTCAAGGTTTCCAAAGTTATTCCCAGCTTCCTCCGGCTTTCCACAGCTAGAGCGAGTGGAGATAAGCACACCCCCTGGCATGTTAAGCCACCAGGGGAGCTGCGGCTCTCCTCAGCGCGTGTCTCAGCGGCCACTCAGCAGCAGCACCCTGACGGCAGCTCCTCTTCGTGGGCGCCTGCTATTCCACGAGCACTTTCCTGTTGGTCAGATGGACATGTGCGGTTTGTTTCTAGGGCTTTGCTAGTACAGCTGCCGTAATTACCACACAATTCTGGTGTAGGAACAGAAGGTCTTTTGGAATTTACTGTAATGGAATATGATCTGTTACATTTTATGAAAGTGAAGTCGCTCAGTTGTGTCCGACTCTTTGCGACCCATGGACTGTAGCCCACCAAGCTCCTCCGTCCATGGGATTCTCCAGGCAAGAATACTGGAGTGGGTTGCCATTTCCTTCTCCAGGGGATCTTCCCAACCCAGGGTTCGAACCCAGGTCTCCTGCACTGCAGGCAGACGCTTTAACCTCTGAGCCACCAGGGAAGCCCCGTTACATTTTATTGTGGTACTTTAAATGAGCATAAATTTTATTTTTAAATCAGCACAAATACATTCTCTCTATGTAGGTTTTGAGTTGGGACTCATGTTGCACTGTCTTATGACTGTGACTTTTGTGACTTGTCACTCTGTTTTGTTCCAGTTTTAGGATGTGAAGGTGTTAGTTGCTCGGTCGTGCCCGACTCTTTGCGACCCCTTGGACTGTAGCCCGCCAGACTCCTCTGTCCATGGGATTCTCTAGGCAAGAGTACTGGAGTGGGTCGCCATTTCCTTCTCCAGGGGCTCTTCCTGACCAGGGATCCAGCCCAGTCTCCTGCGTTGCAGGCAGATGCTTTACCGTCTGAGCCCCCATGGAAGCCCTCAGTTTTAAGATACGTGCTGCCAGAGTGAGCACCTATGACTGTTTTTTGCCCCTTTGACTGTGTTTGCCTGTGTGTGAAGCTGATTGCCATTGTATTTTTCATAAAGGTTATTATAGGTCTACAAAAGAAGGAAAAATCCAGAGATCATAGGTTGTACATTATTCACAAAACTTCTGCCAATTTTAATTAACTCAAAGTATTTTACTTGAATATTCTTCAAATTATGTAAAAGTATTAGTATTGTTCATGCATAACTTGAAACAGATGTAAGACTGAGTCTGTTTATATTGGTAAATGGAGTAAATTTCTAGTGGAAAATAGCCCATATAGATAAAACAGAAAATCTCACGTTATTTTTTTAAATAAACGTATTAGTAAACATGCTGAAGTTCTTTTTAAGTAGTTAGCAGTCAGTTTAAGTGTTTGTCTTTGTGGAAATTGTCATGTTATGTAAACTTAGTTTAACCTATAGTCAAATTTTTGACTATGCATTTTTTAAAAATTCTGATGGTTAATGAAATCTACTTTGAACTCTATATGACTTTTAAAGAAAAGTTCATTTTGTTACCACTAAAATCATTTGCCTGAAGAAAGCATTTTTTTCCCCTTGAAAAAGCATCTTTATTAATGGTATTTGTGAAGTTTGGCCATATTTAATCTTCAGAGAAGATAAGATACTGTGCCTGAAGGTCAAAGGTCAAATAGAGAAGTCTCCTGTGGTTTACTCTTGTTTACTTATTGGTGAATAGGGTCAGTGTCCCTGCTGCGGAGGTGAGAGAGTGGCATCGAAAGCAGCACGTCTGCGATAGGACGAGAGGTCAGTCATTCCGTGTTTCAGCGCTTTTTATAGCTCTAGTGTGTAGCCGCTGCTGGGAATCCCTCACCTGTCTAGGCCCGTAGATGCTGAAAGGGAGGAGACACTTTCACGTGCAGCAAGCTGGAACCAGCAGTCTGTAAAAGCCAGTCTGCAGTGCTTCTTGGCTGACACCTCACTGCTCTCTCCCTCCCAGTCAGACATGCCGTGAGCCTATTCTTGGCTTTGTTGAGCTGTATTTAAAGCTTATGTTGTGGAGTAGTTTTGTTAGCGTCTTAGTCTGAAAGAGTGAGAGGTTATTTGTTGTACTTGGATAATAATTCAAACAGGAAAA
>SJYF01000810.1:175255-185993 GCA_006410515.1 Procapra przewalskii | reverse complement strand
CATTCAGGCCATTCAGGTGGTTTTCAACTTTTTTTTTGCCAATTTAAGCAGCATTGGGTGCGTATACTTACATGTGTGCTAGTAATAGTTTGCAGGTTAAATTGCTAGGAGGGTTGATCAAAGTCCATACACGTTGTAAATGTTTATAGTTATTGCTAAATTGCCCTCTAAGGAGAGCACATCACTGTGTGAAAGCAGCTGCTGCCCGTCTTCTCTCAGCCTGTTACCTGAGGGTTCAATGTGCCAGTTAGGTTAAAACCTGCCATTGCATTTTCATTGCTTTTTTCCCTAAAAATGAGTAAAAATGAAGTTATGTTTAAAATATGTCTTTATTTCCTATTTTTTCTATTTGATTGTAGACATTTTAAAATTATTTTTGAGAGCTTTTACAAATAGCTGGTTTTGCAGTGTTACAAATATTCCCACTGTCACCTTTTTAAAGCTTATATAATATTTTTCTGTGTATAAAGTTTTAATTTTTATGGGATCAAACTTATAATTCTTAAATAAGTTAATGACAAACAGATTTAATGTGTAGAGTGGTGTTTCTTAGAGAAAGTCTTCCTTCACACTGAGCGTTTAAACACAATCCTCGTATCATCCTCACGTATTTTTATAGTGCTCTGTGTGTGTGCAAATCTCAGGTCCATCAGGAGTCTGTCATGATGTGAAGACATAGTGATATAGTGTCATTTGCTTAGGCTTCTCAGCTGTTGCACCACTGTTCACTAATGCGCTTTGCTTTCTGGAAGGCTGCATCCCCGTTCTTATTTCTGTCTCCCTGGAGGCCCTGTCCCCGTTGCCTTACCTGCCCCTGCTGGAGCCTGTCTGTCCCCGTGCCTTGCCTGCCCCTGATGGAGCCTGTCGGTGCAGCTCAGTTTTCGTCCTGGGGTGTGGAGTGTGATGTTACTGGTGGGACATGAGAGAACATTTAAAAACATAATCGTGTTTCTTCAGTGCCCAGTAGAGAGCAGTTGAGCTAGGATGCCGTGTCTGTTCAGGCGTGGTAGGCAGGCCTGCCCCCAGAGCGTGTGCCCGGGGTAGACTGCTTCTTGGGCTGAGGCCCACGTCTTGCCTGTGCATGGTAGCAGGCTTGCTGGTTCACTCTCGTAGCAGTGTGGTGAAATTTCACTTTCAGAAGCTGATGGTTATTTACTGTTCAGGCCAGAATACTGGAGGCGGTAGCCATTCCCTTCTCCAGGGGATCTTCCCAACCCAGGGATTGAAGCCAGGTCTCCTGCATTGCAGGTGGATTCTTTACCAGCTGAGACAAGGGAAGCCCAAGGATACTAGCATGGGTAGCCTTTCCCTTCTCCAGGGGATCATCCCAACCCAGGGGTTGAACCAGGGTCTCCTGCATTGCAAGCGGATTCTTTGCCAGCTGAGCCACCAGGGAAGCCCCTTGGTGCGCTGTGGTCAGGTGATGGGACTTGTCTTGCTTTCTTATTTTCTGCTCCTCTCTGGAGAGGCCACGCCCCCGCTGGCCCTGTATGGCTTCACCTGCTGAAGAGCGAGTGTCCTAGCCATCTGGCAGCCACATCTTTGAGGGTGGCGCCCGTGTGGCCTCGGGGTCCTGACTGCAGATGGAGTCCTAGTCTGCGTGCTGAGGAGCACGCCTGTGTGCTGGGAGCGTGTCCGTGAGTGTCGTGTGTGCCCCTGGTCTCTCGGCTTGAGGGAGCTCCCTGTTGATGGGTGGAGGGGCAGGGGAGGCGCTGGTCTGCCCTCCTGGGAGAGGTGGAGTTTAAGCCGAGCCTCACTGGAGACGAGGGGGCGCTTGCCAGGTATGCGTGTCGGTGTCAAGGGGGAAGGCCAGGTGGGAGGAGGGCAGGGCGAGGGAGGCTTCAGGGGCTCGCTGGGCAGGAGGCGGCCCTGCACGTGCCAGACATTGAAGCCAGTGGCAGTGAACTGGGGGTAAGAGATTAGAGCCAGTGGGTGTGAACTGGGGGTAAGAGAGGGGCCTCGCCCGGGAAGCCTCACCCCCGGGGCATTTAGGTTAATGATGCTGCAACTTACTCGTGAAGTCAATTTGGTGACTGTTTTGCTGACATGAACCTTTTTTAAAAGGTAAAACATGGCTTTAAGTATATTTTCTCGTAGTTGTAACAGCATTTTAAGAAATCTTGGCTCTTTAGTTGTACCCAAGTAATGAATATACATTAAATCTGGACAAAGAGAGAAGAAGAAATCACAGATGTACACTTACCACTCCTATTCACAAATAAAGAGGGTAGCTAGAAGTGTGGTTGCATTTTTATCTAGGGCCTTCCCATAATTCTGAGCATCTGCTTTAGGTTTTACCATTCCCCCTCCTCTTTTTAATTAATCAGTTAAGAATAAAATATTTTTCTGACCTTTGACGTGTGGTAGCTTTGAAGGTTTTTTTATTTGAATCCAAGAAATGAAATTTTCTATAGTGGAAAATATCTGGAGGATTTATTTCTTTGGCTGTAAATTTTGTCAGTGAGAAACTTGTTCTACACATTGTGTATTCCTTCACGTATCAAAGTTGATTTTAATTTGGCTCATTGCTTGCTTACTGACACTATTCTGATGAGCTGTATGTGTTAACAAATTTAAGTTTATTAGTTTTTCTAATGATTTATACGTTAAGATCTTGGACCTTTAATTTTATTTTGGATTAAATTCACAAAATTAAAATACAGTTGCAATATGGACTGAAACTGTTCTGGGGGGGATTGTCTGCAAGTATCTTTATTTGAAACATTTAACTTTCCCATTTGTTATTTCCATTCCTTCTGCTGTCAACTAATGTTGGTCAGGATGCAGTTTTACTTATGATGAAAATAATTTTTTAAACTCTGGTAACAATGAAAAGTTGAGTTTTTCATTGACATTTTTATTGAGATAATTGTACAGTCACATGCTGTACATACCTGAATACACGAAAGGGCTGACTACACGAAAGAGCTGTTGGAAAACCCCACGGGAGGTCTTGGCCTGGCCTTTCCCTGGGGGGCTCCTGCTGGGCTGCGGTGTGGGCTCACAGGCAGGGTGCTGCCAGGGCGCTGGTCTTACTCAGACCTCCCCAGTTTCACTTAACTAACGTGTGTGTGTAAAGAAATCAGATTCTAGTCTTAGAAAACTACTAGCATTATAACATTAACTAGATATGTGGCCTGGAGGTGGGGTGGGCTGGGGAAGGGGCCATTTAACCCCTGTGCCTGGGATTGCTTTTCGGTCACAGCATTCTGTAATTTTTGCATGAGAGCATTTTAGAATTTGAAATGACACCCTTTGTCTTTTCTCTCTTCTTGTGTTTAGGAAGAAAAGGCTTCTCTTTTACATCGAACTCAGGAAGAAAGAAGAAAGAGGGAGGTAAGCAATGTGTGACAGTCCCTGCCAACAAGCCGTTTCCGGAGCATTCAGCTGGCCCCTGCATTTACTGTTTAATATACGTAGATATGTGTATGTATATGTGACATAACGCGCATTTGTATGTATGTTAAACTTCTGAAACCATTCTGGATTTGTTGATTTTATGGTGAGTCATCTAATGTAGATGGGCTAAAAGAATGTAGAAAAGGTGGGCTTTAAAAGAGCAGTTTCCAGAGTGGGGAGGACATAAGACTTTCAGTTCAAGTGGTTGCTTGTGGTGTGGCTTCCAGAAGGTGTAGGAGGTCTTGGAGTATAATGTTCGCGTTTCACCAAGTAGGAGAAGACTCCCTGTGAAAGCAGGGTGTCCGCGCTGTGTGTGTGTTTGTGAAGAGGCTGAACACACAAAAGGGGCTAGGGACCCCTTTTGTTCCAGTATAGTGCACATGTCATCTTTGGAGACAATTTCTTAAAGTGGCTTTCCCTTGTTGACTGATCAGCAGTGTGGTGTCTTATGGCCTGCTTTTCTGGGTGGTTTCTTGGTCTGTTTTTAATAAGTCATGCATCCCTTTAACGCATCCATATTGAGAGCTCGTCTTCCGGGTAGAGCTCTGCCGGCTGGGTGTGTGGGTAGGGATAAGGCAAGACAGTGTTCCTGCGGGGCGTGGACCGCAGGTGTGAGGCAGGGTCCTGCAGCGAGGACCCGGAGGGCCTGCTGTCAGTGTTGAGGGCAGGTGTCTCTGAGCTTGCCAGAGCTGAGTGGATTCCTGAAGGATGGAGCAGGAGCGCTGTGGGCAGCCGGAACAAGAGCCTCTGGGCCAGGGGGCCGCAGGTGCGAGGGCGCCGGGTCAGGCTCGCCCGGCCCTCGGGCTGTGGGCGCAGGTCCTGGGCCTGGCGGTGCCTTGTCACGCGCCTGCCCACCGCTGCAGGCTTAGCCCATCCCGTGGCCTCTACCCTGGCTCCAGAGTGGAGGATGCACCAGGAGACAACAGGCCCAGAATGGCTTCTGAAGCTTAACAGGCATGCAGATGCATGTTATGGCACATATACACACATAGGGCCTCTCCAGCAGGTGCCATGACCCTCCCTCCCCACACTGGGACAACCGCAGATGTCTCCAGAAATCACCGAATGCTTCCTTGGTGGTGAAATTGCCCTCCCTTGAGAGTCACTGCCCGAACAAGTAAAGTCTACTGAAAAACAAGATGAAACCGTAGTGGGTAGCCGTTCCCTCCTCCAGAGAATCTCCATGACCCAGGGTTCACACCCGAGTCTCTGGCTCCGCAGGGGGGCTCTCCACGGGCTCAGCCGCCGGGGATACCCGTGCACTGGCTGCAACGTGTGCTCTCCTCTGGCGCGTTCTCAGGCAGCCCTCTCTCCCTGTGGTGCTTCTGCTCCAGCTCCCGCCTCCTCCTCCTCCTCATGGGCTCGCCTTACAGGTGTAATGTGGCCTTCATGCTATGGCCTGTGTGTCTCCCTTTTTCGTATGTTTGTCCTTTTGAATATCTGTGCTTTGATTTGGCTACTCTCTTCTTGTCTAACTTCTGATTTACAAATGACCTCTAATTAATAAATACATCCACTGAGTTCTGAATTCCAGTTTTTATTTCAGTTCTAGAATTTTCTTTGATTCTTTTATTACCAGTTCTCTTGTCTTCTAATTTCTTGAACATAATCTTAAAGATAATGCTTAAGTCCAGTGCTTGGAGTTCCTGTGGGTTTGTCTGTGCCGTTTGTCTCTTGACCTTAAATCCTTGTCTTTTGCCTGGTTATTTTGGTTGAATACTAGGCAGCGTATGTTCTGACCAGAATGATGCGTTCAGGTTCTAGAATGTAGCCCCTTCTTCTTTTTGGAGAGCACTGCATTTGTTTCTGGCAGGCAGTAGGGAGTGGGTCAATAAACCCCCTTTAACTGAGGGAGGGATGAGCTGGTTGCAGGCTGACTTTCAGGCCTTGTGAGGGCTGATCTGTTTCCAGGACACCTGCCAGAGAACTGGAGTGTTACTGAGGCTTCCTCCCTAGTTAACAACTGAATGAACAGAAATGAATGTGTTGAAAATGCCTGGGATGATTTGAGTTTATCATCAAGTACCCTTAGAATCATACTTAGGAATTGATGCCCAAACTTCGTTCAAGCTCAGGGGTTCCCTCATAACCATCTCAAGCTCAGAAAGCGCACTTTTGTGGCCTGGCCATGTGACTGTATGAGTGTGTGTGCCGCTCACGCCTGTAGGTGGCATTCACAGAGGCTGTGAGGTGGCATCGCGTGCTGACACAGAGCGCCGGTTCTCGTGTCACACCTGCGTTTGCTTTCTGACGCATATCTTTCGGCATCCCTAGTCTCTGTGGAGAGTTGAGTCTCTGTGTCTTTGACACAGGAGTGGCGCTCGCCTGGCAGGTTGCTGTGGGGGCCCCTCAGACAGCGGCAGCTGCAGGGGTTAGAACAGTGATGAATGTTGTTTTTGCTCCATCACTGAAAGTTTTAAAGACAGCCTCAAGTTGATAATAATTGGAGTTTTCTGCTTCGAAATAGAGTGACCTTTAAAATAAATGCTTGTGTTTGTTGTCTGTATTTTTTTAATACTTAAAACCTTTTTTAATTTTTTATTTTAATTGGAGGCTAATTACAATATTGCAGTAGTTTTTGCCATACATTGACATGAATCGGCCATGGGTGTACATGTGTTACCCATCCTGAACTCACCTTCCTCTCCATCCCATCCCTCAGGGTCATCCCAGTTAAAAGCTTTTTTAAAAAAGTCTGATTGTGCTGGCAGAATTGTAAAACAGTCCAGCAGTTCCTCAGATATTAATTCTATGCCTGGGTATACACCCAAGAGAAATGAAAACCTGTGTCCCCACAAAAGTCGGTACATGAGTGTCTATGAGTATTATTCATAATAGCCAGAGTGGAAAGAGCCGGGGTGTCCACCAGCTGGTAAGTGGGTAAACGAAGCAGACAGACAGTGGAGCGGCCCTCGGAAGGGCGGCCACACAGGGCGCACCGCGGCTGAGGCCGGAGAGCACCGTGCTGACGACAGCCAGGCTCAGGCTGCACATCACGGTTCCCTTGGGTGGAGCGTGCAGGGTAGAGTTCCATGGAGACAGAAAGTTGACTGGTGGTTGCCAGGGCAGGGTGGTGGGGTGGCCTGGGACAGAGAGTGAGGGGTGGCTGATGGTCAGCGGGTCAGGGGCTTTATGGGCCGAGTGATGAAAATGTTCTGAAGGTAGACAGTGGGCATGACTGCACAACTCTGAATACATTAGAAAGTGGTGAATGGCATGTTTCAAAGAGTGGATTTTGTGGTGTGTGGTCTTACTAGTATATGTCATTTTCACTGATTCTGACCAATTGTTCTTCCTCCCTCTGTTATTCAGGAAGAAAGGCGAAGGTTGAAAAATGCAATAATTATCCAGTCATTTATTCGAGGCTATAGAGACAGAAAACAGCAAGTAAGTTTGCTTTTAACCTGAGAAGGAATTAGAAAGGCATGAGAAACTTACTTAGCATTGTGTTCTTAGAGGTGGGATTCATTTTATGTGCATTTTTGTGTGTGCTTGTTTAATGAAAGTTAATGTTCAGAAAATAATTCTGTAAAGCAATTATCCTTCAATAAAAAAAATTTAAAAAAAGAAAGTTAATGTGGATAATAGTATTTTCCCCAACAACTAATTTTACTAGTTTAGATGAGTTTTTTGGTGGTTTTTAAATTATAAAATACAAACCTAGGCCAAACCTGGCCTATAGATCACAGTAGACGGAGGTGGTGGTGACCCCTGTGGAGGGTGTGTAGCCAGGCTTGACTTACTCCCCAGGCTTGACCAGCCGTGGCCTCCACGTGCCGTAGCCCTGGCGGGTGGTCTGCGCTCCCAGCCGGCCCTGGAGGCCTCGGGCTGTGCAAGCTCTGACGCCGCCCTCTGTCTCGGTCTGTTTCCAGTGTTCCATCCAGAGGAGTGCGTTCGACCGCTGTGCCAGCCTGTCCCAGTCCGGCGGCGCCTTTCCCCTTGCCAGCGGCCCCAACCTTACCCTCCTGGTGAGGCAGCTTCTGTTTTTTTACAGACAGAGTGAAGACTCGAAGCGCTTGGTGAGTGTTGCCTCTTTCTCCGACCCTCGTGTGCATGTTTTCCAGCTCCTGGTTCACTGTGGGCAGACAGCCCCTCCAGCACGGCTCTCCTGTGAACCTCCGCAGTCAGCGGCGATGGGTTGTCTTTGTGATCATGTGTTTTCCCTCTTAAAGCTGATACAGATTTTCGGTAGGCTTTTTCATTTTTTTTATTTACGGAAATTTCAAGTATATGGAACTGGGCTGCTCTGCTGTGCACGCGCTGCGTACCGGAGCCCGGAGCCCGCCACCCACCGCCATCCCTGGGCCCTCAGTGTCATGGCCTCAATCTGGGAGCGCTTCAGAGCGAGGCTCTGACCTCTAGGGCCTCGCTCTGAAACACCCAGAACATAAGTCTATAACTTAAAACATTCTGCAGGTTGTGAGGTTACCAGTGGCGAGGAGTAGTGTGTATTCATGGGGGACATCCATGACTGGCTCAGTCTTTCTAAAAAGTAGAACTTGTCACTGTATCCAGTTTCCCAGGAAGTAGTAGAGATTCCTGTGTAATCATTAGGTTAAATACATACTTATTCTTAGAAATCTTTACTTGTAACAAAAGTTTCCATTTGAAGGATGAGTCTACAGTGAAAGGTGAGCCTTCCGTGGTCCAGCCGTGCAACTGACAGTGCCCTTGTGTGGAACTCAAGTATAGGAGATGGAGGGTGCTTCACTGCCTGGGTGGGCTCTGGTTCTAACACCCACCCTGCTTCAAAGGGGCCGTGGGAGGAACATTCCATAGGTCTCAAGAGCGGTAAAGGTGGCTGCCTTAGACGCACCTTTTCTTGGCTCTGTCTGAAGCCAGTGAGGAGGGGAATGAAAAATGCACGCAGCAGGGCCTCGGCGCTCTGTCGGAGCAGACTGTCCCTCTTTCCTGTGCTCGCGGATTGAAGGGCGGCTGTGGGGCGAGAGGGGCGGGAGGGTCGAGTGTCTCTCCAGAGCGCCCTTGCCTTTGGAGAGCGGCCCCTGGCTGCCCCGAGGTCCGGTCAGCAGTCCCGCGCGGTTTCTAGGTGTGCAGTGGCCCAGCCCCATGGCTTACACAGAGTTAGAGTTAGCCAGCTCCTCAAACCGGATTCATACGACGAAAACGATCCAGATGGCTTATTCAGTTTGCAAACAGAAATGCAAGAGCAATAAACCGGTCACATAATGCTGGGAGGGTAGCTCTCCTGTCCCAGCTCCAGGCTCCCTGGCTCCTATCTGAAGAGCAGCTGTGACACCACTGTTGGGAGCTTGTTTATTTAAGGGGCTCCCTGCAAAACAGCGTGTGTGGCTCTCCCTTCCTCACCTGCTCCCTGGACTGACTTATTACTGTGACTGAACATGCTGTCTGCTGAAACGGTGTTTGCTTTCGTGTAGTCTTCCTGAATCACTCTGGAGTTAAGTATCAGGTCGCTTTTGTTTCCTCATCTGTGATCTCTGAGGGTCGGGTCGTCTTCCAGCTGCTGCTCAGTCAGGCCTCTGGCGCTCGCCCCGCTGGGCATCCTCCGCTCCCGGGCGCTTGCTGCGCTGTGGCAGTGGTGCAGGTATCCTGGGACTCCTCACTTTGATTCTCTTTAGTTTGAGACCCTCTCCTGACTGCATTCCTGTTCGCTTGCTTGGTGTACTGCCTCGTTTTACTGATAACACACCTTCAGTTGACTTCCTGAGAAAGTATGCATAGAAGGAAAATGTATGTAGTAAACTTATTCAGTTTATTTAGTAAACTTTAGTAAAGTGAATTTAGTAAAAAAAAAAAAAAAAAAAAAAAAAAAAAAAAAAAAAAGAGTTAAGCAGAAAAAAAAGTGGAGCAAAGCAGATATTTAATGTACTTAGAACTTTGGGAATGATAATATTGGTGCATTTCTCGAGAAACTTAAAAACAGTATAAAAGTCCAGTCCACTCCAGAGATACATTATACAGCACGGGGAATACAGCCAGTGTTTTACAATAGCTATAAGTGGAGTGTCCCTTTAAGCATTCTAATCCTCATGCTGTGCCCATGAGACAGGCATAATACTGCGCGCAAGTGTGCTCAGTCACGCCTGACTCTGTGAGGCCCTGTGGGCCGCAGCCCTCCAGGCTCCTCTGTCTGTGGGATATTCCAGGCAAGCATACTGGAGTGAGTTACCATTTCCTCCTCCAGGAACATGAGTTGTGCCTTAATTTAAAAAAAAAACAAACAAAAACAGTCCAAGAAGTGTTAAAGAAAGTGCTTTGAGGGTTTCTTTATGTGGTTGAACCATAATTACTTGATTAGTGTATTTACAACCTTATTCTTATAGTTCCTACAGTTGCCCATTAGATTGTTACAGTGTTTACTACACCTTCTGCTGTTATTTGTTAATGGGTTAAGAGATGGGAATACCAGACCACCTGACCTGATAAATCTGTATGCAGGTCAGGAAGCAACAATTAGAACCAGACATGGAACAACAGACTGGTTCCAAATTGCAAAAGGAGTTCGTCAAGGCTGTATATTGTCACTCTGCTTATTTAACTTATAATGCTAGGCTGGATGAAGCACAAGGTAGAATCAAGATTGCCGGGAGAAATATCAGTAACCTCAGATATTGATACCAGATAATATCACCCTTATAGCAGAAAGCAGAGAACTAAAGATCCTCTTGATGAAAGTAAAAGAGAAGAGTGAAAAAGTTGCCTTAAAACTCAGCATTCAGAAAACTAAGATCATGGCATCTGGTCCCATCACTTCATGGCAAATAGGTGGGGAAGCAATGAAAACAGTGAGAGACTTTATTTTGGGGCGCTCTAAAATCACTGCAGATGATGACTGCAGCCATAAAATTAAAAGACGCTTGTTCCTTGGATGCTGTTCATGGGGTTCTCAAGGCAAGAATACTGAAGTGGCTTGCCATTCCCTTCTCCAGTGGACCACATTCTGTCAGTATTCTTGCCTTGAGAGCCCCATGAACAGCATGAAGAGGCAAAATGATAGGACACTGAAAGAGGAACTCCCCAGGTCAGTAAGTGCCCAATATGCTACTGGAGATCAGTGGAGAAATAACTCCAGAAAGAATGAAGGGATGGAGCCAAAGCAAAAACAATACCCAGTTGTGCATGTGACTGGTGATAGAAGCAAGATCCGATGCTGTAAAGAGGAATATTGCATAGGAGCCTGGAATGTCAGGTCATGAATCAAGGCAAATTGGAAGAGGTCAAACAAGAGATGGCAAGAGTGAACATCGACATTCTAGGAATCAGCGAACTAAAATGGACTGGAATGGGTGAATTTAACTCAGATGACCATTATATCTACTGCTGCGGGCAGGAATCCCTCAGAAGAAATGGAGTAGCCATC
>SJYF01000810.1:144104-172510 GCA_006410515.1 Procapra przewalskii | reverse complement strand
GAAAGGTTAATGTGTATTAGTTTTTACTCCTCTGATCCTCTCTTTAGAAATTAAATTGTAGTTAAGTATACCTTCCAGGGGCTATTTTCTTTCAGGTGTGGCCTGGAAGCCCTGTGGGACGTCAGGCATCTGGTTGCTTGGCGAGTGGACAGGCCAGCTGAAAGGCCCGTCTCTGTGCCGCTGGTCACTGATCCCAGGCCTCGGGGTCGCTGCCTGCTGGTGAAGGGTCAGGCCTTTCATCAGGCTGTCCTGACCTGTGTCCTGGACTCAGTACACAGCACATTGAGGCAATTTAAGCAATAGCACTAGAATGAAAAAGCAAATTAACGTCTTCACCATTTTTCTAAAATTTGATGATGTCTGTACCGTAACCACCTTTCGAATGATTCTGAGCCTTTAATACACTTTGAGCTACTTTTCTGGAAGCTGCGTGTAGTGAGGTCTGTTTAGGGCTCCTATCAGAATGAGGCCTGTGAGCTGGCTTTCCCAGATCCTGAGCTGCACCAGAGGCAAAATGGAAAACCCCCAAAGAGAGAATGTCAACCATCGAGGGTCCCAGATCTTTTTTTTTTTTCTTCCAAACCCCTTTTATTTCTCAAAAAACGTCCTTTGAAACACACACTGTGTGTGCTGATTCTCTGGAGCAGGGGTCCGTGGACCTTCTATGTAGGTGCCTGCACGGCACAGCGGGGCCTGGGTGCCGTGGCCTCTGTTACACACACAGCTTTTCCTCACAAGCCCTCAGAGTTGTCAGGCATGCCCTCCCCCAGAGCAGCACAGTCTGCAGCTCTCTTGACCTGGGGGTTGTAGTTCGTGGCAGTTAATGTGCTTTTGAAGGTATTCATTCAGCAAAAATTTCAATAGATGGTGGATCCAAGTGCAATTTCTGCTTTTTTCCCCAACTTTCTGTCTGACATGAGAAAAGTGGCAAGAACACCTTATACCTTGCTCCTGGGTTCAAGGTCCATTTGCTGCATTTGCTCTCTGTCCGTCTGCACACACACAGTGCGCTGTTTTTCTGACGTGTGTGGAAGGGGGCTGCAGACAGCATGGCGCTTCACTGCTCCCCTGTACTTGTCCTGGGAAAGCACATTTTGTTAATGGCAGTGCTATTTTCTTCTCTGAGAGAAAACGTGGTAATTCTCTGGTGTTGTGATCTGCTCCCTATTCAGATTTCCTGTTATCTCAAAAGCTTTGTCTTCTCTGTTTGTTTTGATGACTCTTGCATTCCTTTGGTTCCTTCATCTCCTCTGTTTCCTTTCAACAGGGTGTCAGGTCTGGAGGAACGCTTTTCTCCCCTTGTCCGTTTGGGGCTGATGCAGCCTCTGTGGTGGGCGTGGCCCGTGTTGTGCGGCTCTGGATCCTGGCCTGCAGCCACTTGACCCTGCAGGTCTCCAGACTCTGCGCAGCGGCGCCCTGTGAGAGTTGCTGGCACGGGGCACACTCGATTCAGTCTAAACGTGTATAACCAGACTGCCTCGGAGCGGGGCGTGTGAGAGACCCAGCACCTCACACCACCGCCGCGTGGCGAGGCGTGTCTGTGCTCAGTGAGGCCCAGCAGGCCTGCGCTGTCCTCTGTTGTCAGGGCGCTGCCTTCCACCTGGGGTTTTTACATTTGATGATCTGTGCTTGATGCTGCTGTTGTGTCCATGGCTCAGTCAGTGCTGATTTTTCCAATGGTGGGGTTTCTTCAGTGCTGGTTTGCGGCTTGTTTGTGAAAAGGACCCTGCCTCCTTTCCGTTTAGGGTCGTTCCACCTCGTGTTGTCTTTCAGCGCTTGATGGAGGGAGCTCTTCTCAGAAGCCCCCACCCCATCTTTCAAGCCTCCGTGTCTCCTGGGACCACGGTACTTTGGGCTCACTTAATACCTCCCCTGCAAGCCTGAGCTTGGGACTGTTTTCTCTGGGGAAGCTGGTTCTCTTAGATGAGGAGTGAAATTTTAACAAAGTAAAATTAAAACAGTGATCTGTTAGAAATGTCAGTTGTTTTATGTTGCCTGCCATGTGCAGGGCGCTGAATTTTAGGTGTGTAGGCAAGTTACCAGAGAAGGGGCGTGTGCCACCTTCTCTCTTAGTCCCTGTGGGAATTCAGGCCCACTGTCTAGAGCAAGAAAAGTGTAGACCGAGAACCAGAGGCTGGTCCCTGCTGCCAGAGGAGGTGGAGCCCGGGGTGGAGTAGGAGAGTCCAGGCCCAGCGTGGGGAATGCAGGCGGGATTGATCGTTGAGTTGGTAATGCTCAGTGTTAGGCAAAGTCAGGACTCGCGTGTGAGCGCGTGCCAGTGACTTCACTTCACTGGTTACTCAAGGAGGGAACCGGTAAGATGTTCCAGCTGACTCAGATGAGCCTGCCTCAGGGAGTTTGTGTTCCTTGTCTGACAGAGCCCTGGGCATTGCCAGGAACAGGAGCAATCCATGTGGCTCTGTGTGGGAAACGCTTGCTCTGCCGTCAGCTGTCTCCAGGCAGAGCCTGTCTGCAGGGCTGGGGGCGAGCCTGTGGAAGGCGGGGCTGGAGGGAGCCCAGTGCCTGAGCTGAGCTGGCCACCAGTCTCCCTCGCCCCGCCTCCCCCCTATTTCACAGTCGGGCGATTTTTCCCTGCAGTAAGCCCGTTGGTCCCCATGATGAGAGCTGTGATGGAGGGTGGGCACAGGGGTCTTGTTGGCTCGGTTGTGAGAGGAATTGAGAAGGGAGAAGAGCTCTGCACACGCACAGACGCGGGCCTGGATAGGAGAGGTGGTGGGGTCTGGAGAGTGACATGCGGAAGCTGACAGCCTGCTGAGTGAGGATCCCGGGGCAGGGAAACGGGCCTGGGGAGCCCGCCCTGAAATGGGCAGAGGCTGTGCAGCTGGAGGGCCCGGGAGGATGGGTTACTCATTGTCTCAAGAAACAGCCCAAGGCAAAGGAGACACGTAGATGTCCACTGAGTACCTGAAACTGCGTTCACAGAAATCGCGCGTCAGACCACAGTAAAGCACGCTGGTCCGGCTGCTAGAACGGCTACACTTGAAAGTGTCAGGACCGTGTGAGGCGGGGACGGAGCAGCTGGGGCTCTCAGCACCGCCTCTCACGCTGACGGTTCCTTACGATGCCTGGCTGCCGTGTGACCTGCAGTCTCTCGCCCAGTAAAGGGAGGCAGGTCCACAAGGCTGCTTGGAATGTTCAGACAGCTTTATTTGTAGCAAGAAAAGACTGGAACTGAGCTGGGTCCCCGTCAGCACGTGAACAGATAACTGAGCCCTGCTTTTCCGTGCTGTGGAGAAGTCCTAGCAGTAAAGGGACGCGTGGGTCGTGTGTGCCGGCTGAGCCTCAGAAAGTGGCTGGGGGAAGACCCCTGACATTGATGCGCACGTTCTGTGTGAGCCCTTCTGTGTAGAACATTAGAAAGTACAGCCGAGTCTCTAGGGACAGCACAGCTGGGGGAGAGTGGAGGGGACTTCACTAGAGGGCCGAGAGGTGGAGTGGAGGCGTGCCCAGCGTCTGCCCTGGTGCTATGTCAGGGCTCACTGCTGTCCTCGCTCAGCCGCTCAGTCGTGTCCCAAGCTCTGCAGCCCCACGGACTGCAGCACACCAGGCCTCCCTGTCCTCCCCTGTCTCTCCAGCGTGCTCCCACTCATGTCCATCGAGTCGGCGATGCAGCCATCTCATCCTCTCTTCTCCCCCTCTCCTCAGTCTTTCCCAGCATCAGAGTCATTTCTAATGAATCGGCTCTTCCCATCAGGTGGCCAGAGTATTGGAGCTTCAGCATCAGCATCAGTCCTTCCAGTGAATGTTCAAGGTTGATTTCATTAAGGATTGACTGGTTTGATCTCTTGGCATTCCGAGTGACTCTCAGGAGTCTTCTCCAGCACCACAGTTTGAAAGCATCAATTCTTCGGTGCTCAGCCTTCTTTATGGTCCAGTTATCACATCTGTATGTGACTACTGGAAGAACCGTAGCTTTAATTCTACAGAGCTTTGTTGGCATAGTAACGTCTCTATTTTTTAATACTCTAGATTTGATACAACTTTCCTTCCAAGAAACAAGTATCTTAATTTTGTGGCTGCAGTCACTGTCTGTGGTGATTTTTGAGCCCAAGAAAATAAAATTTGCCTCTGTTTCCATTTTTCTCCTGTTTGTTTGCCTCAAAGTGATGGGACTGGATGCCATGATCTTAGTTTTTTTAATGAACTCACTGTATTGCCTGCTTCAGATGGGTACAAATTATCACACGTAAATTATGTCTCCATAAAGTTGATTAAAAAAAATGCTTTCTCTGAAAATAAAACTTAGTTTTGTAACAGCTAAGCCTTCCTTTCTGCCTGTAATTCTCATAGACAGATCAGAGTCTTTAGTTAAAATGCTGGGTGACTAAGGACCAGAAGTAGATTAAGCTGTCTTCTTGGGGGATGTTTGAGGCATGAGAAATCTTGAAGGAGGCATGTTTGAAGGAGCTGGTGGGCACTTCTGAGGAGCCCCCCTAGCTGAGTTGGGTCAGGTGGAGCACGGATGGGCTGGGGCGCTCCACGGTCAGAGCCTCCCCACACTGACTTTCCTCGCGTGCTTCTCCCTCCCACCTTGACTGTGCGTGTCTTTCTCTCAGCCCGGAGTCAGCATCCTATGTGGCTTGTGATGAGGACTCAAAGTGCGAGCAACACAGTGCTTGACTGTTTCCCGAGGCCCGTCTGCTTTCGAGGACGTTGTAGGACTAGGGCAGAGGGGCCCGAGCACTTGCCATGCCCGAGGGAGGAGAGTGTGCGGGCCTCTGGGTGGCGCTTGCCGCCTGCTGCCTCTGGGACGCCTTTTCTGCTTTTGCAGGTTGCTGCAGAGCTGTAACGACGGCAGTCTGAATGTTGCGCTGCCCATGAGGATGCTGGAGGTGTTCTCCTCTGAGGACACTTACTTGCCTGTTTTACAAGATGCTAGCTACGTGGTGTCCATCGTTGAGCAAATTTTGCACTACATGGTTCAGAATGGTGAGTTGGTGGTGTCAGAACTGAGGGTGGTGCTGCTGTGAGCAGCTGGCAGTGGCCAGGGCCCTTTTCAGGGCAGGGACCGCGAGTCTGCGGCTGGGATGGGGCCTTTGTGGGTCACAGGTTCTAGCATCTCTCCTCTTTCTCTACCCGCCTCAGGCTTTGGAAATGCATCTAGTCTCTAACTTTCCCTGTTGCTTGAAAGTGAAGGAAACTAGGTCATCCGAGGTGCAGATACCTGGGCCCGCCGGGCTGGGCCAGGCTGGGTTGCGGAGCCATGGCTAAACTTGGCGGCCCGCGTGCTGGGCACAGTCAGCCTCCAGCACAGAGACATGCCAACCCACCTGGAGAGAGCCTGTCCCGGGAATCAAGTGGTTCAGTAGAGAAGAGGAAGATGCTCAGTTTGTTTGAGGTTTCTTATTGACACCCATCTTCAAGCGACTGCGCTGTTGGGGGCAATGACCTCGACCTGAACGTTCTCTGAGGACATGTCAGTGACGCTGGCAGAGGGACGAGAACGCGCATGCAGTTGTTGAGACTTCTCTGACAGTCGAGTGCTGTAAAATAAGCCTTCTCAAGTTTATTCCAGGCAATCCCTGGTGGCCTCGTGGTTAGGACTCGGCACTTTCAGTGCCAGGGGCCCTGGTTCAGCCCCTCGCTAGGGAACTGAGATCCCGCAGGCCACACCACGTGGTCAGCAACAGCAGCAAAACTCTGACTTGTTCTTGCAGGTGGGGCATCGACGCTCCTGGAGTCCAGGAGCCTTAACGTCAAAATGGGCATGTTACGGTCATAAAAGGGGCCACCGAAAGGCACCCCAGGAGGCGAGGACCAGACCCTGACACCCAGCCTTACTGACTGGCTGGGTAAAAAGAGAGACCCTACTTAGTTTGTTGAAAAATTAGGGAAATTACTGAGTTAATTAAAAGTAAATTGAAAATTACAGAATTTGATCTTTAAAGAACAAATTTTAAAGTCCACTGTGTTGATATATTATTGCATATATTGATATTAGGGCTAAGCATTTCATAAAAAGTTTTTACTTTTGCTTTCTAAAAGTGTGAAGAAGATAACTAAGGAATATGCATTATTCTTGAATGTGTCATGAACTACGCAGCACTTTGAAATCTTACACAGAAAGTGCTGCTTCCACCATCTTCTGTGGCATAGCTGTGTTTCATCTTTTTTGATGAGTTACTTCCTGACATCGCTAGTCTATAGCATTCCAGCGTCCTGTTTATCCATCAGTCTGTGTCGCCGTGCACCAGGCTGCCTTAGCCTGGAGCTTTTCAGAGTCGGGCCTCCGCCGCTCCTTGATGCGCTGTCCTGCTTTCAGCCTGTTCAATGCACACATGTGTGATGCTGGTAGAATAATGTGACACTCCAGAATTCTTCTTGATAGGTTTAAAATTTTTTTGATGTATTTGTTTTTTCAGGTTTTTTTAAAAAAAATTTTGAGTGTTTTTTGACTGTGGTGTGCTTTCACTGCTGAGCAGCTTTCTCTGGCTGCAGCGAATGGGGGCTCCTCTCTAGTTACTTGGGTCCTTGGACCTCTCATTGCAGTGGCTTCTTTGCTTACGGCTCCCGGGTTCTAGAACACAGGCTTGACGGTTGTGGCTCATGGGCTTGGTTGCTCCCTGGCACGTGGGGCCTGTGCGGGCCAGGGATCCTGCATTGGCAGGTGGGTCCTTAACCACTGGGCCACCAGGGAGGGCCCTGTGTTTTCAGTTTTATATCAGAAGAGCTTTCCCTGTCTTGTAAAGTGTTGCTGGTTAAGCAGTGTCTGTGAGGTTAGGGTTGGGGTGGTCACGGAGCAGGTCTAGTGGTCCCCTGTGGGGACGCCCTGTTCAGCAGCCTAACCTCGGGGTGCAGAGTGGAAGCCCCCAACAAGTGGAGAGTGTGTTGGTGCGTGCTTACAATCGCGAGGTGCTCACAGACTGCAGCTGGAGATGCGCGTCCTGCCGCAGGAGAGGGCACGGCCCCGCAAGCTGGTGGCCTGGGGTGTTAGAGGTGGCAGAGGAGCCCTCCCACAGCTTAGGCGGGCCCTGCCCGCGTGTCTGCTTCACACAGATTGCCTGGAAAACATGTGAGCACCTCGGTGCCCACACTGTGGTCTCCAGAGGGAGCCATTCCTTTAAAGGGAACTTGAGTCCCGGGAGGAACGGCTGGGAGATGAGCAGGCGGGACCTGGACATCTTGTCTTGTCAGAAGGCAGACAGGCCAGCCCACTGGCCAGAGTCCGGGCCTGGGGTGGCAGCCAGGAGCACAGCGCTGTGGACGGAGTCTGCTCAGGGCCTGCAGTCCTGGGTCAGCGTGATGGTCTCTACAGCCACACAGCGGCGTGGTTACTTGGAGGATGCCTAGGGGACAGCTTTTGAAAATCCCACTGTGAGCTTTTTACTTGGCTCCTGATTTCAGGCAAACTAGTTAAAAAAATGTTTAGAGACAGTGGAGACCTGGTCACTCATAGGTATTTGTGGTCTTAAGAAGTTGTGATTAATTTTCTTTAAGGTAGTAGAGCTCTTTGATGGTGTGCTGAACTCGCTGCAGGTTGGGCTGGCCCCGGGTGAGAGGCGGCGCAGGCGATTGGGTGTAGTGGGTCGTTAGTGGTGCTGAGCAGTGGGTCCCTCAACTTTGCACATCACTTCAAGCTACTTGGGAACCAAGAGGTTTACTTGATAGAAACTTGAAGGAAAAACTAACTTGAATTTGGACTTATGGAGATTTATAAAGAGCAGTTAAAAATTGCCAAGTTTTTTTTCCCCTTGTTGTAAAAAAAAAGGGGTATTGATATTTTAATACAAATTAATACAACTTATAAATATGTTTTTCTTTTCTTTCAGGGTATTATAGATCTCTCTATTTGTTAATTAACAGCAAGCTTCCATCAAGTATTGAATATTCTGATTTATCTCGAGTTCCTATAGCAAAAATTCTGCTAGAGAATGTTTTAAAACCATTGCACTTTACGTACAACTCTTGTCCAGAAGGTGCAAGGTGAGAATGAAATTAGTTTATTAATTTTGTAATTTTGCAAGATCTGTATCTAACAATAACTTTGACACAGGATGCTGTCTGAAATATAGACTTGAAAGTCAGTTTTGCTTTATTAGTGTGACTCAGTTTAAAGAAAAATATACTTTTTCTATCTGGCCTGCACCCAACATAAATTTATAATTCTGGTGAACTGGTTATTTTCTTGCTTTCTAGTAGCTATCAGAACATAGAAAAACGTAGCAAAGTTCCGTTTTGTTTTTAATAGGAATGATAGAGCATTAAGTTTAGGGTGCTCTAGTTAATTTGAAAAACTTAACATGACTGATGAAAAGGTCACTTTGTGAACAGTGATTTTAATCAGTGCTTTTGTGAACAGTGTGTCTTGATCACGAGCTTCTGTTTTCTTCATTAGGCAGCAGGTCTTTACAGCCTTCACGAAGGAGGTCCTGGCGGCCCCCTTCACGGAGCAGATCTTCCACTTCATCATCCCTGCCCTGGCGGACGCACGGGCCGCCTTCCCCTACGAGCCTTTCCTGACTGCACTGCTGTCCCTGGAAGGCAGACGCCCCACCACCAGTGGGGGCGCGCCGTGGCTCTTTTACTTCGTTTTAACTGTTGGTGACAATTATTTGGGTATGAAACATAGGGTGTCCCGCTGAGCTCACCTAGAGGCCGCATGCGTAGATGGGAGCAGGGCGGGGCGGGGTGCCTGGCCGGGTGTCCCCTTGTCAGCACGGCCTCTGGGGGAGGAGCTCCTCGGAAGAGCACGTTTGCTTAAGGACGTGGCCTGGCCACTGTCCCCGGGCATGGTGTCCAGGCAGGATAAAAAGTCTGATTTAACAGGGCTACACAGATTAAAAAGAATTTTAGAGTTGAATGGGCCGATTTCTGTGAGTGTGGGGCTGTTTTTCCCCATTTGTGCTAAACTGCTGGGTTGCCTGTCATAGCATTTTGGTATCTTTGGCTAATATATTTGAGTGCCCACATCTGCACATGAAATATTAGAAATGTAATGGGTGTCCTGGGCAGAAATGCCTCTCGGAGTGCAGGAGAAGCGGTCCCCGCGTCGTCCAGTTTCTCACCCCTCCTGACTAACCGTGTGGCTGTCTCACCAAGGCGCGCTCTCCGAGGACGGGCTGCGGGCGCACCTGCGAGTCCTCCAGGCCCTCCTGTCCCAGCTCCCTGTCTCGCCCGCCCGCACCAGCGGCCAGGATGCGGCCAGCGACTCGGACGAAGAGGAGGGAGAGGAGGCCGACAGGCCGGCCAGCGCTCCGGTGAGCCCCAAGCTGTGTGTGTGCATGCCCTGCGCTCCCCAGGCCTCTTCCTCACACCCACGCTCAGATGTGTGGGCACGCGCAGATGTGCGTGTGCTTTTCGTGTAAAATAGGAGCACAAGCTGTCAGTTGAGCTTGTTGATCAGTCGCTCAGCCGTGTCTGACTCTTTGCGACCCCGTGGACTGCAGCAGGCCAGGGTGCCCTGTCCTTCACTGTCTCCCGGAGTTTGCTCAGATTCACATCCGTTGACTCGGCGATGATGTCTGACCACTTCATCCTCTGTCACCCCTTCTCCCTGTGCCTTCAGTCTTTCCCAGAATCAAGGTCTTTGCTAGCACAGAGACATGCAGTTTCATGTTCCGCCTTTCAGTGCCAAGCAGGGCTGCCTGTTGTGTCAGTCCAGTCATTGTTCAGGACAGCGCTCTGCGAGTGGAGCTGTTGGGCTAGAAGGTCAAGCTCCTGTTTACAGGAGGAGCGCCCACTGTGTGCCAGGCACTATTCTACTCTTTTATTTTTAAGAATTTTTAAAAATAACAGCTTGATTGACATACATTTTACCGTAAAATTCACCCTTTAATTTTTTTTTAATAAATTCTTATCTGTCTGGGTTTTGTTTTTGTTTTTGTTTTTGTGCCTCATGGCATGTGGATCTTGTAAGATCTCTTAGTTCCCCAGCCAGGAATTGAATCTGTGCCTTCCGCAGTGGAAGTGCAGAGTCCTGACCACTGGACTACCAGGAAAGTCCCAGAATGAGCCCACTTAAAGTAATACACTGTTCAGTGACTTTTCAGTGTATGGACATAACTAGGCATGTGTTGCCGCTGAGTCTAGAACGTCGTCGTCACTCCACAGAGAAGCCCCAGTCAGGCCCTTTCCTCCTCCTCCTCCCCAGCCCCTAAAAGAAAAGCAGGGTCAGGTTTCCTCTTAACTGTCTCTTGAGCACTACAGAGCATCTTCTGTCTCCTGCACAGGTTTTATAGATGATAAACATTATGATTCACTTTCAAACTCATTTTATGCACATTGTCACATTTTATCTCCAAGTTCCCCTTCTCCCTCTTCTTACCTAGCAGTGTGTTTTCAAGGAATAAAAACTTTATGTCACACACACACACACACTGTTTGTCTTACCTAAGTGGTATAGTCTGCCACTGATGTCTTTTTCTCTTAATTACACAATTGCAGTGCCTTGAGGTGTGGCTGTACTAGGTTTAAGGATTTGTCTGTTTGTTTAGAATATATCTCTTTGGTTGGTGCCAAGTCTAGTCCCAGGAAAACACACTTGAGAATATGCTGGGGGAGGGGGGGTCAGGGGTTGGAGTGGAAGGGTTCAGAGGCTCCCTTAGCAGAGAGGAAGCCGGCCCAGCAGGAGGGTGGGGGTCAGCCAGTGTGGCCAGGCCAGGGCTGCCACAAAGGGCAGAATGGGCGCTGTGATGGGCGCTGGGACTCTTGTGCATCTTGTCGCAACTCAGATGCAGAAAAGTGTGAATTGTGTGGTCAGAAAAAAGTGGGATCTGATCAAGGAAGAGCAGGTAAAACTTCTGTTTTCAGAAGTCAGTTTGTGCATACTTACCTTCTAGAGGCTCTGTGACATTTAAATATTATCTGTATAGGCATACCTCATTTTATTATATTTCTCAGCTACTCTCTTTTTATACATTAAAGGTTTTTGGCAGTTCTGTGTTGTCAGATGATGGTGAGCATTTTTAGCAATAAAACATTTTTAAATTAAGGTAGGTCATTGTTTTATTAGACATTGCCATCACATTATGCACTTACTAGGCTACAATAGAAAATAAACAGTCTTTCACATGCACTGGTGAGCCAGGAAGTCCACGTGGCTCGCTTTATCTCAATGTTCGCTTTGCCGTGGTGATCTGAGCCACTCCTGCGCCATCTCCACTGAGTGCCGCTACACAGTGTAATTTGTGCCTAAGTGTGGAAGAGAGAGAGAGCTGGCTCAAAACTCAGCATCAGAAAGCGAAGGTCATGGCACCCGGTCCCATCGCTTCATGGCAAATCGATGGGGGAACAGTGGCAGATTTCATTTTCTTGGGCTCCGACATCACTGCAGACAGTGACTGCAGCCACAAGACTAAGACGCTTGCTCCTTGGAAGAAAAGCCGTGACAGACATAGCGTGTTGAAGAGCAGAGACACCAGCTTGTTGACGGGGGTCTGCTAGTCAAAGCTGCTGGTTCTTCAGGTGGTCATATACAGGTGCGAGAGCTAGACCATGAAGAAGGCGGAGTGCTAAGAGTTGATGCTTTTGAATTGAGGTGCTAAGAAGACTCTTGAGGGTCCCTTGGACTGCAAGGAGATGAAACCAGTTATTCCTAAAGGAAATCAGTCCAGAATATTCATTGAAAGGACTGATGCTGAAGCTCCAATACTTTGGAAGAGCCGACCCGTTTGAGAAGACCCTGATGCTGGGAAAGATTGAGGGCAAAAGGAGAAGGGGACGACAGAGGGTGAGATGGTTGGATGGCATCACCGACTGAATGGACATGAGTTTGAGCAGGCTCCGGGAGTTGGCGATGGACAGGGAGGCCTGGCGCGCTGCAGTCCATGGGGTGGCAGAGTCAGACATGACTGAGCGACTGAGCAGCAACAAGAAAGTGAAGATGCATACGTATGAGATACGTCTCTCATAGAGCGCTTTATTTGGTAGATTGTTACAGATTACATAAATGACATTCATCCAGGTTTCCCAGCAGGACAGTCAGCAATGCCCAAAGCTACATATATAATCATTTTATTTACTCATATATATATATATATATATATGCATACATACATGAGGAAAGTGTGTGTTTCATTAATATACCAGATAGTATATTGAGTATTAGCTCAGATTTTACTCAGTGTATCAGATATTCTAGAGAAGATACAAAATAACAGGTTTATGTATTGCTTTTTTTTAAAGTTTTTAAATATTTGCTTAAACTGTGACATCTCAGGTCATTTAAAGTGGAAATTTTGGCAGATGATGATCCGTTTTCACACAGGGGTACTTCGTCTGGAGCGGTCTGAACACCGTGGAGAGGGCCCTGCTCTCAGTGTGAGGACTGGGCGCTCCGTCAGTCCCCCAGCAGCCGCGCGCCCGCGGCCCTGCTCCGCAGGCGCAGAGGGGCCCGCAGGGGGTGCCTTTGGTCTGCAGGGGGCGTGAGGGCCCCTCGGTGCACGACTCAGCAGAGACGCTGGCATTGCTTGTCGCGATGCGGATAGCCTTTAGATAGTGCCTCTGTCGCGTGAGGCGCGCTGAGCTCTGCCAGGACGTGGCTGACCGAGCGGTCCCTCTGCCTTTCAGGAGGACGGGCGGCTGTCTGTGCTGTACATCGCCGAGGAGTGTCTGAAGAAGCTGGACGCGAAGCAGCAGACGAACACGCTGCTGAGCCTGGTGTGGAGGGACTCGGCCAGCGAGGAGGCCTTCACGCTGATGGCGGCCATCTGCCACACGCTCATGGTGCAGCACCGCGTCCTGGTGCCGCGGGCCAGGCGAGTGCCACGCCCCTGCCACGCGGGCGCCCCGGGCCTCCTGCCATGGGGGCGGCTCAGGCCTGCCCGGCCCGGTGAGGAGCCAGCAGAGGCTCTCCTCTGCGGGCTCTGCCACGGCTCGGGCTGCCAGATTGCCGTGACGGTTTACTTTGGTGCCTGAGGAATCCTTTTGTTCTTCAAAGCAGTGAAGTGAATGTTTGAAGGACAAAACATGGAAGTTTAAATGTGGCCAGTGGATGTGACGGTAACTTTCAGCTCCCCTTTCCCTGTGCTTTGAGGGATAGCCAAGCAGGTTCCTAGACTTCAGCAGGTATGTGCTCAGGGCAGGACGTGAGAGTGGACGCGGATGTGGCAGGCCCACCGGAAGCTGAGGTCCTCCCGCTGCGGGCGTGTGGGGGCGTGCGTCCCCGGCAGCCTGGCAGAGCCCCCTCTTTTCGTGAAGAGCTGTTTCTCTGGCTAGGAAAGCATTCTTTGACACGAACTGTGTGCAGGCAGTACTTGCCGCAGCGGCCTTGTAAACAGTCATGCGGCCAGCTAATTAGGCGCTATCTTGGCTCGCTGGTGTTTATTACTGTCTGAGGAGGTGAGGCGGCACGAGGCAGTGAGCCCTGGGTGAGTTGACGAGCTCACTGTGGGCTAGTTGCATCAGAGCAGGATGTGAGATCTGAGGGTCTGCAGCCCAAGCAGGCTGCTGGCATTATTGGAGCTCAAAGTCCATTGCTCTGGGCAGTAATGACTGGACTTGATGTATCACTGCCCTGGCCTGAGGTTTACTACAGAACCACTTCCAAAAGGTGTTTTAATGGGAGAGGAGCTTTATACGTAGCCTGGGTTTTATGAGTACAGCACCTGTTTCCTTTAAGAAAGTACTCTAGGAATTTTATTTATGGTTTAGCTCTATCAGGTTCTGAGTATTTAGAGTGTTTTTCATAGCTCGTAAAAGAGCAAATAGGCTTATTTTCGCTGTTGTAGATGTTAACTGCTTTCAGCTTTTTACGAAGGTATTTAAAAGATGATTATTAGTAAAGTCTAGGCTGGTAACTCTCTCAGCTCCTCCCAGGCTCGCAGTAGTCCCTCTTATTTTCAGGGCTGGGATTTGTGGCTTTTGCTTCTGTTTACCATTGATCGTCAGGAACTCTGAAGGAATTTGGAGGCCCTTTCTACGTTGATATGGGAAGGTTTCTAAGATACATGCTTAAATGAAAAAAAGAAGTTTCAGAACAATGAGTAATAATGTTTTGTGTCTTAAAATGTGGGAAAGGTAGAATGTGTATTTGCATAAAGAAACCTGGCAGCGTTCACAGGAAATTCACAAACGTGATTAATCACGTCTGTTTTTGTGGGGGTGGGGGCCGTGGGTCGAGGAGGTGGAGAGAGTGGACTTTGAACTGTATACTTTAACAGGGTTTTGGGTTTTGAATTATGTGAATTATTTTAATTTTTAAAGATTAAGTAGTTAGTGAACTTCTATCTCCTTTTATGAAAGTCTATGGATCTTACCACTGAACTTGGAAATCTGAATAAATTTTTGAATTTAAAGATTGTTCTTCTTTTGGAAAACATATTCACTAACTTTGAATGTGAGCAGGCATTCACTGGTTGTCCTGGGGGCGGGAGAAGGCCGCCTCTCTCCCAGTGTCACGAGAACTGAGCCTCGCACGTGGATACTTCGCAGCCACTGAGGACAGCGGCTTGCAGGCACTCAGCTTTGCCCCTGGCTGACTCTCAATTGGCTTTGTGGGCAGGAGTCTGGTGTTTTACTGGTGGGTTCATGCTGCTGGGGGCTGTCCACGGTGCAGGAGAGCCCGCTCGCTGCCACCCATCTCCCTGGCGCCCCGCGTGGTGGCAGGACCCTGACCCCGGCCTCCCCCTCCACCACGTCCCTGTCCTGGGAGCCGGTCTGCATGCTGCCTGGCAGACGCAGGGCTCGCCTGAGCTTCCTTTGCTCCTGGGCTGCTCCTCCTCGCTGCCTTCTGCAGGCGCGTCCTGGCCTCTGCATCAGTGTTTCCTAACCTCGCCCTCTCTTCCTGTTCAGTGTCTTTCTTCCTCGCTGTCTGGTAGATTCTCTGTGGTCTTGTCCACGCAGACGGCTTTCCCAAGCCCCAGCCTCGGCCCTCCGCGGGGCCGCCCTCTCCTTTCACAGTGCCTCGGGTGGAGCTCAGCATCTTCCCCAGAACCTGGGGTCACGCTGGGGCTGCGGTGTCCCGAGGAGGGCCACTAGTGGAGCGTGGCCCCTCCGCTCCCCCGGCACACCCGCCGTGTCGCAGGCGCTCCCTGCAGCCCCACGTGGCCGGCTCCTCAGCACAGGCGGCCGTGTGGAGCGGTGCTGCCCGGGCGGCGAGGCTGAGACTCGCGCCTGTCTCAGTGACCCTGTGTGCGCTCAGGCCCCGTGGTGTGTGAGTGCTGCGAGCTTCGTGTCGCGTGCTCCCGACTGAATTGTCAAAGTACGACCCTCACTATTTCGTTGTCTTGCTTAAACACCTGCCGGTGAATCCTTTTGTTGGGGAGATCTTCCTCTTCCTTTGCTGAATGTGGCGCGGTGTCCTTTCCTAAGCCAGCGTTGCTTGCCTCTCCGCTCTGTTTTTCGCTGTGGAAGGCTGTCCCTGCCTGAGCCCGCTTCGCTCCGTTCACGCTGTCGCTTGCCTCCAGGTGCTCCACGCCTCTCCCCTCTGCCTGCGCTAGTGTCTGAGCAAGCACAGCTGCCGCCCTCCTGCCTCCTCGTGGCTGCCGTGCCCGTCAGAGCCCTGCAGAGGCTGTCGCCTTTCCGAAGCCCTCCTGGTTTATATCCTGAGATTTCACCTGTGACTACAGCTCCCAGCGAACCTTTCACTTTACTGTAGGGTCTCCCTTTTAGAGAGCTGATTTCAAGGAGTTTGGATTTATACTTAAGGTGGGCAGAAGAGCATATTCTTGGGGGCTCTTTTGTTTCGTTAACATGTAAAGATTTTGAAATGGCATTTTAAACATTATGTCTTAAGGATCATGGCCTCCCTGGTAACTCAGATTGTAAAGAATCTGCCTGCAATTTGGGAGACTTGGGTTCGATCCCTGGGTCCGATCCCTGGGTCGGGAAGATCCCCTGGAGAAGGAAATGGCAACTCACTCCAGTACTCTTGCCTGGAGAATCCCATGGATGGCAGAGCCTGGTGGGCTACAGTCCGTGGGCTCGCAAAGAGTCGGGCACGACCGAGCGACTAACACTTGAAGGATCAGAAAGGTTGATGTGGCCATTCTCCTTTAGTTTTCTTGTTCGTATATCAAATAAGCCATTAGAATTAGTTTTAGTATATCCTATGCTTAATTTTTCTACCAGAATCTAGAACAAGCCAGCCTGATTGTGTCTCACGCCACTAACCACTGGGGTGGGCAGTCCTGTGCAGTACTTCCTGTCTGCTCTCTAACCACTAACGTGGTCGTGGACACTCCTTAGCTCTTGATTATAGAATCATAGTTTTAATAATTTGAGATAAAGTGATTATGCAGATGACTTCAGAGGAGAATAATACAAATTCGTGTTTCGTGTATGTCCCAGAAGTAGTCTACACTGTTCGTGTTTTTGTGAACAAATTTTTATAGGATTTTAGAACCAGTACCGAGAATGTACCTACAGAGAGAAACAGTTTTTTGCGGGGGGCGGGGGGGTACTGTGGTTTCATGTTTACTTTTGTTATCAATGATATTTCCAATATAAATGATAGATTTAAGGAGCTGTTTGATTATTGTTATAATTTGTATTGGTACAAAGATCACATAAAATTTGTGAGCTTTTAAACATTTCGGTACACAATGATTTTATTGTCTATCTTGAACTCATATTTATAAATGAGTTGGCAGCAGTTATTGTTGGAGATACCAAATTAATAAACTAGGCCTGCTTTAGTCAAATTTAGGAATATAATTTATAGTGAGTTTTGAAACATAGTGTTCTAAACATATTTGACACTTCACACTATGTAATACAAGTAAAAAAAACTTGGAAAAGCATACACAAAGCCTCTTTAAAAGTTTTTTTGTTGTAAGTTTTCTTGTAAGAAAAGCAAGGGAACGGATTATCCAAGGAGTCATGTAAGGTAACAGTGGTGCTTCTGCAGTGAGAGTGGAGGCACACTTCTTCAGTCGGTCCCTCTTGAACGGAAGCTTGGAAGCAGCCTTGCTATCAGGGGAAGGGAGCTGCCTGTGAGCCGTGTGGCTTTGGTGCCGGGGCGCTCACAGAGTGCAGCTGTCTGTCGAGGCTGGCCGTCTGTCCTTAGTCCCCGATTTGTCTGTGAAGGAAGGATGTTTTAGCAGGTTGCCTCAAACTGAAATTCATCTTAAAACTTTTATTATCATTAAGGAAATCGGAGTTTATTTTTTATCTTGCATTATCTCACAGATGAAATTTATATATGTATTTTCGTATTGACTTTGCCAAAAAAGTGATCCTTTGAGCAGGAAAACACAAAGATCACATTTCCGCCGGTGGCTGTAGGAGTGGACTGGTCCTTGGGCGGCTGACCTGTTGTATTTCTCTTACCTGTGACGCCTTTACACAGAGAGGAGGTCTCTGAGAACGCCTTGCTGTCGCGACCTTTACTGCCTGTGTGTGAGCAGGAGTCTTCCACTGTGTTCTCTTTTATAACTTAAATTGTCCTTGCAGACAGAATGCTCTGAATTTATGACCTAGGTTGGAAATGTTGCCCTTTACTAATTAACTCACAGGGTTGTCGCGGCTAAATAAAGCTTAATGGGCAGTTCTAACTACATCCCAGTGTGTCTAAAGCATACGCCGCTTCCTCTCCTTTTAGCAGTCAAGCCCAAATAACAGGAATTTACAGGAAAAGGTTTAATAGTTTGTGTTCTTATTGCCTGTTGAGTGATTAATTTAGAAACTGTTTCAGAGTGTTGACTTGAAGTATAACTTTTGAAATGCATGTGTGTATTCAGGTGGAAAGATGTTAGTTACAAACTTGGGTGAAAGGCTGTGTGAGAGGAGCATGTGTTGAGACAACCCACTTTGTTTACTCTGTCCAGTGTGTCTGGGTGATTTACTCCAAGATACTAACTGATTACTTCTGGGAAGATGGGTGAAATGCTGTGGAAGACCTTGTCTCTCATGTTGCTGCTGTTAAGAAAAAAGAGGACGTGCCTCCTTAGAGCAGTCCTTGCTCGGGTCTGTGAGGAGCAAGTGTCAGGATCTGTATTAGCACCAAGTTAAGACGCCAGTCACATGAGTGAAGTTAGGCTACACAGTCCTCTCTTTCACAGAGGCCTCGGCTTCTCGACTGCAGACAAATGAGGCGCGCGGAACCCGCTGGAGCTCTTTGTTGGAAGTTCATGGTCTTCAAAGTTTCGTCTCTATTGTTTTCCATGGTCTATTTAATTGATCGATTGTCTTCTTACCATTTTTCATTATTCCAGTAATTCTTATTTTTTTAATTTCTCAACCGAATGAATTAGTGTGGTGCCGACACCGTATATGAGTGTGTGCTCAGGACAGGTGTAACTCACTTCTTCAGACTCTTCTCCTTTTAAGCTGGGAGAGACCTTAGCCTCGGTGTAGTAGGGTCCCCTCATTCTCTGATGAGAGTGCTGCCCTGGGCCGCGTGACACTGGAAGGGTGGTGGGCGGAATGGTCTGTTAGTCCCTCCAGCCTGAGACCCACGATTCCAGGTGCATCTCGCGTAGTCGTCCGTGCTTTCAGTAGTTTTTAGATGACTCTCTTTTTTCAGATGCACTTATTTTTGGCAGCACTGGGTCTTGCTGCTGCGAGAGGGCTTCCCCTGCCTGTGAGTCTTCGCTGTGGTGCCCGGCCTCTCACTGTGGCGGCTTCTCTTCTTGTGAAGCGCGGGCCCTAGGCCTGCAGCCTCAGGACTTGGAGCCCTCGGGCTTTGTTATGGGATCTTCCCACACCAGGCATCGAACCCGCGTCCCCTGCGTTGGGGGGTGGATTCTTATCTACTTAGACCACTAGGGAAGCTCAGTGATATGCTTTTAATGTCATTTGGACATCTCAAAATGCACCACGCTAAGACAGGATTGGATTTTTAAAAACCAGTACTCTATAACCCCTGTTGCATACTTAGAAAATGCTAGTGCTGAGGAATATATCTGATGTTTTTGACTGAATGCAGGAAAATAACCAACTTGAGACTTGAAGAGTGACTTATTTATCTAAACCCCATTCATTTCTCTTCCACTACAGGCATTTAAATTAATACACTCTTGGCAAAGTTTGTTCTGTTAAAATACCTTTTAGTATGCTCAGAACAGTATGTGCAGCAACTGGTAACCAACTTGGTAGAGAACTGTGGGTGCACATTGCCTGGTGCTTTTATTTAGATCATCCCGTTACTGTTGGTGCTGGCCCAGGAGACCCCAGGCCGGCAGCCTCACTGTTGAGGAGAGAGGGCAGCCTCTGCTGGCTGCGCCACAAGCTCGCTTGACAGCTTGGGTCCAACGCCATCTCAGAGGTCTTTTCCACCCTGAGAATGCAGTGATTCCGTGTTAAATTCAGCATCCCACAAAAAGTGCGTAAGACAAGATGGATATACGTTTCCAAAACACAGAATCCTGCTCTCGTACTGTTTGCATCCTGAAGTCTTGGTGCCAGGCTCGTTCCTCGTGCGCTCTCTAACCCCACCATGAAGGCTTTACCCTCCTCAGTCCTGCTCGCTGAGCCAGCTCAGCCTTTGCTCCTGGGCTTCACGGTTCTTCTGAGGTGACTCTAAAGGCAGATCACATCTCTTTCTTAAAACCATGTTTCCCTGCTGTCTTAAACCTTTGCTTAGTATGATCAGTCTCTTAAGTTTGGAATTTAATTTCTGAGTCCTGCCCGTCTGAAAATGTGATTAGAAATTAAATCCTATTACAAAAATGCAGTATAGTAAGTAAAACTAATTTAAAATTAACCTTAGGTACCCCCAAAGCTCCTTAGTCTTCTGATTTTATACAGGAGGGGTTTTTTAAGCCTTTAAAATATATTTTTAGATTTAAATTAATTTTGACATGTCAGCATTAAAAAACACATTTACACATTTGTGTGTGTGTGTTTTAAAAGGTAGGGCAGTACAATCAGTTGGTAAATGTTGCTGCGTGTTAGTAATATTAGTGACGCAGCACTGGAGTACATTGCTGTGCTGCGGTATGTCCTGAGGGCCGGCACACGTGGGTGTGCGTGTGAAGGGCATGCCCAGTGCTCTTTGGGGTCAGTCTCACAGGCGCAGCTTGGGGCTGGCATAGCGCCGTAGCAGTGAGCACAGGCCCCCAGCAGTCGGGGTGCTCTGGGTCTTCTCAGCTGTGGGAGCAGCCCGCCGTGGGAGGCGTTAGGACTGGTATCTTCTCAGTTGCACATTATCTTCCGTCTGTCACTTTTCTCTTTTTGAAGAAATATATTGAATGACGATTTGCTAACTCTTACTTATTTTCCCCATTCCTTTTTAGGCTTCTCTACAGTTTAGCCTTCAATGCCAGGTTTCTGAGACATCTCTGGTTTCTCATATCTTCAATGACAACGCGGATGATCACAGGGTAGGTGTTAACACAGACTGCCACACTGAGCCTAAGGGCGTGGCAAGTGGCCGCCACGTAAAGAGTGCTGTGAGGAGGCGTTTTAAGCACTGCTTAGGCCAAGCTTGTTTCACTAGGAAAAAGTCTAGACGTCTCAGTTTCACAAAGAGAAAAAATTACTGCCTGATCTGTGTATTTTATTAAGTGCATGGCTTTATCTCAGGGTGAATTTGTTTTACAAATCATAGCTGGCCCTCCCTGAGGTCTGGGGGTCGAGACTGGGCGCTGCCACTGTAGGCGGTGCGGGTGGGGCCCCTGGTCAGGGAGCTGAGGCCCTGGTGCTGCTTGGTGTGGCCACACACACACAGTCCCAGTCATTTTTGGGAAACCAGAAACTTGACATTTCCTTGCTCCATATGTCTTTTCTGTGCTTTGGATAGTGAAGATACAGACTTGAAGCAAATCTACCACCATTACAAACATTAAAACATACAAAATATTATAAAAATTGGTTTCTGAACCTCTTTGTTGAAATAATTTGATTTATATGAAGTCTTGTGTAACTTGCAGGCTAGACTCTTTAATGTCTGAATTTATTGAATGTGTGTAATATGTCAAGAATTCATTTGATACTCGGAAACTCTTGATGGTAAGCAGATGGAGGCCCTTGCCATGCTGAATTTCTCTGTGAGGGCTCCGTCCTCTGCGGTAGTGTGAGAAGAAGTGTGAGCTCAGTTCTCGGAGACTCAGCTTCCCACTCACACTTAACCTGCACTGGCCACTGCCGGAGGCCCCACCTGCAGCCGCCAGCCCGCCTGCCCAGTCGCAGGACAGCCTCTGGCAGGAGGGACCCAAGACGGGAAGCCGCGTTGGAGTCTGGGCACCCGGCGCTGCGCTCGGTGCCGCCCGCTGCCCTCCTCCCCTGCTCTGTGGCCGCCGCCCACGCCATGCTCTCTGGGTTGGAGCTCATTGGGGTGGAGGGTGGAAGAGTGCCTGTGGGCGGCCCCCGCCGGCCCCGTGCCAGGAAGCTTCGGAGAGGGACTGGCAGGCTCTCACAGCACAGGTGGAGGTGGTCCTGTGTGATTTTAACGTGCCTTTGTGAGGGACCGCGCTGCAGCTGAAGGAACTCGGAGCGGCGAGGCCCTGTGCCTCACAGCCCAGCAGAAGAGGCGTGGGAGAAGGGGCTTCCGTCCAGAGCGTGTCTTCCGTGTCCTTGCGTTTCCAAGTTAAAGCGAGAGGCTCCTGGCCTCTGTGTGTGTTTCAGCCGCTGGTGGCTCTGCCCACCTTGGCGTTGGCGAGCGACAGGTTTCTTCAGGCACGAGAGCCTGGGGGCCGCTGGGGCCGGAGGGCGTCATCGCCTTGCAGGTGTCTGGGCTCAGTAGCGGGACTCCGGCCCGGCCCTGCCTGCCGGCCGCCTGCTGGTTCCTGGCGGGGCCTCCCGCGGTGGGGGGGTGGGGCCGCGGTGTCTGCAGGTGTTGCTGTCGTGGCGATGCCAATTGTATTAGATTATGAGTGTTCAAAGTCCGTGACGTGACACACGTTTTTAAAACCTCACTATTCTTAGAAAGCCCATTTGAGAATGTGTTTCTTTTTGCTCGCGTGATTTATTCAAGTCCCACAAGAAACTTAGAGTGTGTGTCAACCCCTCTCTGGTGTGTGGCTCACCATGCTTATTATCAGAATAAATGAAGGTGAAGTGCCGATTCCCCTGAAAACAGCACGAACTGTGTTTTGAAAGTAGTTTGGCAGCAGGGCTTACACAGCCGGGACTCAGCCTTGGCAAGCACGAGGCGAATGGGGAGCATGTCCGGGTGTGGACTCCTGGCCCCCGCCTCCCTTGGCCTCAGGGTGCGCCGGCTCCCGGGTGATCGGGGTGCAGGTGCAGCTGGGAGGGCCAGAGCCTCGCCTGCCACGGGCCTGCGCGGCGAGGCTGGCCTGCTTCGCCCTGTCTTGAGCTCCACGGGGCTGTTGTGGTCGCTTCCTGCCCGCGTCTTTCCACATTGGCTGCAGTGGCTAGCAGTGCTGCAGCAGGCTTCTTAAAGCTTTTCAAGACAGAAACGCATTCTCTGAGAGCTTGTGCAGGAGATGAGGCGCTCCGTCAGTTCAGGGGCGAGTGCAGTTGCCAAAGCGTTTCCCCTCGGAAGACCCTGGTTCTGAGGGTGCGTGCAGAAGGGAGGGCTTGTCTGACGTCTCGTTCATGCTGCTGGTCCAGCCAGCTCTCCCAGTCACAAGTCAGTGTCTTTTCCTTTCATTGTAGTAAATTATGGACTTTTTATTTGCACAAGGAGATCAAACCAGTCAATCCTAGAAGTCAACCCTGAATATTCATTGGAAAAACTGATACTAAAGCTGAAGCTCCAATTCTTTGGCCACCTGATGTGAAGAGCCAACTCATTGTAATAGACCCTGATGCTGGGAACGTTTGAGAGCAGGAGCAGAAGGGGATGACAGAGGATGAGATGATTGGATGGCATCCCCAACTCATGGGCATGAGTTTGCTAAGCTCCAGGAGGTAGTGAAGGACAGGGAAGCCTGGTGTGCTGCAGTCCATGGGGTTGAAAAGAGTTGGACACGACTGAGCAACAAGTCTTTGAGATGGGTCTGTTTTCAAAGAAATATTTGAGTCGGTGTTAATGGCAAAAAGGATGGTCAGCAGAGAGTCGAGAGACAATACTCATGCCCATCCTGGTTTGTTAAGGCCACAGGCAGTGGCCCTTCTTGCCAGTCACCTCTCTGTCATTCAGATAAACTGACTTCATGGGGTTAGAGAGAGCAAGTGAGCGAACGCTGAGCACTTGCCCCCATCTCGTTTGCGGGAAGCAGTTTAAGAGTTGTCTGTATCCTGGCACATAGGTGCGTGGCAGGCGATGGGGATTTCAGGTGCGAGTGTTGTCCGCAGGGCACAGCTGGGCAGGTTAATCATGCATTTAGACTCAGGACACGCTCTCTCCACGTGGCAGCTGGTCAGCCCGACTTGTCCCGTGTTCCCCTCAGTGTTGTTTGGCAGCATCTGCAGTCTTTGTGCCTCTGCAGCTGAAAGATAGAAACTATTAGCCTCAGTCACTCGGCAGAGCAGACGGCGCTATGCCCTGTTTCTTCTCTGTGTGGGTGGCACCGGGCTGGGCCTGGTGGGGTTCCTGGGCGATGAGTGGCAGGAGGCCCCTCTCCCTCAGGGCCTGGCCTTGCTCCGGGCGCACAGCCTGCTCCTCTCGCCCCTGCGGGCGGTGCGGGAGGTGGCAGGGCGGTCGTGCTCAGCCCTCTGTGTGTGTGCTCGCTGCACTTTTGCTGTGGGCGGGTGGCGCCCCTTGGCGGGGAGCTCTGTGCTGAGTGCCGCTGCGTGTCTGGGCTGTGTTTGTGCCCAGCCGGGCTCCTGTGTGAGCGCTGGAGCGGGCCTGCTGGCCCCTGAGCAGGGCTGCTGGGCACCTGGCACCAGGTGGCTCCCCCTCGCCCACAGCGAGAGCGGCGCCTCCGGTGGCCTCAGCTCCAGCCCTGCCGCCCGGGGGACGGTGGCAGTGCCGACGGGCCAGCCCCTGGAGGGCCGCGCCTCACCTCCTAGATGGGAGTGGCTGCGTGGGACTGAGGACCCAGGAGAGGAGGGGTGGGGCAGGTGGGAGCAGGCCCCGGGACCGGATGGGTGTGCGCTGGAGACCAGGAAAGCTGTGTGAGCCCATGTTCGGTGGGGGTGTAGGGTGAGGGCCCCAGCTCTTGGGAGGGAAGGGGCCCAGCCCACCTAGAGCTGCCCCAGGCCCGCGGGTCTCCTACCAGGGAGCGCAGCTGCGGGTCTGGCAAGTGGAGGCGCGGCGCAGGGCTGGAGCAGCGATGGTCTGCAGCTGCGTCTCTGGGTTCAGGAGTGAGCTGCCTCCACTGCCCCTCAGTTTACAGCCCTGGACAAACCTTTCCTGAGAGCAGAACCATCTGCCTTTGTAGAGGGGACGGGGACGGGCTCCAGAATAAGCAGCAGAGTGTGTGTCCTGAGGAGCGCTGCCGCAGACCCTGACTGCCCTTCAGGGACCCTTGGGGCCTTGGCTCACTCTCAAACAACTAGCTTTATCCGGTGGAAAATCGCAGCAGGGACGTTCATGAAGACTGGTGGCTTGGTGTCCTGTTCTTTAATTTACGTTACTTATTAACCTGTGTTGTTAGAGTGACTTTGCCTCCCCTCTGGGTCTTTGAATTGCTAATGTAAATGTTATTTTCCCTGATTATGTTTGTCTGATGTCATGTCTTAATTTGTTCCCAAACTCAGCCGTCGTGTTAATCTCTCCTTTCTCCCCATTCAAGGTCTATGGTGCCACTGCTCCAGGTGCTGTCAAGGGGCTCACCGATGTCTTTCGAAGATTCGAGTAGAATCATCCCACTCTTTTACCTGTTTAGCTCCTTGTTCAGTCACTCGCTGATTTCCATTCATGATAACGAATTCTTCGGAGACCCCATAGAAGGTGAGAATTCTGAGCAGTCCATTTGTTGCTGGCCTCATGCCGTGTCCATTTTCATAGACGATAGAAAAGTTTTAAGCCTTTTAAGTCTTTGAGTGTGTAAGAAATGGGAGGGGGAGCCCAAATATAATAGAAAATTGGATTATGTTTTTCAGTTGTAGGTCAAAGACAATCGTCAATGATGCCTTTTACTTTAGAAGAGCTGGTAGTGTTGTCTCGATGCCTTCGCGATGCGTGCTTAGGGATCATCAAACTGGCATATCCAGAAACAAAGCCAGAAGTTCGAGAAGAGTATGTCACTGCCTTTCAAAGTATCGGAGTAACTACCAGTTCTGAAATGCAGCAGTGTATACAGATGGAGCAGAAACGATGGATTCAGTTATTTAAGGTAATGAGTGTATGAATATTTTTGTTTACTGAGGTCAAATAACGTACACATTTTATTTTTGGATGACTCATTTTAGAAGACTAGAGATAAAGGTTTGTTTCTGGCTTGATTGTTAATTTGCAAAACTTGTAAGAAGAGTCTTTTTCATTTTATATTTGTCTCCTTTTAAAGCCTTGTTTTTACATTGTTAAATATATCTTTTATAACTTGCCCCAAGTACTTTCAATGACAAGGTGATGTATAATTAAATTTTTTTTTATTTTTCACTAAAAGATCTCTTACGAGTTTTATTTATTTAATCTTAAGAAATTGATTAACAAAGGTGGAATAAGATCAATAACTTAATGCAAGTTGAATATGAATTCTTTTAAAACACCTTCATTTTTAACCGTGCAGAAAGAGAAGTTACGAGTTACCGTGGCTGAAATGTTGGCAAGAAACCACCGCCACTGAGAGAATACAGCTACTGGGGTAGAAAAATAGAAAAAAAGGCTGCTTGGCTTCCCATGAAATTTCTGCAGCAAACACCTCTCGTCAGCTAAACTCGCTCACTACGGGAGTGAGAGCAAAAGAAACGCATTTTCCAAATTGGTGCTAGATTTACAGTCCGTTTAGTGCCGGCGACCTCTCGCTCCCTAATGTTCAGCTGGAGTCGTCAGCTGTCCCTGCAGGCCTTTTATCACTGCTTTTGTCAAGCGATCTATTTAATTGAAAGAAGTTAATTGAATGAAAATGATCAACTAAGCTTGTATTAATATTGCTAATGGAACTTTCTTCTTGGCCATGTTTGGAGAAAGATGTCAAGCTAGACTTTAGGAAAGGCCCATTAATGCTTGCACTTAACCTGATGGGCTAATTAAGGACTGCTTACTCATCCTGCGAGCCCACGATGGGCTCTGTGCGGCCGGTTCTGCCTCGTTTTACAGCACATTTCACTTCTGAGCACCAGCATTAGTGGCAGTGAGAGTAACTGATAATGTTTTGATTGCACTGAATACAGTACTAATGCATCATTGAATTTATAATATGTGCAGATTGATGTAACATATATTTGCACAATTTATTTTAATTACCTGTCTCTGTATTCCTGAGTGAACTCTTAAGGTCACATGTTGAGCCCCTAATATAGCCTTGCTTAAAGACTGGCACTTCTGCATCTTTTCTAAGATAAAATAAGCTGTGTCACCCTTTTGAAACTTGGAACTCTTGTGTAAGCTTTTCCTAGGTGTGGCTGTCAATGGTAGCATATGTTTTTCTTTTAAGGATCTAATTAAACTCTGGGATCTTTGTTAGTGAAACTTTCCACTGTGCATGTTAACCAGGTTTTGTGTACAGTGTCAGATAATTCCATTATTCTATAGCACCTATTCAGTTTCATAATTTTCATATACCAGGCTTATCTTTAGTACCCAGAACCTTCTGAATTTAATTATGTTGTATTAAGATGTTTTTCCCCAGTCCTGCTTTATTTTGTGTAAGCATTAAGTGAAAATTTTGTAGTGAATTTGTTCTTAGGCCTCAAAATGATTCACTACTAGTTTTTAAGGATTGCAGGCTTTTTGTTTGTTTTAAAAATTAGCATGAGCGTTCACCTTTTCTGAAACAGGATTGTCTTTAGGTTTTAAATTGAGTTATGAAGATCTGAATTTAGAGCAGACTTGTTTGAAGACAAGTTTTTGAATAAGATTCTTCTTCTTTGTAAAGATTTTGTTGTTATTGTTCTGCCTACTGTTGAGCTAAGCCCAGCGCCGCCGCCCCCCCCCCGCCCAAAAAAAACCATCAAGGCATGGTCTTTGAACAGATTCAGCTGATATTAGGGGTTTTTTTCTTTTTTTTTTTTTAAGAAAAAAAATTGTCTTTAATATGAAGTAGAATTTAACTCTGAGTGGCTGTTGTCTCAGACAGTATCCTGAGGCCTTTACAGGGACCAGTCCGCGCGAGCGGCAGTCCTGAGACGGAGGCGCTGCAGGCGTCCCTGCTCTGCGGATGGGGCCGCACAGCCCGGGGCTGGCGGAGCAGCGTGAGGGCTGTGCCGCTCCTCTCCCCGCCCCGGGAAGTGTGCGGATGGAAGTTCAGCGCTTCTCTATGTTTCAGTGCCACATTTGAGGTGAGCAATTCAAGGAATAGATCCACCAGAGAAAGCAGTAGCATTTCGCAGTGACTGCCTGCATTCTGCTGACTTTGACAGAGCTGCGCGTGAGGAGACCTGGCTCCTCCAGCCACCAGCCATTTTCATTTTTTAGCTCCTGATGGTCCTCCCAGACCGGTTTCCGAGAGGGGCTCTGGGGCTGGTCACAGAACAGACTTCTAAGTGGATGGAGTCATCCTTCTTTGTCACTGTGGGAACTGAGGTCAGTTCTGAGCCCCGCACTGACACTGCTGAAACAGTTTGTGCATTTATCAAATTTATCAGCTTCTCTCCGAGCGTAATTTACAGCGGTAACTGCGTCAGCCCTGGCAGGCAACAGGAACTCCTGTGGGGTGTGCCTTTGCGAGCAGCTGCCGGGCTGCGCGCTGAAGTCAACCCCGAGGGGGCAAGGTGTGTGGGAACCTGCTTGCTTCCTGCACTCATCTGTGCGCAGAGGGACTCGGACAGGAGGGGCTTTCTCCTACCTGGTGGTTGATTTGGATTTTTCAGTGTCAAAAAGACTCTTTAAAAAGTAAAAACAGAAAACCACAGCAGTGCCCTAGCTGTGATCGAACTGTGCCACTATTAACCGTCAGTGTTGACCAGTGAGGCAGATCCAGGCTTCCTCTAAAGTGGCTGAGCTGCCTGCCATGTCTTTCTCTGTCTTTGAAAGTGTTTTCTTGGCTTTGGTTTTGCCTGCTTGATAAAGTGGTTACCTTAAGAAGTAATTGTGTAGTGTTTTAAACATGCTGGAGAATACTAATAACTAAAGGCTCTATAAAACTAGGTTTGCCATCGACAACAGGAATCCGTATCAGATACTTAATGACTTTTGTAGGCTGGGGTGTCATTAATGTCAGTTATTTTAAACACCCACGGTGTTTATCCCAGGAACCCTGGCTCTGTGCTGTGCTGGGGAACCATAAATGAAATTGGACAGTCCCTGTTCTTTGAGCATTACTACATAAGGAAAGAGACTCAGCAGCAAAGCTGAGAGCATGCAGGACAGACACACGACTGCTGAAGTCATTCTGAGCTTAGGATTTCTCGGGGAGAATCATTCTGGCCTTCTATGAGCGAATAATCTTAGAGCTGGTATTTTACTGTTTTTTCTCATACTTCGTTTTTACGTATTCTTCGTTAGGAAATCAAAATCTAAAAAACTCTTTATTATATACTGGTCACATCACACATTTACCCAGTTCAGTTCAGTTGCTCAGTCCGACTCTCTGCGACCCCATGAATCGTGGCAC